>VXBO01000190.1:0-23060 GCA_013400135.1 Rhinoptilus africanus | reverse complement strand
CGGCGGGCGGTTCCGTGGCCGGCGGGCGGTTCCGGGGCCGGCGGGGCGGTCTCATGCGCGCTGAGGGGCGGCGGGCTGGTGCTGCGGCTGTGGGGGCCGCGCCGCCGCCCGCTGGCCCTCCAGCGCGGCAGGGGACCCGCGCTGCCGTGAGCGCTGCGGCGGACCCGCGGGACGGCGCTTCTCTGGGAGCGGAGAGCCCGGGAATCGGCCTCCGGGATGGAGGCGGGCTGCCGGGCCTGCCGAGGCCGCGCCCTGTCCCGTCCCGTCCCGTCCCGTCCCGTCCCCTCAGGGCCGCGGCGAGGCTCCCCGGGCCGGCCGCCTTCTCCTCGGCGGCCCGCCGTGCCTAGCAGAGCCTCCGGCCGTCTTCTCTGCTTCGTACCGCGGCCTTTCGCACGGCTGCGTGCCGTTAACGGTCAGCAGGGTGTAAGGGGTAAATACTCCGTGCTTTTCCCTCAGTATTACTTCCTTAGCAAAGATCCCGCTTACACAGGCTGTTTCTGTTCATTTTTAGAACAGTCGGAAATCCTGCAGGAAAAATCATACTGTTTCTCATAACGGACGAGGCCAACCTTTCATGGATGCGCGCAAAGCAAACCTTTGGTGACACTCGCCGTCGGCGAAGCCAGCGGACAGTGGTGCAGGGTGGTTAGTGGTCTGGACGCTGCCGCAGAGAGGGTCAGGTTCACAAAGGTGAGGAACAGGGATGTTGGTTTAGTGAGCAGCACCGCAGAGGGGCCGCTGTCAGCTTTCTTTCATTGAACTACAGTCCACCTGACCGGAGTCTGTCCATGTTAAACCGATGACTGAACCCACAGTTAGAACTTCCTTTTTCATTCCTAGCTACCATCTCTCTCTCTTTCCTGCAGCCTCATTCCAGAAGAAAATAATTACCGGGAATGGGTTGGTTTTTTTTTCCAGTTTCTTTCCACCCTTGTGTTTTGTTCTATCTTTTTCATAGCCATTTGTTTCTGATTTCCCTTCTTTTCCTCTTACCTAATCTGTGAGTATAAGTAATTTAAGAGTTTGTAAGTAAGTCCAGAGCCTGCTAAAGAAGAGGATGATGTTAAAGTCATTCAGGAGAGATTAAGTTCTTTTTTTGAAATGGCATGCATCTACTTCAGCATGGATGAAAGTAAAACCTTACATATTCACTGGGAAAGGTACATTCTTTTTCTGAGCTATAGAAAGGATTAAGCAAATAGATTGGATGAGATATGCAAGCAAAATATTTCTGAGATAAATTTTAGAAGAACTTATAGAAGTATCTTGAGTATTTTTCATAAGTTAATACTTGTTAATATAGCGAAAGAAGGACTTGATGTTGTGTGTAGTGTCTTCCATCTAACTATATTTTAAAATATCTCTATATTTCAGGTTTTTAGAGTACATCTGTGGGAGGTAGTAAGGGAATTGGGAGTCTCTTCTTGGCAGCTCACTAGATACAGAAAGCTCAGCTGTTTTTCAGTTCTATAAAGATGTAGAAAGTAATTTTTAAGGTAAAATTCTAGGACACTGGAGCAATACACTATGTTGCAATTACTTCAAGAGGATAAAAATTATGTATGCGTCAGAGATCCAAACAAAACAGCATGAAGCCTTATCGTGTCTGCTTCATACGTTTGGCAGTAATCTTGGAACCTGTCATACCAATAAAATAACTGAACCACACCGCAAGAAACTAGAAAGCCAAAAGCACTAGCCTTGAAACAAATATCTCTCTCTGACCCACTCACCCACATGCATAAGCAGGTCTGAAATTCTGCCACTTAGAGGCACTAGCATAGAAGCAATACATGATTTAAGAGAACAAACGCTGTACTGCGTAACTTTATGATGTTAAATTTGAATGTCTCCACTTCGTAGGTAAAAGAGAACATGATGCAGCTACTTTTTCCTGTATCATTCTTGCTATCAACTCTTCTGTCATTTGACTGTTTGTGCCCCTTTGTTTTATATAATACTTCATTATTGTTTCGTAATTGTCACAGAGCATATAAAACTCCAGAGTACTTGACAACAGTCCACAGTCAAGGAACAGGATTTCCTGGATCACCATATGGTTATTTCTTAATTACCATACTGTCAAAAAGGAAAACACCAATTAGTTTGTATAATCACTCTGGACTGAATGGTTCCTCTACACTCCAGTAAATGTGTCAGTTCGGCTACTATTTCCCTCAGCTGAAGAAGAAAATGACATAATTGAACTGTCTGTGCATATGTATATATACACATACAAACTTGCACATGTATAAATATGTATTTTGAACATGTATTGGCTAAGTGGCAGAAAGTCTAGGGATATCCAAGTTCAAAACACTTGATATAAAAGAAACAGTGAATGTCCAGTTTTCATTATCTCTTGCCGTCATGGCCCTTGCACTTAGGCTCTTAAACTCTCGTCCCTCTTGATGCTGAGGAGGTTTGATTCATGTGAACCTGTGTGTAGCCATGTAGCTATTCGGGGAACCCCCCCAGCAGTTCAAACTGCGTGAAAGTCTTCATTAAAGCCCATGTAGATTGCAATGCCCACTGTCAAGGTCACTGTGGTCTCACAGAGATAACTTCCATCTCAGAAAATGGAATCTCTGCCAGAGATGTCTCTCAGCAGGCTAGTCGTTCAAGTGTACATTGCAGTTTGTATAATGTTCTATTATCATGGACCTATTTATCGTTGTACCAAGTCTGCAAAGGCATTACACCCCGTTTTTCTCTAGAATGGACGATACTGTGAACAATTTACTGTGCACAAAGGGCTGTTACCAATGCACGTAAGCCATCTTCTACAACAGCATAAACTACCAGTAAACTAAGGAAAAGAGGTTCTTGCAGGTTAAAATTGCACATACATGGGAAGGTGAGCCAGTATATCTGTTAGTTGAGAATGCAACCCCGTCACAGGTCACAGTTTTGGAGCATGGTCGTAACCTCAGGTCGGTAGTAAGTGACTTGTCTGAGGTGACACAGTGGGTTAATCTCGCCTCACTTCCTAGACAGATACATCTGCAGGATAGGTGTGAACCTCTGCTGTGTCCACCCTAGACTCCCTGTACAGCGAGGACAGGGAAACGAGTACTAAAAAGGGCAAGGAACAGCTTGTCCTAAGTGGATGCCAAAAAGACATCGAACAAACTACCATGGAATATTGGTTTCCTCATATCGGTGGTAGAGCAGGCAAGGTCTGGAAGAGACATCTCTATCACACGTACCTTCATTTGAGATAATCTTGCATCGAATAGCTTGGTTGTTAATCACCTTCCTCTCCTTTTCTCACCATCCTTCAGCAACATCACCTGTTTCTCTGCAGAGTTCCCTGCTTGTTGCAGTCTAGACCCATGGTAGAAAAGTACTTGTCAGTATTATCTGTATTTGTTCAAACACAAAAATAACTTGTTTTATTCATTAGATGAGCTCTCAGTACACTTCCAGGCAGCCACAGACACTGCAACAGCCAGACTTTAATCATGTCCTAGCATTCCAAAATGGGGGTTTCAATTTTGGGGTACTGCAAAGAGAACATGTACATGTTTCAGTTACTCTGTCAGTGGCTATGGTAATGACCAGTGGGCTTGACAAGCTTTTTATGCATGGGTGTGCCAAGGCAGAACCGAGTTCTTCAAAATATTTCATTTTCTGCAAGAAAGAAAATCACAGACTGCTTTCTTTTTCCATAAGCGTTATTCTCATGGCTCTTTCAGGTTTTTCTCCTAATTAAAAGTTTTTGTCTACCCAGTCCAAGAAGAGAAACAAACCTCCATGCATTACTTAATCAAAAAGGCAACCTTCAGCACAGCTATGGCTTTGAATCTTCAGAATATGGAGTATCGTGAACAACCAGAGTTTCACTGCTTACCACATACACACTCCCAGCCCTAGAAGAAGGCAGAAGAAAGTGGACCTAGTGGGGCTGTTTCTGGAGGGACCTGGACAGGCTGGAGAAACGGGCCAGCAGGAATCTCATTAAGTTCAACAAAGAGAAATGCAAAGTCCTGCAACTGGCGAGAAATAACCACATGAGGCAGGAGAGTCCGGGGTGCAACCAGGTGGAAAGCAGCTCTGCAGAGAAGGACCTTGGAGTCCTGGTGGAGAATGCATTGGACATGAAACAGCAATTGCACCCTGATGGCAAAGGTGTCCAACAGCATCCTGGGCAGAATTAGGAAGGGTGTCACTAGCACATCGAGGGAGGTGGTCTTTCCTCTCTACCGTGTAAATAATAATTTACATTCTCTCTTCCTAGATTAAAGAGGATAGGGCTCTTGCTGTCTGTGGCTTGCTCATCCCTCCTTATGCTTTTGTTAGATCACTAGCACATGCCTTAAAACTCAGAGGAAAAGAGTTCTTCTGATTAACAACTGGCAAAATGTAGTTCTTAACATTAATTACAGGATTAACCTACTTACTTTTGGTTGGAAATCTCCAAAAAACTTTCCAACATCAATACTTAGCAGAAACATAAAAAATTACCATGGATCAGAGCACGCCTCCTCTAAAATCTGTGGAGTTTTTGCTATTGACTTGAAGCCAGCAGTGAACCATATTTGCGTGTTTTAGAAAACAGAAATGTTCCATTATAGAATCATCACAGAATCATTTATGGTGGAAAAGATGCTTAAGATCATTGAATCCAACTGTAAACCTAACATTACCAAGTCCACCAGTAACCCATGTCCCTCAGCACCATGTTTACACGTCTTTTAAATCCCTCCAGGGATGGCGACTCCACCACTGCCCTAGGCAGCCTCTTCCAGTGCTTGATAACCCTTTCCGTGAAGACATTTTTCCTAATATCCATCCTAACCCTCTCCTGGAGCAAGTTCAGGTCATTTCCTGTGAGAAGAGACCAACTTCCCTTTTGCTACACCCTCCTTTCAGGTAGTTACAGAGAGTTGTATAGGTTAGATTCATAACACTGCATTTCCATCAAATTTGACGTTTTTCTTTCACATTTCCTTTATGAGCACTAGCTTGGATTGTCATTATAAACAAAATATTTCATTAAAAATTAAACATGATAAAAGCAGACATCATATAGATTTTAAATTTGGTATGAATCACAGTCACTACCATCAACTCAGGAACAGGTCCTCAAGCCATTTTTGCTGTGCATAGTGAAATCAAAACAGCAGTTTTAAGTGCTTCTTCCCATCTCTCTCCCACTTCCAATTTTCAAATTCAATATTTCTATTCAAATAGCAAAGTCATCTCCTTACAAACAGTAGATGGGGATTCATTTGGAAACAATTAAACTCTTTCTGTAGGTAAGTTACGTGCTAGACTGACGTGACTGAAGGATCCTGCTCACTGCCTACCCAGATCTCTCAAGCACTCTGTTTGTTTTGTTATTCTTTCTTTTCTGAACTATTTTGTTTAGGTTTGCCGAAGGAAACAAAGAAGTTTTTCCATTGCAACTCAGAGTTGAAACTATTCCCATGCATCTTTATAATTTACCTTTTGTTAGGATCCTGAAATGGAATTGACTATAAGGCATTATTGTACAACTATTATTGTTTTTTCTTGTTCCAAATAGTAGACCAGAAGCATATAAACCAAAGAAATAAAGCAGAGACAAAGATGAAATAGCTCAAGAGCAGCTGGAGACAAATGTCTGGTGTTTGGGATCTCCAGAATTTGTTTTCAGACTGAGTATTTTCGTTCTCTGTAACATTGTTAATCCAATGGTACAACAAAGTCAGGTTTTTTTAGAAGAGGTTTCTCATTCAGATACCTTTGTTGCCCTCTTGTTTTTGCTCTGAGAGCAGCTTTCTGCAACCTAGTAGATCAGCGTCCTTTTAAAGCCTACAATATTCTCTCTTTCTACTCCTCCTCTCCTCTTACCTACACAAGGGAAGAGCAGCAGACACATCACCAGACTGAGAGATAAAGGTAATTCTCTCTTTCCTTTGTCCCCAAGGGAGTCTGTGCCAGGCCTCTCTCTGGCCACCAGAAACCAGGATCTCCATTTCTCCCTTTCTTTTCAGCATCCTTTGAATTTGTTGGGTCTCTGATTTCTTATGGTAGTCATGAGGTTCCTGCAATGAATATGAAGATCAGGCCTGTGTTTCTGCACTGACCCTTCTCCAAAGCGCGTTCTTTGGAAGAAGGGAGGTCATTCCCTTGTTCCCAGTGTTACAGGGGGCTGGAAGGAGGGGGCAGGTGACTGAATATCTGTAACCTTGTTTTCCATCTCTGTAATCCCCCATAGCTTGAATGCAGAGACTGGTTGAAAGCAAGGGTGGATATCTGGTATGCTTTCTACATACTTATGAAAGTTCAAACTGTTGGAAAAAGAATTCAAAATGCTTGGAAAGCCCCCTCCCACCCCCAAATGCCATAGGGCTCACCAGTCCTGATGATAAGGTTGTTTTTTTCAGTGAAGGTGAAATGTATAAAGATTAATACTCCAAGGGAGGGAGAAAGGGTGTGTACATATTTGTGTGTGTGTGTGTGTGAGCTCACATGAACACCTATCTGGCTTTCAAGAACCTGGATGGCATCCGAAGATTTTATCATGGTTACTCGGATGTATTAGCAATTGTGCATGGAGGATTTTTAAAACCTCATTTGAAAATGGAAACTCACTCCATTAAAAGTCTGCTTTCCAGGCATGGAAAGCTGCCCTACAGTCCATTGTGACACATGGGAAAACAACCAGAGACTCTCAAATTATAGAAATTAGCAGTTGAGACAGGGAACTGTCCCTTCAAGTTGCTTTGACTACATGAGCTCACTATTGGAACATGTATTTGTAAGAAATTTATTGAATTCTATCCTGAAAATTACATTTGAATTCAAACACAGTAGCAGGTTTTGTTTTTTTCTGAGGCCAGGCGATAACATTTTAGACTTAGCACAGCTTTATAAAGCCTCTCATGTAAGCAAAATACTCGCTCTCCTTTAAGTAATGTGCCACTGGAAACAGGGGAGAGGAAAACCACTGGGCATCCTGGAGACCATCACCTTTTCTTATGATTTCCATTTATCAAATCGGTGAAGGAAAGGTGTATTTTCAGAAATTGCAAGCAATATTCTGACAAACCAACCCCGTTTCATCTCTACTCCCAGACATCCGGAAGTAATAGAGTAATTTTTCTTTTTGACCAAAGAATTTCTTAAAATATACCACAATTTTAAAGAGACAATTAGTATTTTGACCCCTGTTATTATTTTCTTAATTTCACTGTCTCAGCCTTGAGGATTCTCCGTTGTTCCTTGTCCTAGTCCAGAAATCCGTGTATGAAGTGTATTACTTAATTTCAATTACAATGTTAATTACAGAAGACAAGTGGTTACTGAATCTTGCACCATAATTAATCAACCTGATATTTACTTACTACATTGTTCATAGAGGATTAAGCCGTAGCAGGACAAGCAGGGCAAGGAAAGTGAGTGACAGGAGCATTATCATGGCACACTACCTCCCATTGGGAAAGTTCATCTTCCTCCTGAAAGAGACGCCTTCAGGGATCATGTAATTTGAATTCCCTGTGAATTTAGTGTCATCTTAGCTTGACCAGCTCTGGAAGAACATATTAACCTCCTCTTGTGATTTTCAGAAAACCATTCTAATTTAGCAAGTAATTAAGGGTCACATGTAGGATAAAGAGCTAGATAAGCTTGGATTACGCACAGGAAGCTTTGTTTCCAAGGCAACCCGAGCAGAGGGGGTGTTAATGCTGAGGTCAGTCAGTTAATGAACTGGGAATGGTTACTGGCTGCAAAATGTATTAGAACCGGGGAAATGAAACTAACAATTGCGTTACCATTTAATGATTTGATGATAGAAAACAAATGCCTACAAAGCTAGTTATCACTGAAAATACTGGAGACAAAGGTTACAGGCAGTGGGACCATTCTGCTAAGTGAGGTCACAAGAAGTCCAAACCAATGACGCTTGACAAACCTCTTTTTTTTTTTTTTTTTTTTTAAAAGCTAAAATTACTTTAGTCACCATTCCTGGGTTTCGTGGCTTCTCAGTGTGAAGCTGTCAATGTTTGCGTAAGCTGCCGTTGCTATAACACACGCCCTGCGTTCTGGACTTCGTTCCCCCTCAGGTCAGTCCTGAGGGAGGCTGCTGCCTGTGTAACGCTGTGGAAGTGGGACCAGCCGGATGGATTTAGCACACTGAAAAGCACGACACGCGGCTGCCAGGAGCTCGGGGTATAATGCCTTCTCTGGGGGCTCTGGGAACTAATCTCGTGGAAGATTCGAGAGGGCAAACACACAGACATCATGGACACTGCTAAAACGTCCAGGCAGCTCATAGGCAGTGAGCATTAGCTGATTTATTAAAACATGTTAATATTTTTAAATGGAATATTACATGTTTTGGGGTTTTTTTCTGCAAACCTCATAACCTTAATTTTGATGCTTTATGAACAGTGTGTAGGCTCAGTCTCCATCCACTCTTCCTGATAACCGGCAGTCTTTGACAAATAAAGATTGTGCTCCCTTAGCTCTGTAACCACATATTGCTGGCAGCAGGAATAACTTCTTTACTTCTCTTCCTACAGTGTTGAAAAACTCCCAGATGCACTGTATACTGGGAGTATACAATAACAAGTTTCAGAGCTAATCAAAGGAGGTGTGGGTTATCCAGAAGTCATATCTTATTTTTCAGGGACTTGAATTTATCTCTAAGATGTCTTACTACCTGTAAGCCTGTGCAGCTTGCAGAGTTTGATGTAAATTCTTAATTTGTTTTCAATGCTTATGACTAATCTGCCTCTGAAGATAGCTAAGCCAAGGGAGCAATGACTCTATGTACAAACACAGCAATAGTCTTAGGGGAAGCAAAATGTTTTCAGCTGGAGGTAACCAAAGAATCCAAAACAGGATTTCTGGGGGAAAAAACGTTGTATTGCAAAATTGAGTATTTTTTTAAGGTAATTAATTTCAGCTATACTTTGGAGGATGGGAAGAGTATTCTGACTTATGTCACTAGAAGGCAAAACCATCTTCTTTTATCTTAGCACTGTAACATTTTGAAATAGGATATATTGACCTTTATGTCTTCAATCTTGATACAATATTATGTATTTGTATAGGATTTTAATGTAATTTATTAACCAAAGGAACAATATAGAAATTCAGTATTTTTAACCTTATGAAAAGGGAGGAATGTTTTTCTTTTTAATTCCAGAGAAATTTACATATTTCTGTCAAATTTAAAATTATTCCCCCCTCATTTTAGAAATTCCTTTTCTCACCAGCTTTTCTTCCTATAAAAATATATAAAATTCCCAGTGGAAGAGGCTTTTAAAAAAGCAAATAAGTTAACATTTTCTGTTAATTTGCAGGTGTTGTGTAATGCAAAAGACATTTGGGAATCAACTTATTGTGCTATAAAGCAGCATAACGGAAATATTACAAAAAGTAGGAATCATCCATTAGATATTAAATGCTTTCTCAGCTCACTTGCACCGTAGCTATGCCTTGTGATCAGTGAGAGAAAGAATTGCACAGCTGTTTTCCAAAGCTTTCTCTAAAGCAAATAAACATTCTCTACTTTTTGCTACAATCAGGTGACATTAATGTCATACAATATACTGTAACAGATGGGTCATTCTTGCATCTGGGACACAGGGACCTCTAACTTTGTGCCATGCTTTTTGGAAATTTATATATCCGCAGTGTATCCATTATGGATATATAAATTAGGACAGTTTTTTTATGCCACCTTATCTCTGTTTTTTTTTTTAATGTACAACCTTGGCATAAAATCAGGCCATTTGGGGTTAGACACCTCTGCTTGCACTGGGGGATTTAGACACTCTGCCATCTCAAACATGCGCTGTAGAACTGTCAATAAAAATAAGGTTGGAAGGTGAGCTGAGGACCAGTGAGGACAGCTGTTTGGGGCAGAACCTATGAGGACAAAAAAACCCCAAACAACCCAAAAACCAGGAAGCCTCCCTTCAAGAAGGGAATTTATGAGTCATATTAGTGTATTGAGCCAGTCTCAGAATCCCAACACCACTGCAAAATTTAGATATACAGAAGATATACATTTAGATATACAGAAGATATAAATTTAGATATACAGAAGGCGTTGAGCTTAACCAGATTCAGTTCAGCATTTGATCTGGCACGTGTACCAGCCAAAATTTTACTAAGGGGAGCAAGTGAACCCTGGGATTAATTCACACACTCCACAAGTGGTGGGAAATGCACAAACAGGTTACAGTGAGGCTTTGTAGCTTCCATGTAGGTGTCAGTTATTATTCATCAAGATCCTTACTTCTTAAATGATTCCAGCCTTCTTTCTTTTTTTTTTTCAGTTTTCTTAAGGAAATACTGCTGGTGCTGGCATTCCATAGGAAAGGAAGGAAAAGCTTTTCCCTGTGCAGACGGATTTATGTTCGTATTTGCTCCAGTTCCCAAAATAATAGCAGGTAAGTTAACCAAATGACACGAGTATGAGATAAAGGCAAGGCACATCCTTCTCAGCCACCAGTTCACAGATACCATCACAGACATTTTTTTTTCAGAAAAGCAATTTGCTAATTTTTATTCCCAGAGGACTAAATCTTAGAAATAATACATAGTCATCAATTAATAAAAGGCATCAGGCCTTCTACAGCCCACTCAGTAGAAGAAGCTAGATTTCAAAAGGATGCATAAATTGGGTGGCTAAATCCACAAACACATGCATAAATGGACTGCTGAGAGCTCAGCATGTTTGGAAAATTAAATGACTTAATCTAAATTTGGCCTGTAGCAGCCCCATGGTAGCAATTACTGTTTTGGTAGTTCTAGCTTTCATAAATGTCTCCTGGAAATTGGTGGGAGTATCTCACCATGCAGGAATTCTTTTTGATCCACAAGGGGTGAGCAGAGTGGCACAGCAGCTCATGGGATTCATCCCAGGGCACTGGAAGACCTGGCTGATGTCGTCGCAGGATCTCTCTCTCTGTTATTTTTCAATGGTCTTGGGAGTTTGGAGAGGTCCCAGTTGAGTGGAAGCTGGCAAATGTTGTTCCAGTTTTCAAGAACGTGACTGTCCCACTCTGCACTGCGCTGTTGCAGCCCCACCCTGAGTGCTGCGTGCAGTTTTGGGCTCCTCAATATAAGAACATCAAACTATTAGAGTGTGTCCAGAGGATGGTGACCAAGATGGTGAAAGCTCTCAAGGGCAAGACATAGGAGGAGCAGCTGAGGTCACTTGGCTTGTTCAGCCTGGAGAAGAGAAGGCTGAGGGGGGACCTCATCGCAGTCTACACCTTCCTTAAGGTGGGTGGTGACGGAGAGGCACTAATCTTCTGTCTCTAGTGATCAGCAACAGGACACAAGGGAACAGAATGGAGCTGTCAGCGGCAGTTCAGACTGGACATGAGGAAAAGGTTCTTCACGGAGAGGGTGGTTGGTCCCTGGAACAGGGTCTCCAGGGAAGTGGTCATGTCACCAAGCCTGTCGGAGTTCAAGGAATGTCTGGATGATGCTCTTAGTCATATGGTTTAGTTTTAGGTAGTCCTGTGAAGGGAAGGATGGTTGACTCAATGATCCTTATGGGTCCCTTGAGACGTTCTATGATTCTATGATTCATCATCTGTCTCATACTTACCTCCTTTTATGCTTTACTTAGACTTAGGGTGGCAGAGTAACAACATTCAGCCAGCTCCTCCCTGAGTTTATTGAGAATTTTAAAAATTGAACGGCCTCACTTTCCTCTTGAGTGAAAGGCTCCCTCCTAACACACCTTTCTGTGACTCTGAATGGCTATTTTTGAGTCAAATTTTATTAAAATCAACAATTGACCCATTCATGTTTATCTCAAGCAGGGATGAGCTGAATGGATTTAAAACCATCTGAGCTTCTTTGAACATTAGAAGTTGTCAAATTCAGAATCTTTTCAATCAGATGACCTGGAGGTGAACCGTGAAAAACATGGAAGCATCCCTGGCTTTGAACATTGGCTTCTTGAGCGTGGCCCCTGGGGGAACCGCTCATGTGATCTTCAGCACAGCGCAGCTTTTCTCACTGCTGCCTGTCTTCTGTCTGCATGATGATTCCCTGTCACTTGTCAGGTGTCTGCCCCAGATTTTGAGCCTCACCTTGCTACGCTTCTGTTCTCTCACTTGTTTCACCTCACCTCCCTTCTTTTTCTGGTGTGCTTTCTCTGGTATACTTATCTGCCTCCTGACAACAGGCTTCCCACAGCAGCACACTGTTTTCAGATAATTCATTGTTCCTCCGGTGCAATACAACTATCAGTCTCAATGGGGAGGACAATATAAACAATGATCCCTAAAGCATCAATTGATGGATGGAGAACCATCCAGATGGTTTTGTTGTTTCCAACACAGGCACGCACACTACACGCTTTTACCCTTTAATTTCTACATGCGAGTAGGAAGGAGTTCTCAGGGATTTAACCAAAGGAATAACTCGTCAGATAAAAGCCTCATTCAATTTAGTGTTATCAAGACTAGCTCTCTGAAACAGAAGGGGGAAATGTGCAGAATTCAGGGCGTACAGGCACACACAGAGAGACGCTCACGCTACCCTGGTCCAAGGACTGAGGCTATCAGGGCTCCGGACACAGGAAAACATTTTCCAGAGCCCATCCCTGTCTGCCCTTGGCCAGCTACACTTACACACCCAGCCCCTGCTCAGCTGAGCCCCCGTGGACTTGGGCTGTGCTTTTCCTGACTGTGTTCAAAGCCCACATCTTCCATTTGCAGCTGGTTCCCACTGACCTTGGCCATGTCTCACTCATCTTTCCTCAGTTACACTGAAAGCTGCAAAGCCTGTTTCAGCCCGCATGGCAACTATTTCAGTGTGGGTTCACACAGTTCATATTTTTAGCATCCAGTATTACCTAAAGGATGGAGAGATTTCTTAGTCCTTTCCGCATTAAATAGAAGACGTCTTGTGCATTTCACAACATTGCGTTTTTATTCTCTGTTAGCTGGAATCATCCTAGCAAAGATAACTGATCTTGCATTGCAGGAGCCACTTCGCGCCTTTCTTGCAGATACTGCTTGCTTTTCCTGGAGTGCCGAGCTTGTGACGAGTGGTGCATGCAGTATCCTGGAGAATCACATCCCTGAGCTCTCAAGTGAATTCCTCATTACTGGTATGCCCATCAGTTTCCAGTCATCACAGGTTTCGCTTACCTGCCTCCCCCTGCTGCGTGCTTTCTCTGGGGACATTACTGATGGCAGAAGTGGAGGGCAAGTTGTGGGCAAGTGGCTTTGATGCTTCCCACTTTCAACACAAGGCACTGTGACACTGTGCTGAGCACTTGCAGCCATCTGCTACCTCTCACACAGGTGTAGATGCCAAATTCCCTCCAACATCAAAGATGAGAGATTGATTGTCATTGATGGCAGGAGCCACTGGCTCGGGCTCAGCGATGAGATGGCCTGAAAATGCATTCAGGAACAACTCCCAGCAGAAATCAAGAGATGCTTCTGCTCTGGCAGGTGCAACACCTGTGATTTTGCCTTTGCCACATGACATCAACTCCATGCAACCACTAAACAACTCACCACTTCTGCAGGAAAAGATAAGATTTCCAGATCCAACCCTACCAACAAGAGGAAGTGGGTTTAGGTGCCTTTAGCAGCCTCATTAGCAGCAGCTGATGAGATATGCCATCCCATGGGCTAGGGCAAGTGGTTCCTGCCTTCCCCCCTCCTCCAGTGTGGTAAGGCTGCGTTCATCCTCTGCATGTGCTGAAGCAACTGCCAGAGCAACGAAGCCACCGCTTGGCAGGACTGGGAACATTGGGAGCCCTCTTGCCTCTTTGTTCCTTAAGAATAGGATCACCTTCACCTTCAGAAAATGAAGGTCATGCCTGTTTAAATCAGTGCACAATTGGCTGTCGTCATTAGGGAGGGAGGGGGCCTGGGAAGCATCTTTCCCAACAGCAGCGAGGCAAAAAGTAAACTGGAGGAGGAAGTGTAAAAGAGGGTAAAACATGCTTAAGGATTACATCTTGGCATGCACAGCATGCAATTTCACAACTCACGTCACACTGGCTTGTGGTAAACCAGAAGCTATTAATCCCATGGGAAACAAAGGAAACCCGAGGGACTACCTCCTGCAAGCGCTCTGTGAGAGCGCAGCGGGCACCAGCGAGGGAGCGCAGGCTCCGCAGGCACGGTCCTACCTGCCTTGGAAAACACATGAAGGCTTTCAAGTGCATGAATTGCAAAAGAGGGGGGAAAAAAAAAGGTATTTGCTCAATTAGCCTTAAGGGATCCAAGCTTTCCTTCAGCTCTGAGTCTTTTGGGACTTAAAGCAAGGAGCTCTGCTTTGTTGCCTGTTTTATAGATGGATGGCCCTAGGAACACATGTTTAGAGGAATTAATTGTAACTTTGTCCACCACTAAGTTTCTTTCTACCAGCCAGCAAGAAATCCCTCGTTTTCATGACAACAGAAAGAAAAGCAAGTGACCATGCATTAGAGTGAAAAGAATCTGGTTTAGAATGTGAATAGGGGTACAAATTACCTAGCATAAACACATACCCAAGTAACTGGCTGTTTGCAAACTAATTGGTTTTTCTGACACAGGCAAAAAAGAAAAAAAAAGAACAGAAGTGAGGAAAGGGGGACCCCTGACTGTTTATTTCTCTTCAGCATAAATAGATCATCTGAGTTGTCTTAATAAAAGGTGCATTGTCGTCTTGAGCTGACTGTAGGTTTTATAGTCTCAACTCCATTTTCCTCTTTTTGTCCCCTAAGAAACTGCTCAGCAGAGGAGTTTTAAAGGATTTAGAGAATTGCCTGGTGGTACTGAGCCCGTAACAGAGAGGACAAACTTTTCATCATCAGGCAACTTCTTTCTGGAGCCCCAGAGGTATCACTTACTTGTGAAAAATGCAGCCTTGAAGCTACCAAAAAAGCTTTCTGTGCCCACATATCTATGTAGACTTTATATACACAAATTCAGGAATGGCAGAAGACTGTGTTTAACATAGACATTTGCCATGTCATTTTCAAAAAGCTTGCAGAATTATTTTTGTGTATTGTCAGGCAACATCAGCAAGAGACGAGGTACTTTGTACTCTCCTTAAGGACTCGGAGTACTTTCAGTAGCGGGGAACTTCATAACTGGTCTAGAAATGCAGGAGGCGCTAACAACCCACCTACAGAATACATGTAATATGCTGAATACCTAATGGTACTCAAAGCCTTTTATAGGAAATGCATATGGGTATGGCAAAACTAGGAGCTCTGGATATAGCTGTAGTACCAACATGTTTAACGCTTTATACTCGACTCACAATACTTTGCATAAAGCTGGCCAAAAAACCCCAAAAAGGTAAAACCACACAAAACATTAAAAAAGAAATCTTTTCCTTTTCTTCAGAGGCTTAAAAATATTCAGGGTATTTCCATATCCAAGTTGTTATTGAAAGCGCAACTATATGAAGAACATTTTCGAAACACAAAGTTACCAAAAGACTAGGCATTTAAACATTTTTAAAGGTAACGTTACAGATTCATTTTTTAATACAAGCCCATTTGTTGACAATAAGGTCATTCAGAAGCCTCCCCCAATATATGTTACTGCTTTCACGTAAATCATGGCAGTACATTTGTCCTGGTTGGAGGTTAAACAGAAGGAAGCCGGCAGGAATTACATGACTAAAGGCTGGTTTCAGTACCAACTGCAGAGGGGGCAGAGTGGCTGGAGGAGTGCTCCATGCCAGCCTCCCCTGCAGCCCCTGCCCACCCAGCCTTGCCGCTCCCCAGGCTGGTTTCCTAGAATCATCAAGTGGCTTGGGTTGGAAGGGACACTAAAGCCCATCCAGTTCCACCCCCCTGCCCTGGGCAGGAACACCTCCCATTAGATCAGGTTGCCCAAAGTCCGGTGGTTTCCGTGGGCCCTCTGGGAGGGCAGAGCCCAGCCCGCCCTGCCCAGGCACAGGCAGTTCTGCGGGACAGGGCTGGCACTGACCTCAGGTACAGCCTCTTAGACGTGACACGGGTGCTTGGGCTATGTCTGACCTGCTCCTTCCGCAGTTTAAAAGCAAAGATAGTGAATTATTTTGAACCAATCTGCGAGGCTGCGGTTCCACAGCGTGCAGCCTGCAGGGGCAGAGCTGGCACGCACTGCAGCCGCCTCCGTGTCACCTGTCCCATGGCTGCCATGCCACATCCACCGCAGTGTGCCAGGGCACCCCTGGTGGCTTAGTGAGGCCAAGCTCTCACTAAGTCACACCCCAAAAATGCTGGAATCTCCCTGGGCTGTGCAGGGGGCCATGGCAAACCACTCACCACAGATCGAGATGAATTCAACCCCATAGCCCCCATTTTTCTGAGGCAGAAGCAAACCTGGGGGCTGACCTCTTCTCCCTGGGGACAAGGGATAGGACAAGAGGAAACGGGTTCAAGTTATGTCAGGGCAGGTTTAGATTGGGTATCAGGAAACACTTTTTCACTGAAAGGGTTATATTAACCATTGGCACAGGCTGCCCAGGGAGGGGGTGGATTCCCCATCCCTGGAGGTGTTTAAGAAAAGGGTCGATGTGGTACTGAGGGACAGGGTTTAGAAGGGGTTTTTGTCAGGGGGGGTTAATGGTTGGACTTGATGCCTTCCGACCTCAGCGAGTCTATGACTCGATGGCTCTGTGAAACCTCACCTCAGCACCCTCTGACAGAGGGCAAAGACCCCCTGCAAGGCAGCCCTCTCCAGACGAGCCTTCCTGGCTGCTGGGCCTTGTGTCGGCCGCGCCGGCACTCGGCCACTGGTCCCCATGCCCGGGCAACCTAGCAGGCAGGACGTGGCGGTGGAGGACTGGGCTGGCAGGGCAGCATCACACGTGGCACAGGGATTGCAAGCGATGCTGCCAGGTACTGTCCTGCTCCGGCACACCTCTGGGCGCCAGGGATGCCAGCCAAAGCCACTGCCATTTCTTTATTCCTTGTACTGACCCTGTTCTTACAGAACCCAAATCCTCACAGCCGTTTGCCTAAATTCAGTCATTTCCCTTCGCGTTTTTTGTTTATATCAACAGTAAGGCATGCCTACATATGTGTTTGTGTACACATTCGTGTGGGCGTTGGTTTAGGTTTGGTTTGGGTTTTTTGAGGTTGGATGTGTTTGGGGTGGTTTTTTTTGTTTTTTTTTGTTTTTTTTTTTTTTGCTGAGCCCTCATTAACTCCACTCACGCTGTCTTACTCTGTTTGCCAGTGCTTAAGTAGTGCTTTTTTAAAAAAGCAACCAATTAGCACCTCATCAGCTCCAATTAGAGGAGACAAAAGCAGTGTAAAGATAACTCAATGAGAGGAGGTGGCACAACATCATGTAATCACTTAAGACAGCGGTGAGCATTCACTGCGCTGGCTGTGCTGGGCCTATTCACCTTTTTTCCTTCTCTCTGGATGCATTTAAGACATTTTTTTTTCCCTTTTTTTTTTCCCTTCCCCCTTCTGCTGGGAAGCCGGGCCTCCCAGGAGTCTCAGAGTCTCTCATTCAGGGCTACCTGTTTACAGCTCACCGAACAGAAGGACCTAAACAATCCTATATTGTACGCCTAGTGCTTCCTTAAACTTAGGCCTCCACAATGGCATGTTTTCAGAAGCTGGGCAGAATAAGTTAAAGGCTGGCTTTATACTCATTAAGTGTTCTGCTTGTACTGTCTTCTAATTACATGGCAGGGCAACAATGTATTTTTTTTTTTCAATGGAGTTCTTTGGAGCAGTTAATTTGCTGCCTGTACTAAATGCCCCAAAACATTAATTAGTGTGGAAGGAACCCTAATTTCCTCGGCGGCTTTCCTCTCCATTTACTTCCCTTGTTTTCACATAGGCTTGGATGAGCCTCTATAATGAAATTACCTCATTAATGCCTTTATTCTTGTGGAGTAACTCATTCAAGATCTACCATTTAGTTTTAATTTAACGCTGTCAAAAGCAAAAGGTGCATTCATGTCTTTGATTAGTGCATTTTTTTCTCTCTAAAGAGTGGACAGATTTAAATTATTAAGATGGCAAGTAGTGAGTTATAATTGGATACAAGCAGCACTTCAGTGAATATTAAATGCTTTCAAAGCCTGGCCTATGTGGTCTGCTGACTATTAACTGTGTCCAGTGAGTTATTCTGTGGGTTTTGAATTAACGGCACCTTAGCTACTGTGAGGCAAATTAAGTTTAATTTTGTTTATAAAACCCAGTGAAGTTGCGTTTATCAACATGACATTTAGTTGTAGCAGAGTTCAGTTTTCCCCATTATCCTATAGTGACCTCATTGCTTGGTTAGTGCTGCTGACATAGGGGCTCATCCTGCTCTTCACGGTCCTGCAAAATCTTGCTGGAGAGTGGCCTGTGTCTGGCCAGCAGGGTAAGGCCTTTTATTTGCAAGAACTACTGTGTTCTAAATATTGTCAAACAGAAATCACCCTAGCCACGTTTGACCACACTGACTATTTGCTTGCAGAGTACATCAGGACAAAGTAGGTCTGCTATTAATGGTTAACGCACAACCCGTTTTGATACCAGCAACTGGGCAGGCAGGATTTAACACCTAATCCTAATACTCACGCTTCTCCCTCTTCTCATTTACAACTCATGTTACAGAATGTCTGAGATGTATCGGTGAAACATGCATGTCAGAAGACCTAAGCAACCTCTATTCTGCTTGGCGTGTGCGTATTATAGTTTATTGTGTGGCTGCAGTGCTACCAGAGGTCAAAAATCAGAGCCACGTACCTGGGGACAGGACCTCTGGAGGGCTCTGGTGTAACCCTCTGCCAAAAGCAAGCAAGCACAGCCACATCAGCTTGCTCGCAGCCTTGTCCGATTGCCCAGGGCCTTTAAGTTTTCAGCATCTCCGAGGATAGAGATCCTACAACCCCTCTGGGCCCCTGTTCACCTGCCTCCATAGTGATGTTTTCCTTATGCAATTATAAGGAAATTATTATATTTTCAATGCAAGCATTAGATATGATAACTTGCTAGGATAATGTTTTATAAATTAACATATATTATAACTATTTATAATGTATTACATATATGTATTATACATATCTGATATATGTATTTCATATTATCTATGATGCTTGTACAGTATATTATACAATTATTATATGATTATTTTATGATATCATTTAAATAATACAGTATAATTCTATTATATAAATTTACTATAAGAGTAAGCAGGTTGCCTTTCTCTTCTCCCTACAGAGTACGTATATTCAGGTCTCACCTTGCATGGAACGAGGCTGTGGCAGGGATGGCTGCTGGTGGCTGAGAGACAGGAGGGAAGTGACAGGTGCGACCCCTGCTCTGCCGTGCAAAAAATCCCTTCTGCTGCCACCCTTCACAGCACTTTGGGACCAGCCTGTTTGGCCTTTTGGTTCTACACCTGTACCCCAGATGAGAATGTGACAGAACTGCTTTCTGCCATGAGTCCATGCCATGCAGGCTGGACTCATCCCCATCAGTTGACTCCTAACTGGGCTTCTGCTGGGTTTCATGTGAGTACTGTCTGGCCCTAAGATGTGGGGGGGTTTTGCACCCCTGTTTTTCCAGTTCAGAGTGTCTGAGACAGAGCAAGAAGCAGAAGCCTGGAGACTGTGCATTGCCTGCTGCACAGTGTGGTGTTAGGGTGTATAACGTGGTTTGAAGCATCAAAGCTGTAGAAGGCGGCTGCAAAGCGTTTGGGGAACTGGTTCTGATACTGCCTCGTCCATCCTGCCCATTGTCAATGATCCCCAGCATGTGTGATTGCTCAGTGGTGCACCAAAGCTTTCTCAGAAATGGCTGCTTAGCCCAGGCCAAACCCGTGCCAGCAGTTAGGCAGTGTGCATGACTGAGGTCCAAAAGCTGAGCTTGCTCTCTGGCTTTGGCTTATTTTGCAGTGAGAACATGCCATAAAGTCCTGTTTCTGTTCTAGGTCAGCTAAGAACAGTGTGGGTGGCTTACAAAGAGCTAGCTTAAGTCCAGTCATTATCCAGATATTAAGTGTTTTTCTGTGCCACATGAAGGCCCCAGACCAGGGATTTTTCTCAGCATTATGTGTGCTGTGAAACCTTTAGGTTTCTTTTCTTATAGGCTTCTCCTAATGTCCCACAGCATCTCCCCCAGGTCACTGTGAGTCCCGTGACTGAAGCACAGGTTCAAGAAACGAGATAGCCAGCCCAGCTCTCTCCTCATCTCCAGGAGGTATGGACATTTCAAATCCCCACACCATGTCTTTCTAGGAAAAAGGGTAAGGAATGGTTCTTGTTGTCTACTTCTTTCCCTCTGAAACATGGCATTATGCAGAAAAAGTCAGAGAGAGCAGACAAGACCCTCAAGCTATGAGACAGAGCTGTATTTTGCCTCTGCTCCAAGAGCTGTCCCTGTGTTTTATGCTTGTATGATTATTTAATAAAATAATATCATACTAGGAACAGAGAGACAAGGAATCTGGAGTCCTCTCTCCAAGGTGAGTGTCCTTGCTGCAGGATACCATGATCACAGGAGTAACCTAAAGAGCTCAGCTCCTGCTCCCTGTGCTCTGGGCAGCCCCAGATATGGAAAGCAGCTGGGGAACCTGTTCTTCAAAAGAGCACGTTGGTTTTGGTGAGCCCAGGGGTAAAACTGACTGACTCTGGAGAGTGGCTTAGTGAAAAACTGGGCTCAGCCTGAGTGCTGTTCACAAGCCTTATCTGCTACAGCTTGAAGACACTGCAGGACACACATAGGTAACCTCTGGCGAGTGCCTCTGCCTGTTCTCAGGTAGATGAAAGGAAGCACTAAGGATAAGCAGCGAGAATCACAACCAAAAACCCACAAGCACCAGCTGAAGTGACAGTTCAAACACACTTTCATTCCTTAGCAAGTGAGGAACACAAAGAAATGGCAGAATCTGGGCATACAGGGCAGAGATAAGGAGAGAAAGGAGGGAAAGGCCAGCAGAGCTCTCAGCGATGGGCTGGGCCCAGAAGTCTCAGGGAAACCTTGTGCTGCTGAGGAGAGGTGAAAGCACAGCCTGGGACCGTCCTTGGTGGCCCTGGCACAAAGGAAGGCTTTGAGGGCAGAGTGTGGGCAGTGCTGAGATATCACAGAATGATGGAATTGTCCAGGTTGGAAGGACCTTTCAGATTATCGAGTCCAACCATCTACCTAACACTGACAAGTCCACCATGCACCACCTCTGTCTGTCTTTTAAATACTCCCACTGAGGTGGGTAACAGGAGTTAAGTACAACATCAAATTCCTCCACAGTTCTCAGGAAAGAGGACAAAAATCAAACATTCAGAATGGATGGGTAATGCGTCTGCATGCAGCCTGTGCTTCACTCTCTGGATCACCAGAATCATCTTACTCGGATACACTTCTCTACCTCTCTCTGCCTCCCTCTTGGATGATGCCCTTAAAGGCTTCTGAAGTTGGATTAAGCACTGCCCTGGCAGAATCTTTCCTTCTGTCTGCTGGAGCCCTGGACATGATCTGCTCTGCAGATGGGTGAGGTCCCTGCTCTGGTGAGCTCCTCTGTATGACCTGGGGCTGTACAGAATACCTGGTCAAGTCTTTTATTTGCTTTGATCCAGAGAGCCCTGACACAGACAAGCATTTAGCGGAACATTTCACCGTGAATAGCACCAATATTTGAATTCAAATGTATGTTAACAGCAATTGATTGAACCCTTCATAATGAGGGCCTGTGGGAACTAAAGGCACATGAAAGAAGAAGAAAAGATTCTTTGTAGGGCTAAGTTAGGGCATTAAGACAACCCTGCTTCTTGTAAGTGGGTCATCTGTGTTCTGCAGGGAGCCAGACAAGGAGGAGGAGACACTAGTATTGTGCTTAGCCCCTGCACCACAGTGACAGCAAGGGAGTTATGGTGAAAGTGAGCTGGAAATTCACATCACCTACTAAAACGTGATCACGTAACAGAACATGGTCTAAGTGCCCAGAACTGGTGGGCTGGGTGACTGCAGGAGGAGAAAAGTAGTGATTAATGGTGGAACAGGTTTGTGTTCCCCTCAGGTCTGTGGTGTATGTATTTGCGTGTGATATGCAAGGGGATTAATAGAAGTAAATCAGCCCCTTTCAGCAAGTAAAATCAGTCATTTTCTTAACAGAGAGCCATAGAGTGATAGTTCCTCTTTTGAAAAGACTCAATGCATATTGTTTTTGAAGCTCTTCATCAGGGACCTAGAGCAACACTAATGAAGAAAAGAAAATGAGCAGAGAAAAGCTACCTGATTAGGCTGACACAGGGGCTTATCGCTTTGTGGTAAAAGAACTAAGTGACTTAGAGGAACAGGGAATAAGCGGTGTCAGAAAGGATCTTAATGACAAGGTAAAAAAGGTAAATATATGTGTAGGAAAGAGACTTCTTCCTCACACATGTGTAAATCGGGCTTCAACGGTGGAAGAAGGCACGTTTTTAAGAGTCCTGTGTTGTCCTTGTCACTTGCTGATATTTTCCCACCTCTCCCCATTGCACTCCCAACCTCTCCCCTTGTTCCCATTCTCTTTTCCCTCTGGATGCACCTCCCTTTGGCCTTTGCCCGGCTGCCCTCAGGAGCTGGAGCACAGCTCCTCTGTCCCCAGTGGGGCTGGTGGCAAGGGCCCGTCTTCTGGGTGGGATGGAGCTGTGGGGACGAGAGCCTGGGGATGAGCAGGGCCGATGGCCATGACGCCCGTGTCCCACGGGCCGCAGCTGTGGGCCAGGGGCTGCTGAGCTGGGCCCGGAGCGCAGAGCCAGCGCCCAGGCGCAGAGCGTGCCCCCTGCCTGAGCAGGTCCCTTGGTAGTTAGGAATGGTTTCCTTTGGGGTCAAAGCTGGAACTTTCACCTAGGATAATTTAAGAGCTGCCTGTTACCTTCGTTAGGGTCAAGCCTTTCTCTTTTGGGTATTCCTGCTGGTTCCAGGGGTAAGTGGGAAATAGTCTTTTCTTTTCCTAGGTGGAACTCCATTTGGGCTACTCTGTGGTGTCAGTCTAGCTCACGTTCGAACGCTTGGGTGACAGTAGAAACGTCCTGACTGAAACCTGAGGGAAGCTGATGCGTTGCTTGCTTGATCTTTATTCTTGAGTCTTCTTATTGCTTGAATATGGAGTTATTGGGAAGGGATTTATTGAGTAAACGTAATGCTCAAATTGTATTTGAAG
>VXBO01000189.1:386244-408578 GCA_013400135.1 Rhinoptilus africanus | reverse complement strand
TCAGTCTCTACATCCTGGTTGGGAGGTCTATAATAAACTCCCACCATGATGTCTGGCTTATTGGCCTTCCTCTTGATTCTTATCCATAAACACTCAACAATGTCGTCATGCACATTGTTAAGTTTTTGGCATTCAAAACTGTCCCTGACAGAGAGGGCCACCCCACCACCTCTCCTTCCTTGCCTATCCCTTCTGAAGTGTTGGTAGCCATCTATCACCGCACTACAGTTGTGCATGTCTTCCCACGACGTTTCTGTGATGGCAACTATATCACAGTTTCCCTGTTGTACAATGGCCTCCAACTCTTCCTGGTTTTTGCCCAAGCTGCGTGAATTCGTGTAGATGCACTTCAGCTGGGCTAATTACCTTCCCAGTTTATTGGGTGGACAACCCCTTTTTCCCGCCTGACTGCGCTCAGACGTTTCTGGAGTTGCCAACCTATCACTAGTCCTCATGTCTTTGCTAGCACATGGGTCATCATCTCCCACCTCCACCGCAACAACAGGCTGCAAGACCTTGCTAGCGCTTTTACCCACCGGCACTGGCATACTGCTCCCACTTTAGTAACTCTGGTTACATCCCTGTCCCCCTTCAAACCTAGTTTAAAACCCTTTGAATGAGTCCTACTAACTCCTCTCCTAGAAGCCTTCTTCCCCTTTGGGTTAGGCTTTTCCCACCTGTTGCTAGCATGCCTGGTGTCCTGTATATCAATCCGTGATCAAAGGAACTGAAGTTCTGCCAGTTGCACCAGTCTCCGAGGGCTTGTAGATTTGGGTTTTGCTTTTTTTTTAAAAAACTAACTTCAGCAAAAGCGAAGCAGAAGTTAGTATGTGTTTCTCCATTATGCCGGTGAACACACTCTTTTCTACAATTCCCTCCTATTTAAAAAATAGCTGTGTGTCTAAACTCATGGTTTCCTTCATATTGTATAATCAACAAGGATTTTATGACTGTGTTTCTCCATTTTGCCGGTGAACACACTCTTTTCTACAATTCCCTCCTATTTAAAAAATAGCTGTGTGTCTAAACTCATGGTTTCCTTCATATTGTATAATCAACAAGGATTTTATGACTGTGTTTTCCAAGCTTTTATTAGCAGGGACAACCACAGTCAGTGCTGCAGCGGTGTAATTACTCTGGTTCAGGGAGGAAGGATGCAATTCCTTACAATTTAATTGGCTAAGCTGAATGACCTTCCAGGACCTAATCAGAAACAATGCAAAGAAAAATCAAAGCAAGAAATATCCATTTCCTGCAAAATTTGTCTGAATGATGCAAACACAGCAATTAATTGCTGACGCCATTTTATGACTGGGCACACACTAAAACACTTGCAATTTTAGAGCATTTACTCACTGTCTCTGCATGTTTATATCGTAGTACCAGAAGCTTCTGGTAAAAAGTTCATCTGCTAGCACAGAAGGTGCTCACAGGTGAGAGAAGCAATAACAACCTGACTAGGGTCACTGAGCGTGAATTTTCAGCCTCCAGTCATAATAACCTTGTTTAACGTAGGTTTAGGGCTATAGGAACTATGGGGTTTTTTCAAGCAGAGATTGCCAAGAAACGAAATGGAGCAAGAGCTTTTCAGGTGTCTCTTAATTGTGTGGCTCTGGTGACACAGAGCCACGTTGAAAGATGATGATGTTTGATGGGTGGCATCACAGCTTACAGCCTGCGATGGCCAGTAAAGGAGAATACAAAAGCCCAGTGACTAGTAAGGATCATCACGTCACGTGCATGGGGGTGATCTGGGCCCTGGTGAACTTATCCTTATTGCTTGGTTAACATTTGGTAGAAGCATAAGGGAAGAAAAGTCATTAGTGAAAACAAATGCATGTTATTTAAGTCAAATGGTCTTCTCTGCGGTTGTTTTCATGCACAGTAAATAGATACTTTCAAAGCTCAGGAAGTTTCTGAATATGACAGTTCTTTATACCTGTTTAGACTCAATCTTCTGCATATAATGTGTATACACAGGGGATTTTTGAGAAAAAACCAGAACAATCCGAGGAGAGGTGTGTTTGTTCTGCCTGGATGTTGATTCAAGTGCCTGAGAAGGAACTTCAGGTTGGTTGAGGTGAGGTGGTACCAGACATCGTACGCAGCATGCACTGCTGTATGCATCTACCAAATCCTGTAGAAGAAAATTTCAGAAAGGCGGAAAAAGTCTCAGAATACAGAACTATCACCATCTTGCAGTGATTTGTAGCAACTAATACTTCAGGAACAGAAAAGTCAGAGTACCTGCAGAGAGTGAGGAAACCACAGAGAGCTACAAAGATGAGGGGAGGAAACAGCATGAGCAACCTCATACATTTGGGTCAGACTCCTGGAGCTTGGATCCAAATTTTCCCTTTTCTGTCAGGTATGATGATGTGTGGGCTCACCGAAGAGCAAGGTTTCCAGTTCTGGTAGGGCAGGACTGTGTTTTATGAAGTGAGCTGGATACAAATTAGAGTCATTGGGGAATTAATTGATGCCCCAGACAAAATATAAGGCAAATTCCAGGGTGGAAACTGACAGACAGCGTGCTATGAAAAGATCTTGTGCTCTGAAACCCAGTTCCTAAACATCTGAGAACCAGTGGGTACTTTCGTCTTTAAGGTTTCAGGCTTAAAGTCTTCATCAGAGGAAGAGGATCCCCGTTACTCTACATACACACGTCTCATGGGACTTCTGTGAAGATCTCTTTGCATGTGTGGGACATTCTGGTGTGATAACAAAAGCCAAAATGGAAATGAATAACTGTTGTCCAAGAAGGGTTCAGAGTGTGCAGGAAATCAGGCATTAGACCTCATCTGCTTGTATGTATTTCTCCCTCCCTGTTTAATAATTCCTTCCCTAATCTGAGAAACCTCTCCTTTAGAGTATAGTATTTTTGTTCTTGTTTTTAAAAAAAGCAAAAGAGGGAAATTAACATTGTGCAACAAAAGTCTGTACATTATAAAATTGGTAACAAGTTTCAGATTACATTTACACATAGTCTAAAGATGTTTGGTGTTAATCTTAGGGTTTCCTTTCCAGCACAGAGGGATATGTGACCTTCATTGACCATTTCCTCCAAATTTGCTTCTGAGCAGTTGCTTTCCTACCCTTGTCCTCATACCATTTCTTCTCTAGTTCTTCACTAACAAGTGCAAATGCTTTTGCTATTTCTGTAGCTCTTTCTAATTTGCTCTCAAGATGCTTTATCAGTCTCTTTCCTCTCTATTCAGTTGTCTTTTATAGAAAATTTGTATTTCCACATCTCAAGTTTTATCTCAGTGCTAATTCTCCTTCCTGAAGAGTCCTTTCCTCCCTTCAATTTCTCTCCAGTCTCTTCCTGCCAAGTAATACTCGGTCTCAGTCTTCACATTAGAGTCATCCAAATATTCCATCATGTCCTTGCTTCCTCCCCAGCCTCTGGCCTCCTTCCCTAGGCCGCTGGGCAAAACAAGCTCTTTCTCAATGAATGTCTGGACTGCTTTAGCTGAAACTGTTAAAATAATTTTGCTGAGAGGCTATAATCTCAATATGGAGAATTTCAAACAAAACAGAATTTAGCTTGATCATAAAAATTGGTTTTAATGGTCTTTTATAATCAGGCAGGCTTAAGGGGTAGGCAGTGCTACAGGCCCCAGATATACTGAAGAGTCAGTTCTCGAAGATTACTGAAGCAAAATAATCTATTAAAAGTGATATACTGCACCAGCTACACTTATTCCAATTTATAAAACAGAAAGTTTCATGGCCAATATTAATTTTCTTTTGCTACAATACACAGTTTTATTTCATGCTTCATTAACAAGTGTAGGTGTTCCTGACACTAACTCAGCTCTTTCCAACTAGGTCTCATGCATTTGTGCTCTTCTTCATACAGCGCAAAACAGGGGGGGACAAGGTGACTGCTAAGAAAAAAGGGGGTTCATTGATTACTTGAAGCCTGAGAATTTTTAGTTTCTATTTACAAACCATTCCCAACTTGGCAATTTCCTTAAGGTGGAGGTGGTCAGCCTGCAACCAACCAACCAGCAAACCAACCAACCCACCAACCCAGCCTGTACAGCAAACACATCCCTCCTCCTTCCTCTGAGCCTCCTTGGATGCTCCCCAGCAGCTGTCCCAGCGCAAACACCTTGCTCTGGAGGTTGCACTGGGTGGTTGCATCTCCTGAGGCTTGGCTGCCCTGTGTCCTGCCCATGCCCTGTTGTGGCATGAGGTCCCCAGAAAGGCACAGCTGAAAGTACTCATCCAGCCCACAGCCTCTGACCTGCCCAAAAAGGGACCTAGGAATGAACTATATGATTATTCTGCCATTAACAGGTCACTGCTGGCTGCCTCCTTTGCCAGGGTCAGTGTATGACAGCAGCTAGGGTTTACACCCACGTGCCCTCAGTGGATCCGGAAGCAGGGAACACTGCACCAGGCAGCTGTAGGGTGTATGTTGAGGAGATGGAGCCATTAAAGGAAGTTTTGTGGCCTGCTTGCCTGGAAAGGTTTAAAGTTGAAAAAATTGTGGCTCTCATGCATCAACAGTGCATTATTTTTACAAACAAAGATAAACTTTATGAAGGCAATTCCCCCAAAGCTGAACTGTTTTATCAATTATAGCGCATGTAGTAGAGTGCAATCCTCCACAAACGTGTCACCCTAGCTCCTGTTAACCTCACTTACACCTGTCCTGACTGTTGATAGTAATTCAGCTAAATAAAAAGCCTGCTTGTAACACTTTATACTGCCAGAGAAATGTGGTGTTTTTAGAGAAAAATGGTGAGTGGAAATACTCTGAAGAGAAAAAATAATCTCCATATTAGCAAGCACCTAAGTAAGGACAGTGTATAACACTGAACTGGTATAATAAATCCATGAGAAAACGTCTTATCTAACACAAGATTGCCAAGTCACACCGAAGTTTCATTCTTACAGTGATAGTGCATTTAATTACAGTGGCAGCTATACCACGGTAGTCACTGGAAGATACAATTTAGTTGAATAAATTTTGCAGATGTTCAAGCGCAGGTGGGATATCCAGATGAGGAAGCAGGGGTGAATTGTAATTCTGCTTTCAGAGATGAGGAATGAGACATCGAGAGAAAAACTACTCCCCCTGTTCTTCTCTGCATCTCCTTGACTCCAAGGTCACACAGAAGCATGGCAGCGAGCAGAGTTGTACTCAGCTGCTTTTGAGTGCCAAGTCCAGACTTTAACCATGTCCTACCTAAAACAGCTTTTGCAAGTCAATGCAACAACAAAAATGGGACATTTTGGCATATCTTGTAATATTTAATTAGACAAATTTTTGTCTCCTTAATTGCCTTTATTATATGCTGATTATATAATGATGGCAGGCATTGTGTTTCAAATTCTTAACAAAGCGGGTTTTCAACTTAATCTTCTCGAACTATCTTTGAGTGAGTGCCTCTGGCTGTACATAAAAAGAATGGAAAAATCCATCATGGAACATTCCAAATCATACAGCTTATCACAGCTCTATGAAGGAAGCATTTGGAGGAGCGAACTGTGGTCTTTGGCTGATCTTATTTTCTTACCTTGCCATCTTTCGTTCATTCTCTGAGCTAGGATTCTTCATTTCTTCACAGAATTTATCCCAGCTGGTACCTAGATGGAAACTTCTGGGCGATTGACAAAAGAAAAATAAACCCAAACAACACTCTTGCAGTTAATTTTACGTTGCGGCATGGAGGTTGGGGAAGCTAAAGAAGTGCCAGACATCGAGTTAGAAGTGGTCTAGGATCTTGTTTCCGCAAAGCACTTAAGGCACATTCTAAGATCCAACTTTCTTCCAGACAGCAGGAGATTGCATTTAGGTGCACGCAAAAGAGATGTACTATAATAAGCCATCCATATATTGCAGCCGTCTGGGATACATATAAAGTATATCACCACAAAATCCCCCATTTGCTATTTAATGGAACTAGTTTTATATGCCCAATAATTAAACAGCAGCTATGCATGTTCAGGCATAGGGGTAATTGTTTGGGCCATAATTGTGAATGGTAACAGTTAAAACAACTATCGTGCCCTTTTTCCTTAAATTCTAAAAGCTGTTGGAAACAGTCCCTTCGAAGTGGTGTTTTGTGTGGATGTTCTGAAAGTTTGTGTCTAGAAAGAGGAAATAAAGTTTGCCCCTGTTCCTCGTTGTTATCTTCAGGATTGCAGTGCCATCGTGTGGCAGAAAATCCATTTCAAATTGTCTATAGGGTACCGCTTGTGGCTAAGACGGAAATGAAATAAAAAGCCTTAAAAATTAAACAGAGGAGCTGATTTGAGGAATAACTATCCTATGTTAGAGGTTTTCTAAAAAGATGTACAAGGTAGTAATTGTCTCCACTCTTCATCACATTTCCATGAAGGGTTTCCCAAGTGCTTAGAAGTGGCCTCTTGTTGGCAGGAAAGTGCTTCTTCCACTGAGTTGTGGTGTCAAACCCAACAATAAAAGATCTCCTATACTTTAAGCAGTGGAAACACACAAACTTCTTGACATTATCGGTAGCTTGAGGTACCATCCTCTAAACCAACAGTCACAGCTTCGTGTCTTCAGGGTGCTTTTGGCTTCCACAACACCCTCAGAAAGCCTGGCTGCTTTCACAGTCCCATAATCCCATATGTGTCCAACACCTGATACCTGTCCCTGACACCAGTCCAGAAATTTCTCAGTGACTATTTCAGTGTGATGATCCTGACATCAGCCTGTCTTCAATCCTTAGCTCCAGCATTTCCACATCTCTTTCTCCCCCACAGATGAAGATATACTGGTTTAGGTAGGTTATGTTGATGATATGCTTAATTTCCATTATATTGCCATAATATACATCTCAGACAACTGCTTGCACAGAATGTCATGCAAAGAACTACAAAAAGTTGACTATTGTAGTGTAGTTGGCATTGAGAAATTTCCTCCTAGTAAGAAGTTTTAGTTTTGCTGAATAAGCATTTAATCTGTTTCAGAAATACTGCTACAACAGCTACCACTCGAACCTACACTGGCACCAGCAAGAAAACTGGAAACCTTTCTCTGAGAATCTTTAGTTTAGAGGCACTCCCATCCCTCTCATGAATAGTTTCAGGCTTTGGAAACCTTTACTGAGCTCCCTTAGGATGTGTTCCTATGCCTAATCATAATGGGATAGAAAATCTCATATATAGTGTTTTGTCATATGAGTGCTTGGATAAAGTATCATCATGCTGCAGATATTCTCAACAAGTCAGTCCCAAAAATAATGAAAGAAAACAAAATTCGCTTATTTGCTTGCACAGTCTATTAGTTCTTATGCATAAAGTGGAAAAATCATTAAAGCGAGTTGTTGAATCCTTTGTTTTAAAGGATCATAAATTTTCTGTACATATTCAGTGGCTGTTATTCAGGTAGCTGGAGACATCCTGCTTTTTTTGAGTGTTCCAACCAGTGAGAGCTGCCCAGCCCATTACAGTCAGTAACAGTCGATTTTTGAAGGCAGAGTCAAAGTATGCAGAGCAGATCAGGTTCAACTCATACATGTGATAATCTAAGAATCTTTAATTGCTGTCAGATCTAATTCCAGCATGCTCACAACAAGATAAAAAGCATTACACAATATGCTAGTTGTTAAGATCAGTCTTAGTTCCTCTTACAGGTATTTGATGAAAGAGGATGGCATATGCGATGGTGCTGGCTAAACGTGTGCTAGACAGAGATATTTGCAATACCTGGTAATGAAAAGAAAAAAGGAAAAAGAAAACAAACAAAAAATAGGTAGAAAATGTGAAAACTAAAAGTAAGGTTCCAGGACTAGACTAGCATGGATTGGGCAAGAGGATAAAAACTGCTGATATCTTACAATGTTATAAAGAAAAAAGGAAAAAGAAAACGGTATATCATCTGGTCATGGAGTAGAAGTACCTTTGGATTAATGAAAGCCTTGAGTAGGTCAGAATTAAAAAATGAGCAATCCAGAAATCCTGTTAATGACAAAACANAAAAAAAAAAAAAAAAAACGAGTAAAACTGAAATTAGGGAAAGAGCAGGTGGATAATCAAGGTCATAAGAAAGCTGAGAGGGTCTACAAGAGAGCTTTGGTTTAGTATAAATTTTCTCATAACAAACAATAGTCTAAAGACTCATGCTCTGATATCTAGTTGGTCCAACAAAAATTAAAGATGATGAGTATAGCTCCAGCCCATCAAATATTTACATACCACTCTAACACTGCATAATTCAAGAAGGCAAATACCCGGACAAAGTAAATAAAACTGAATGTCTTAATGGAAGTACTTTTGGGGAAAAAAAATCTGCTCTAAATTTTTTGTAGTTTTCTTCCACGTGAAAATATAACCTGTTTTGTTTTCTTTTCAATTTATTTTTAGAGGAAGAAGGAGAGAAAGGAGGAATGAAATGCAATACTCTTCAGTGTTCACCTTAGCAAAGAAAAAAGTCTCAGCATTAAAGAAAGAAAGGTTTGCTTGTTCAGGAGGTTGGGGTTTTTTTCTTTACTTTAGGATATATTGTACTTTTACCAACCTTCTGTTAACTATCTACATAGGTCTTTACAGGCAAAAGGCATACATTTGCAGTGAAGCACCTCCTGAAGCCATGACCCTTTTCCCAGCAGCCACTTTGCTTTAACTGCTATAGCTATGTCTGAATCTCAATTCTCTTTTACCTTTCTGTCTTTAAAAATGTATTATCAGGTACATGCTAGATATGTGGGTCACATCTCCAAAGAGCCCTCGCCAGGACCTCTGCGTTCATATCTGAATAAAAAGCAGAGTGCTGACATTTAGCTCCTTGATTGCAAACACAAGTGTTGCTTGTGACCACAATGCAGAGTTAGATATCAAACTGCTGTTTCTTTTGCCATTCAGCTGAACTGAAACAGGAGCACTGAACTGTTCAAGAAATTTTTCCTCTAGAAACATTTCATGCAATTAACAGCTTGTAATACTAATGTCCACAAATGTTTTAATGTATTTCAGGTTATTTTCCCTATTGCTCACACTGCTAGAAAAGCTGCCCCCATAACCTGACATTTTCCAGTGAACGACAGGTTATAGAATAGATAAGGGGAGAAAGTGTGAAGTTTTGGGAAGTTTTTAGGAAGCTATGAACTATCTTCTTCAGTAACTGCCTTATTACTGTAAATATAATTTTAAATATTTTTCATCATTGAATAAATGCTAAACTCTTCTAACCATGAAAGTGTTCAAGTAATTCTTTACCTCCATACCTTTTACGTCTCTATGGGAAAAAAGGGAATATACATACACTTTAACTAAAGTGTCTATAAATATAATGGAGGCTTGGCATGTTTACATTCAGTTGAGGGCCTGTTGTTTGAATGGCTTTTTGCTTTGGCTAGATGATTCTTTAGATGTTTAGAAATCATACTGACTTGGTTCTTTCCATCTGGAAACTGCCATGTTTATTTGGGTTTGATTTATTCCTCCCAGAAGGACTGAAAAATAATTTTGCTTTCAGCTGTTGAATTCCATGTAATTTCAGTTAGCTTTACACTTGTATTAAAATGTCTTGCACCTTTCATCAAAGTGGATGGCCTACTGACTTCAGCAAGCCAAAACAAACATTATCTGTCCATCTGTAGTAATTCTGCCACCCTCAGTGACCCACTCTGCTTGTAAGTGAGCCAGTCCTGCATTTTTCTTCTCCATTTGCTCTCTCCTAATAGCGCTCTCGTCTCCAACATGGTCCACAAATATCCTTACAAAATTGACTGAATGGCCCCATCTTCCCCCCTTGGGTTTCCACTAAATCATGTCCCCTCCATCCACTTTCCAGAGACCATGCTGGGGAGATCTGTACTTCTGTCCTGTGTCAGGGCACACTGATTGCTAAGAGTGCCACAGAGCAATCACTCTGTTCCTCGGGGCTGGTTGTACTTCATCATCCTCCCTTCCCACTTCCACTATAGCTTTTTGCATCTCTTTCTTATTGTTCTTCATGATGCTGCCTTTCATCAGCTTCAGTGTCACTGTATCCATGAAGTTCCTCAGTACTGACACCAGATTCATCAGAGGCACTTTGTCATCACCTTCAGCCTTGCCATCTTGGTCCTTGATCCTCCTTTAAGCTCTTCAAACTGAGTGTAAATTGCTATGACACCACTTTTTGCTCCCAGAGGCAAGGGCTGACTGGGGTGGGTAACAGGACGCTGATATTTATCTGCTCTCTAATACCTTGCCATAGCTCTGTGGAAGTACTGCTTCTGCTGTCCAGCACCCACCTCTGCTCAGTTCACTGATCTCCTCCTTGATTTTCTCTATTCAGAAGTGTTATGGAACATTTATCTGCAGAAGAGAGAAAGAAACTCTAATCTGCAAGGCAAAAGTATGAAACTTGCCTGTTAGGGTTGGAAGATCCATTGCTATAAGCGAACGCAGCCCCACGGAGATCAGTGAAGTTGTGTCAAATAACTATGATAAAAAAATGAACTAACAGTAAAGGCAACACAAACCATGTGCAATAGATGTGAAGGATGCTTGCTTTTGGAAAAAAAAAAACCTAGTTACAACAAGATAAACCACTAATACTATACCATCTTTGGATTTATTGCTTATAGTTGACATGAATTTCGTGGCCTTTGGTAGCCTTTAATTCAAATCAACTTTGCTTTGTCATGTAACTGACAAATACCACAAATTACGACAAAAGCAGTAAGGCCATCATCCAACGTCAAAGGATGACTAAAAACTAATTAAGTATAAAACTAAAATCCCCTATTGCCTGACTAGAGGCTACTGCTGCAGCTCAAAATTAAGGTGAATTTATAGAGCAATGGAGAAAAACCCATGTTGTGACCTCCTTGCCTTCAAGACAGAATAAAACGTAGTAAAGGTCATCCTTATTTAACCTTGCATTATGAAGTGACTCATTGGATGCCTCCTAATCATTGAAAATCTACCACATGATAAGGACACCAGTCAAAAATTAGTTCCACATGTGTTTGTGCTTAAAGCACACTTTTAATGATTTGAATTGTATGAGTCAAATATTTGCTAATGGGCAAAGACAAAATATTAACTTGTTAAACAATAGACTGAACTTCTCGGATAATATTTACACATTACCTAAAAAACAGTTACAGAGAACATTTTCAAAGACCCTGACTCCAGCTCCCACCAACTTTTCCATCTTTTTGCTGTTCTGTTTTTCTGTCCCTTTGAAAGATCATCTGATAAATGTCAGGCTACTTAGGCAACAGTGTGACTCCGAAACACAGATCTCTCCCATTAAGGGACATGCAATGCAAACTACAGATAAAATAGCAAATCAACATATTCACTAACTCTGTAGACTTTAATAATACTCATGCAACTTAATGTCATTTGTCACACGTCTGGTACTATAAATAGTCATTATTTCAAACCAAGAACTCCTTTAAAATCTCACCTGGAGTAAGTTTTATATTAGCTCTGGATGTGAATGACATTCCCAAATAAAAGAAAAATCACAGCTGTAAGTGTTTAGTCTCAGCTGCCATTTCCTAAAATATGGTGGTTCTTCAGAGCTTCCTTGGTGCCATCAGTCCTTCAGTCCTTCCCAGTATTGGGCCTGGGTTCTCCACAGCTGCAGACGGTCTTATCTGAATCTACCCCTGAAGATTTCAGGCTTCAGTTCAAAAATAGGTTTTCATATTCTGTGGAGCTGTTGTCTTTATATTTGTTTTCTTTGATGGTTTTTGCCTTATAAAAACATACTCTGACACTGACAAAGAAACAGGCAGTCACACCATTTCAATTACACTATTTCAGGCTTACTTATACTGCAAATAGTTACTATAACTCAGTATGGCTACTTAATCACACACTTGGTGCCTTGTAAGTATACGTACACTTACATGTTAGACTTGACAGTGGGAGATAGAGAGGAAAATATTGATGACATATTAGGAGAGAAGAATGGTGAAATAGCTACAGTTCAAAATGTATACACACTTGAAAAAACAGAACTGGTCTTGCTAAGCTTTGGATTTCTAGTATGATGATTAATGGCACCATTTAAATAAGAAAGATGGTGTGACAATGTACTTCCCTGTAAAAGTCTCCCAGTGTTTGGTTCAGTAATTCTAAACCAAATACGATCTTGGAAATTAAGTTTCACTGTCAACATATTCTGTCTGTACTTTAAAGAAATGAGCATTTGCTAATGAATCTGCCTGTAATTGTTCCTTCAGGGTTCACATGTTCCACTATAAAGTCGAGGACAATTTTTCACTGATAGGAATTGTCAGTTCTTAAAGACCATTCATAGCTGGTGACACACAATTATAACTTATTTCTTAATACCACATACAGTTTTCCACGTGATCATGTGATCGTTCATTCATTTTTATACAAGCTTGAACTAAAATCCCTGCATCCCTAAGAACAACCGAAAACTCCCATGACACATCCATTGGACAGTGCAGAGAAAAGCATAGTCCTCTTTTTCCTTCTCTTTCTTCTTCCTACAGAAATCTTTTCAGCTAACGTTAAAAAACAAAACAAACAACACTATTAACAGTCTACTTGTTAAGTAAATGGGAAATGGAAATCAGAAGGGATGGGAACACAAATCTTTCTCTGGTTTATCTCAGAGCTCAGGAAAACTTTGCTCACTCTTCTCACTTGCTGAGTGACAGACCAGTCTGTGCAGTGAACTTGAAATGCTGAACATTTTGGCTCCCCTGGGATCCTCTTCCTTTCACCAGGGTAGCTCACCCTCAGAATTGCTTCTCTTCCTATTTGTCCTGTTCTTTACAGGCTTCACATTTTTCTTTGTCATTGCAGGGAAAAGTAATTACAGCCATTTTTGCAGGAAAGTCCATTAGTTCCTTCCAGCTGGGCTTACGTTTTTTGTAACACTAGCTGTTTACATTTTCCTTCCCAGATTTTTCTCTTTGCCCAAGCCAATTCATTCCATACCATTTTTTCCACTTTTTTCCTTCTTTCAACACCGTATTCTTTACCATGTTGAACACCCAATAAGAAGGGAGTTGGGTGTTACTTAGTTATGCCTTAAGGCTGCCGAACAGTCAGCCACCTACACCTTAGACAGATCTCTGAACCCCTCAGAAAGGGATGCAGCTGAATGGGGCACTCAGACCATATGCCACACAACAGCACAAGACTGGTGCTATTTGAATAACAAAGTTTAAATCACAAGTGATGGGAAGAGGTCTTACCCAGAAAATGTTTCTGAAAATGCCTGCCAATGTCCCTGATTTATATACCACACACCCTGTCACCTCTTAGTCCACATCTGCTGCCCAGGGATGAAGTGTTCCAGCTGCAAGTAGGCAGGGTAGGGACTGTCAGAAGAAAGGGGAATTGCAGCTACAAGCAGTCCACAGCCAAGTGCAACACTGGCACGGAAGAGACCTTTCCTCCTCCTGACTCCTCTCCGATATCCCTGACCACAAGACAGAATAGAAGGAAGAACAACATGAGCAGAGAATATGACCAAGGAAAGGCCTGGTACGGAACGTAGTGGTTTGTGTTTCTGATTAATCCCATGATGTTACTGTGATTTAAACTCTGTTATTCAAATAGCACTGTCTCCTGGCAGGACCAGGCTCACTGTGTGCCCAAGGCTGTAATGCCGGAGGAACATGAGGAGCACCAGATGAGGACAAGAAAGAACAGCGCTTGGCCTCCTGCTCCCATTGCATCCTGGGCTCGGCTAGAGCGAGAAGGGCTGCTCCCAAGAGCTGTGGAGATCTTGGCCCCTGCAGCACGGTCCAGAAAGGCCCTGCAGTTGCACAGATCCTATGGTTCCAGTATGGAGTGTAGTAAAGGTGATTACTCCTTCTCTAAGAAATATGAGAGGATGAGGAGAGCAGACTGGAAGGATCTTGTACTCCTGCCCGATTCTGCTTGGTTCAGGGTAGGAGGATTTTTACTTCTCTGCACTTCTCACACAAAGGTCAGTTACAGCAGATACACAGCAAATTTTACCTTGCATGACTGCTTCTCCCTTTTGGAAGGACGTTCTGGCCACCCATTTTGAAGAAATCCTGTCCTGGGAATGCAAAAGATTATTAGGAAACACTGAAATGAAACCTTAACTTACATTACAGTAATGTGGTATTTAATGATTTCCTTTGGCATGAGTTAGATGTAAACATATGAGCACAATAATTATATATATACACAATTACTCATTCCAATTTGTTTCATTACAAGTATGTCATTTTTCATCCTTGTCAACTACAACACACAACAGGACTGGTGAGTTCTTAGCATTTGGTGGTAGGTTGGTTTTTTCCAAGGAGTTTTGACAGAGACACGTGAAAGACACACATTCCATGTGACAGTAAACAAATTTAGAGGCAGCAGCCTCTATAAATAATCTATGTTCATCATCTTACATAAGGAAGTGGAAGGTTAGCCACTTATTCCAATCTATTAAATGGTTTGCAGCAGTTTGGTAAGAAAACCTACAGGCTTTCTCACTGTCGTTATGCTGTCACATGGCTGCAGTCAGGGAATGACAGAAGAATAAAGCCCATAAGCATGTGAATATAAATGGAAGCACAAATCAGTGACTTGGAAACACACAAAAAGAACCTCTAGAAAAAAAACATATAAGAGAGCAAGAAGGAGCAGTTTTTCTTTTCTGATTCTGAATAATTTGTCACTTTATACAATATTAATTAAAAAGCTACACAAATATAATTTGGAACTTCCTACAGATCCCAGAACATAAATGCCAGAAGCATGTGCACCAGTCCTGTCTCAGCAAGGAGCACCCAGTCTATTCAGGGGAGGATTCCTGAGGTTAGAGCACAGGAACCAAAGGGCAGGGGTTTTATTCCTAGCCAGGAAAACTCCTTGCACCACCTTGGGTAAGTCACTTTTCCACTCAATTTTCCTTCCATCTGTAAATAATCAAAAAACCACCTCCTAACCCCTAAGTGGGACAGTGCACACTGTTAGCACTTCCTATGGGAAAGAGATCTGGTTCTCTGCCTCCCCCGACCCCTGAGTACTGCTGCTGTGGTGAGCAGGGACTAGAAAAGCCTTTGAGTTAAGGGAACAGCATTTGTTCAGCAGAAGTCACATACAGGACAGCTATGAGCTATAAACTGTCCTACACAGGTGTCCTGTAAGCTCTGGGGCAAGGAATCTTAGCAAAAGTGCAAATCCAGGAAAAACATTCATCAAGGAAAACAGGAAAGACTGTTACTGTCACATATGGAGGTATGAAATCCTGGATAGTCTACCCATGTTGAAAAAAAGTAAAAAAAAAAAATTTAAAAAATTTTCTCCTTGGTTTTCATCCTGCAGGTATAACGGGGCCAGCTGCCTGCTAGCTCACTTGCATTTCTCCTTGGAATGAAAGAATTGGAGAACAGGAGAGAGGAAATAGTTTACACACCTTGTTTCCACTCCACCCATGCCCACTGGTCCACATACGGGCACCTAAATGGGCTAAATAAGAAAATAACACTCATGGAAGCAGCTCAGAAAATCCTCAGCCACTCTCCCATTAAACAAAGGGGAAGCAGGGAATGTGTCATGACTGAAGAGCATCTTGCATATACAGCCTTCAAAGATGGTTAGGGAGCTGCATAATACTGCATATTGCAAATGACTTCTCATCTTTTTCTGTTATTTTTTATTGTAATCCAAGGAGATAAGAGTGCCTATCACAAAGGAAGTTGCATACTTTCCTAGTTCCTGATTCCTTCATTCCCTCCCACCCAAGACTTGGTTTTTTAGATTGAAATGACCAAAAATTCAGGATCTAGTGAATGTTAATTGATTTTCTGAAAAACTTCAGCCTGAATCATTGGGGCTGTTTCCAAACAGAGGGAAGGAGGAAAAAGGTTGTTCTCCTTATGTTCCAAAAAGATCAGGCAACATTTGCTTTACAAAATTCCAGTACTCTCCTTTCACCTCCTCTTTCAAAGTAGAGATTGCACGCATGATATCAGGAATTGCTTTCATACCTGGGGTAGGTATTTTGTTATTCTTGTGTAAATCCACCACCATATGGTCAAATTGTAACCCTTCAGCAAAGAAAAACACTCTAAATACATACAATATAACCTTCTTGGTATTAGCTGCAAACTATCCAAGCGATCCAACAGCCACTCAGCATCCCCCATCACAGAGATGATTAAAGGATTAAAGACCTTGGCCATGACACTTAAATTCAGAATATGCAACATCTTGTCTGCTTTGCCTCTGTTTCCATGCTCTGCTCTGAAACCCAGAAAGAGGAAATTGCCCTATTGAAATACAGAGAGGACATGGATCAGTCCTGTGTAGGGCAGTTTGGGAAGCATAGGTGGAGGAAAGTAGGACTTGAATTTGTCCTACCAAGCTTCAGGCCTGACTAGTGTGAAGGCAAATAGAATGGGGCAAAAAGTCTGGTGCAAGGTGGGGAATGAAGATTAGAGATTAATGAGGAGAGGTTATGGGGCACACAGGTTAACTAGAAGCTAAGTTTGAGGAGAAAGACCACTAGAAGAGCTAGGAAGAAAGGATGCAATGCGTTGAACTGTTACCTCAAAACAAGAAGGCAGGGGAGAACTGGGGAAAATATCCAGATACTAGGCATATTTACTGGAGGGAATACTTACCGTGTGTCAGTGTCTCAGTACCAAAGAGTCAAGACTAAAACGGAGATCACTTGTATCAGACTACAGCACAGCCCCTTTACAACATGAGATGGAGGAAAATGTTCCCAGATCTCACTTAGAGTCACCTGAGTGTCAGCCAATATCGTTACCCTTTCCCCACAAATGGATGACAACTTACCACTGCTATCATTTTCTTACTGCAAAAGAAAAAAGTCTGAAAACAGATCTCAGGGTTTGAAGCAGAGCTGGGTGAAACTACACATTTTTTCCCCTACAGTACGGGGGAGGGGGAGAAATTGTCTTGAGAACAGCAGAGCTGGGACCTAAATAAAAGATTTTTATATCTGAATTCAGTAAAGGTAGTACTTACATATGAAGTTTTTCATAATCTGATATGAGGCTGTTCCTCAGGACTTTTCATATCGTTTCCATATCAAATTGACTGTCCAAATGAGTATGCAATTTCACTGTGCCTCTCCACTTATCTGTAAAATGATTATGATAGCATCTCCTCACCTCAGGAATATTCTGGGATAATAAATTAATTAATACATGTGAACAGACAGAGATATTCAAGAGCAATAGAGAGAATCCAGGGGGAAAATTATTATGTATGCAGAATGGGTTTGAACAGTGTGCAGTAAATAAGGCATGGGAGCCTTAAGTGAACAGTGACCAGCACAGTGAAAAGCAAGAGAAAACCAAAACTCCATAGCTGCTTACTGAGCCAAACACAGTATACTAAACCAAGCAGAAAACCTGTGAAAAAAATACCATTCAGTCATGTCATTAAAAGCTATTATGCTTGTACGCACAAGGAGCGTGAAGGAAGATTCCATGGCATACTTAGTATTTTCAACTGCAGTAAGAAGCATTTTATAATAACAAATTTATTTATAATATTTGAGAATATGAAAATAATGTAACATAAATTATAAAGTATCTGACAAATGGAGGGCTCATATATTTCTGTCATTTTGCCCATGAGTCCTGCTATAATGCTGTAAAATATTATCATGCCAGTGGGGAAGACACAGCTTGGCAGCACCTGACACTAGCCAGAAGTTAAATGAACTGTAGTTAACTTATGTCCATACTACACACATAAAAAAACTTGGAACTCTTGTACCTCTGGCAAGCTTCTCTTCTACAATGATGATTTCAATATGGTGGCAGATGGGAAGTTACAATTTAAATGAAGAATAATTTCAAATCTGTGGACAGTCTTGAAAAAACAAAGTATGCATAGGATAATGCTATTGTCTTCTTCCCTACTTCACTAAACGCTCTAAATAATTTGATTTCCTAAACAGAGTATATAGCATGTGTTTTTTCCAGATGGTTACCACAGAACTAACCCCAGACATTACAGTTCATTTTCAACTTTGTATGCTTATCAATAATACACAATCAGGACAGGAAACCCCTCTCTGTGAGGGGGTGTGAACCAAAAGTAATTCATCCAAGTTAGTACAGCTGTATCAGCACAATGGTCTAACCCAGTGTTTGCTACAGTCATAGAATCACAGAATGGTTCAGGTTGGAAGGGACCTTAAAGATCACCTAGTCCCAACCCCCTGCCCTGGGCAGGGACACCCCCCACTAGACCAGGTTGCTCAAAGCCCCATCCAGCCTGGCCTTGAACACTTCCAGGGATGGGGCATCCACAGCTTCCCTGGGCATCCTGTTCCAGTGCCTCCCCACCCTCACAGTAAAGAATTTCTTCCTAATATCCAATCTAAATCTCCCCTCTTCCAGTTTGAAACCATTACCTCCTGCCCTATCACTACATGCCCTTGTGAAAAAGCCCTCTCCAGCTTTCTTGTAGGCCGCCTTCAGATACTGGAAGGCCACTATAAGGTCTCCAAAAGTTAGCCAAAGCTGACTAGAGATTTCAATGGACGCTAGGGGATCACCCTTAGATTTCCTCCAGTGTATGATGGAAAAAGATATTTCCTTAAAAATCTCAGATTTGGAGTAATGACCTTGCCTGAAATTTATCTCCAAAAAATGTTGATCGTGAGCTAAAGAATGTGTTTTTGCTTGAGGAACGTACAAACACTAAATGTATAATTCTACCTTTATTTTCAAAAAAGGTTGCTCCAAATACAAGTCCATCTTCTTTAAAATTCAACACACCTCTTTATTATGCTACTACTGATCCTGCTGACACAGGAGAAACATGGCTAAGGTTGAAATATTTACTATTGCTATAGCACATGAGAGGTACTATACAGACTACCCTATATGGACACTGTAAGGAGTAGGAAGGGTGGTGATGCACCTTTATACTGAGGGTACAGCTTCTTTTGCTAAGACTGCCATCTTTTATAGCGGTTTAGAGGAAAATGAAGTTCCACTGAAACATTTCTCAAAATCTGTAGCTGGTAAAATACGATACCTCATCTCTCTCTGTCTTTTTTAGGCAATAAGATCATTTGTAGATATTCAAATAGTACTACTCAGTCATGCCTTTCCCTTTTTAAAATCTATTTTCATATTATTTTCTTTTTATATTTTATAAATATTTTACAAATTTATAAGTAAGTGCACTCTTCAATGGAATTGTACATCCCAGAGTGCAGAGCTTATTTTCTCCTAATGTTTAAATGTCTAAATAATATCAAATATTTTAATTATAGATTCTACCTTTCAAGTTCAAATTCAGTAGTTTATTTCTCCAGGCCACATTCAGGTGTTGTAAAATTGAAATATACAAAATCTAATATAAAATACATAACTTAAATTTGAAATAATTAAATTTCACAAACAAAAATTTGTGTAGAAAAGGATCTAAAATTCAAAGTCCAGACCTAATAGGGTATATTACCCTTTCAAGTTTCAGGGAAGATCAGTTTTTATAGAACCTACCTTTCCCCATGATTGGATCAGTCCCTCCAAATCATTAAGTAAATCTTCTACCAGGTAGAACTAAATTCAGAGATACAAGCAATCCCACTGCAGTCAACAGAGATGAGAATAGAAGTGTTCTCCTCTTAAAGAATAAACTGAAACAATAGACAAAAAATTCATCATTTCATAAATAAAACACTGAGACATTGATTTTCCCACTTGATTTGTGTGATGCTTAGTATGATGGAAATCATTGATGTACCATAATCTCTTTAACATGGCAATATTTTGTTCAGACACTCCATGTAGACCCCAATCTGCCGTTACAAAATTGATTCTACCTCTTTGGCAGAATGTATAATGAAGAGCTCCAAAACTTAAAATACCTGAATTTGTAACTGGGTTTTTACCCTCAGTTTTACTGAATCTTTATGTGCATACAGTTCTTCTCTAAAATAGTACAGCAGTTCATTCTGATGAGTAGGCAATAGATCAGCTAAGGAATTAAATAGAGAATCATAGAATAATTTGAGTTGGAAGGGACCTTTAAAGTTCATCATGTCCAATCCCCCTGCAAGGAGTAGGCACACACTTCAACTAGATCAGGTTGCTCAGAGCCCCATCCAACCTGACCTTGAATGTTTCCAGGGATGGGGCATCTACCACCTCTCTGGGCAACCTGTTCCAGGGTTTCACCACCCTCATCGTAAAAAGTTTCTTCCTTCTATCTAGTCTAAATCTACCCTCTTTTAGTTTAAAACCATTAGCCCTTGTCCTATCACAACAGCCCTGCTAAAAATTTTGTCCCCGTCTTTCTTATAAGCCGCCTTTAAGTACTGGAAGGTTGCAATAAGGTTATTCTGGAGCCTTCTCTTCTCCAGGCTGAACAACCCCAACTCTCTCAGCCTGTCCTCATAGGAGAGATGCTCCAGCCCTTTGATCATCTTCATGACCCTCCTCTGGACCCACTCCAACAGGTCCATGTCTGTCCTGCGCTGGCGGCTGCGGAGCTGGACACAGTTCTCCAGGTGGGGTATCACGAGAGCAGAGTAGAGGGGCAGAATCTCCTCCCTTGATTTGCTGGTTGTGCTTCTTCTGATGCAGCCCAGGATATGCTTGGAAATCTTCTCCAGAGGGTTGGAATAGAGCAGATATTTCAAAAACATGTTTCTCTACTTGTGTGCTACCATCACTGTCACAAATAGTAAGGAGGGTGTTCTAAGGATAAACTTTTTAGCCCCAGAGGTGGCAAACACACAACATCCGTAACAGGATGTCCAGGAGTGAAGTAGCCAGAGAAGCAGCACTCCTGCACTACTTGATGGGTCAAGCACATGCTCCAGCAGTTCCATGTCTACATTTGCAAACAGAAAATGAGATTCCTCTGCCCTAACTCACTAAGCTGCTCTGGCAATCAACAGGCAAAACCAGGCACCACCAGAGATTAGTAATGAACACCTTTCTCCAGATGAACCTCCAAAGGTGTCTGTTTCTAAACTCTAGACACCTAGAATTGGAGGAGAGAAATCCTATCCTGAATGACTAGAAGAGAATCACACTGCATGCTCTGAACTCACATGTCTCTTCAGTATTTTGCAAATGGAAGATGACAAAAACCTTCCCTCTAGAAGTTCATCCCATAAAGGCCTGGTGCTCCACAAGAAAAGTTTTTACTTCAATGCCTCATTTTGCAGAGTGCTGAAGGGAGGGCCAGCTCTTTTATGGATGTTATTGCTTGGGTCAGAGTAAGGCCATAAGCAAGAGAATGCAGAAGAGAACGAGGTGGGACTGTGGAAGGAGAGCTGAGAGTGCTACACTTTATTCTGTTGAGCCATCTTCCCCAAATTAACATGATAAATGTAGAAAGCAGCTCCAGCAGCCGAGGCCTGCATTCAACCAAACTACTTTTCTGGAATGCCATGGATCTGAGGCAAGCTCTCACCAGCAAAAATACCAAACACATGCACATCTCCAGTTCAAGCTCTCTGAGGTGCACAGAGAATAAAAATAAAATGCTTTCTATCAAAAAAACCCAAAAGCTGTGACTTCCTTGTTTCCTTTAGCTCTGATATGTTTGAGCTGAAAGCTAAGCACCCAAAAGCACATGTTGAAGAGGTAAGCTGAGATTTCTGTTGGGACATAAGGAGATCAATGTGGAGCAGGAAGGCAGGCTCCAATTGGCAGTAAGAAGCAGTAGCTGAATTTTTTGCTTCTGATGATGATATTGTAAAATGTGAGACAGACACCTGTAAAGCCTTCACATAAAACTGGAGGAGAGATGGAGAGGGTTCTTTGCGTAAGAAAGTAGAGAAGCAGTAAAGGGTATGGTTGTACAAGCCACGAGAGGACAAGGAAAGCAGGGGGCTTTATAGGAGATGGCAATGGAGAGCTTTGATTATAAAAAATTATTATAGGTATAAACAAAAGAAGATTCAGTGAAGATCAAAACAGAGAAACATGACTGAAAATAGCATAAAAGGGAGAGAAATCTATTTGGTGAATGTAAACAACTTTTCAGTGAGTGAAGAGTTATTACAAGAGATGGAGGTTGGAGTTAAGGACTTCTAAGATGAGAGGACTAATGAATATTGATACTGTGAAGAAAGAGTGAGAGGATGGAGGAGAAGAAATATATAAAGGTGAGAAATATACAATGAAGAGCAAGATGAGGTTTGCTAACAATTTATTTTTAGTGGATAGCTGGGCAAACAGACAATCTTTCAGATTCACTCTGAGAAAGGTCATGTTTGCCCAAAAGCTTGTTTCCATTTTTTCCAGCTATATGAATTGATCCAACAAAAAGTACTATCTGTGCTTACTTGTATTGTCTATGTCTTTGGATTTTCAAGGCTGCAACAATCAAGAGCAATCCAAATCAAGACAAAACCAGTAAATCCTAGTATTAACAAATGCAGA
>VXBO01000189.1:307754-373457 GCA_013400135.1 Rhinoptilus africanus | reverse complement strand
CCACCAACACCCCCAGGTCCCTTTCTGCCGGGCAGCTTTCCAGCCAAGCACTCATCAGGCACAGAACTTAGAAGCACATTCACTGAGGACTTCTACAATCAATGGCAATTCTGCCCACTGTGAACCTTTCCCTGCACGGGCCTTTTGGTCTCCCCATGGTCCAAAACTAAGTCTCAAGTTAATTGGGCCCTTATTTCTCTCTGGGCCTTTCTTAAGGCACTAAATTTACAGCTAACTTGCTTGAAATTGGTTTGTCTTCCCTTCCACTTTGTGAAAATCAGTAACAGTCTTCTTGGTAAGAGCATGCTGAAGCATGTGAATGTACTTAATTTATGTCGATCTTTTGACTGCAGAACATATATTCGTCAGAGGGGCTGTGTGGCTACAGTGATGGCAACTGGTATTTAAAACCCAGTACGACTAAATCCCAGTGGATAAAACAAATCTGATGTATTACTGCAGCTCAGGAGTGACATTTGACCGTTGTACTATTGTTCTGACACTGAAGTTAGTAATGCAGTTTTGTGCCTTAAAGCAGTCCTGTTCTCTTCAGCAGATCGTAACAATTAATTCCTGCTTGGCAAAGAATCAATACAAACAGGAGAACTGTCAGAAAATTATTTTATGCTATAAATCTGTGCAACCAAAGTGTAAGTGCTGACACAGGTGTGGTCAGCAAAGCCAGCTTTTAGCAATGTTATACGAAGTCCACAGAGGAGCTAGCTGGCCTCTCATGTTCTCAGTTGTTTACATGCAATAAAACGTGACTGTGCCAGATGTAGATTGGCATAATTTGCACCATTCGTGATACCTTTTAATAGACCAAGAGCCAGGCCTAGAAATGGAAATCGGCACCTTTTTGTTAGATATCAGAGAAGCTCCTCTGAGTGCCTGACCTTAAGAACAGACTTTCAAGATCCACAAGCAGACCCATCTGGAGCATCTCCAATAGGTGGGGCGAGAAAAGCCTCTCCTGTTCCTCAGGCTGCTTGGTTGTGCAGCCAGATCCCCATGTCAGCAGTGCAGCCCGAGGGCACGGGAGCCTGCAGCCCCACTAACAAAGCGAGTACTGAGTCTCAGCCCTTTCTCCCTTTCCCTGTTGTATTCTGTATTACATTAGCATTGAGAAGTTGCCAGACTAAACAGAGAGGTGCCCAGCAACTATAAGTATCTGCATTGTTAATGGCCTCTGAAGAGTTCATTTTTTTAATCGCAGTTTGGAATTTGAGGTACCTGAACTCTGCCCAGAGCCAGGATGCCAATAAACATCCTTCATAATATTCTACAGCCCGGAGCTATAGTCTCAAAATGCCACACGTAGGAAGTACCTGAGATAGATACCCTACAGCCATGCTGCAAGGTCATCCACCAGGTCATACATTTGAAGTCAAAGTGATACGTTGCTGGTTTTAACTGTGAGATGCCATGGGTATCTAACATGTCACTCCGTAGTACCAGACGCATCTATGCCTTACACCTCTGCAACGTGGGGCCAGTTNTCTGGAAAACAAGTCTTATGAACAGCGGCTGAGGGAGCTGGGGTTGTTTAGCCTGGAGAAAAGGAGGCTGAGGGGAGACCTTATTGCTGTCTACAACCACCTGAAAAGAGGTTGTAGAGTGGTGGATCTCTTCTCCCAAGTAACAAGTGATAGAACAAGAGGAAACGGCCTCAAGTTGCACCAGGGGAGGTTTAGACTGGATATTAGGAAAAAATTTTACACTGAAAGGGTTATGAAGCATTGGAACAGGCTGCCCAGGGAAGTGTTGGAGGCACCATCCCTGGAGGTATTTAAAAGATGGGTAGACATAGTGCTTAGTGATATGTTTTAGGGATGGTTTTTGTCAGAGTCAAGTTGATGGTTGGACTTGATGATCTGAAAGGTCCCTTCAAACCTAGGCAATTCTGTGATTCTATGAAAACCAATACTTACTACTTGGTCCTTCATATAGAAGAGACTGGCACTGTAAGTATATCATATTTTTGTATTCATACTGAGTCCTGTTCCTCATTTACCAAGTTTTCACAGCATGGATTGGAGGGAAACTTCTTTATACAGCTTAGAATGAGAGGAATCAAGATTGTATGCGTTGTGGGCCTAAATCCATTTTGACTGAATCAGACTATTTTATATATTCAAAATTCACATGTATACTTTCAGGTTTTTTAAGAAAGCTTGCTCAGCATTTTCAAGTGAAGAATGCTTTATCTGGCATATTGAAACTTTATTCTAGCTGTGGAATTAGAATACTGGTAGGAGGTGTTTAAGAGATTTGGAAGGCTGTGAATTGGTGTAAGTTTTAATAGGCTACAGTGAAACCAGAACTTGCTCAATTTAAAACACATATAACGTCTTAACTGTGAAACCAATTCTGCATGACCCTTGCTTGATCTTTGCCTCAGTCAGACATCCTTCTGATGTATTCTGTTCAGCACATCAGCTTAGAGTTTTGACAGCAGTTCCCATTCAGTGGCTGCAACACCATCAATTGAAAGAATTTCCCAAGGAACACTCTGAATCCCATCTCCCCTCTCCAGAAATGTTGCTTCTAACACTGATGCTCAATGATTTTGCAGTAAAAGAATATGATTAGCTGTGAAGACTCCCATTCCCTGAAAGGTGAGATGGGAAAACGCCAATCACCCCCACCGTACACTGATTTCCTCCAAAATGGGAAGACTGATGAAACCCCCCACACACGTGTACCTACACTTGACCATTTGACAGTAATTTGGAAATACCTGCATGCCTTCCACTGCAAGCAGACACAAGCAAATGCCATTTCAGAAGAATCTGGGCCACCAACACTTGCTGGTCCTTCAAGTAGGAGTTCACCAAGCAGGGCAGGACTATGACTTCAACAGGACAATTGGACAGTAAATTCATCCCCATGTCTTTGCAATCTGTCCATCCCTAAAGGTGCCAGGCAGAATACGAGCTAGTTCTCAGATTTCAACTGCGGGATGGGACTAAACTTCTCATGTTACTGAACAGCAAATCCACATGGCATACTAAATGTCTGCGAGTGCCTTCTGAGGGTAGGTGTCTAGGCAGCTTACGTTAATGAGGGATTGTGACCACAGGAGAAGATGACATCTTAATTTTTCTGTAATTTCTTTTTTCTTTAAAACAAGTGTAGGAAGCCACATGGAAAGAATGACATATAGTGCAAGACTAGGACTGCACAGTTGACCACTTAGAAGGCAAGACATGCACAAGGCGGGATACAAAACTAGCCTGATCACGCATAAAGTTCATGATATAAGCTTCATCACTGCAATCTTAAGGTTTTTAGCTGCAAATGTATCTAAACTTCATCTCCCAGATAATACAACCTAACAAGGGGAATAGTAGATCATCCACCAAAAGGTAAAATGTTAAATAACAATTTTATGGCTTTTTGAAAGATGTACAATATAGTTCAAAAAGCTTTGGAGCTCAAGGCAAGAATAATTAGAAACATTCATGGCATGTGTGATGAGGAAAGCCAGACTAGATTATCATAATCATCTCTTTGGACTATAAAATATAGGAATCAGCCAGAGATGAAATAATCCCTAAAAAACCATAATGTTCTCCTGAAGGTTTTGCCTGTAACATAAAATACCTTCAGTCTTTCTTCTCAACAAATGCATTTACAAATACATGATAAAGAAAAAAGAAGTTCTGCTCCCGTTTTGAGCTATAAAGACTTGCAAATAAACAAAAAATGATACTTAAATTCATAGACTGATTTCCTTAAAGTGGATGAAGCAAGCAAATTATTTTAAGTAAAGCAGTTTTAATAACATTATTTCAGGCTACTTGTATTACACGGAATATACTGTCCTGTCTTTGATACAGATATATGCTAATGTGTACTCATTTGCACCAGTGTAAATGGGAATAAGCCAGGAATAAGGCAATATGGTGCACCATCTCTGTAAGTACTTCTCTGAGATGGCTGTAGCATCAGTTTTTCCAATTATAGTTCTGCTGCTTAGAGCATTTGGGCTACAATTCCGAATAACACCATTACAGTTTTGAAAGAGAGATTACAAGAGATTGCACTAACAGTCTGACAAAAGCCACTGAAATTCATCGTTAAGAATGCAGGAAGGTTCATCCACAGGAGAAAAGACGGGAGTTAGTGAACTGTGTTTCCCAGCACGCATTCAATCCAAGTGATTTAAGCACAGAATATTTTATAGGATTGGTCGGTTGTCTTTTAGTATTGAATACTTTACTAGGTTTACCAGCTGACCTGTGACCATGCTATTTAAAACTAACTGAATACTGACAGATGGAGAAAACATACTAAAAATGCTTACGTTTGTCTGATATGAACCTATTGTGTCACTCAATGGATCTCAAAAAGAACCCAAAGCAACTTACCATCTTGAGGGGAACAGCGTTATTCTTACCTTCTGCGCAAGAGAAATTAATTGGTCTGACTGCAATGAGAGATAGAAGTGGTTCTCTATCAGCGTGTTTTTAATGAATATCGTATACAGTGCAGATGTATAAATCAGAGCACAACTTCAGCTTCATACTCTTCACTTCATTTTACTTACCATCAGTTCCTATTTCATTTTAAGGTCAGTACAAGACTGGAAAAGACTCAAGAAAAGACTGAGTATTGAAGAATAGTTCTTAAATCATTAGTTGTTTGTCATTTTAATGGTGTTAGACTTTAGCAAATTTATGAGGCATAAACTAGTTAGCTTTACAATGTCCAAATATTGTTAGTCTTAGAAGACCACTCATTTGAAGCCTGTGCTCTCCGCTCAATTTACAAACTGCCCCTAATTCCTTAGGCTGATGATGTAACTGCTTTATTTGCAGTGTCTTGGTCAGGATACAAATACAGTGGGCTCTGCGATGAATTTGCTCTTGGAGGTGGTTGTGTAGTGGTCAGTCTTTCAGAATTTCCTGAAGAATTCTCCCTCCACCTTGGACTTGCCTGCTCCTGAGACACTTCCCACACAGATGGGCACGGGGAGGTAAAATTCATGGTGGATCGTGAGAGGTAGTTCTCCTGAAGACCTTCTTCTTGGAGGCACCTGTTTGAAAGCACTTCTTTTTCTTTGGAGTTTCGCCATTTCATCCTTCGATTCTGAAACCAAATTTTCACCTGTTTGCAAGTTAATGAGAGTTCATTATCAGTCTTTTCTTTAAATAACTTTGCCCTAACAAAGTGTTGGGTTTTTTTCTTTCCATCCCCTCAGTTTCATGTTCTTTCTTTATTCAATGTCACAGCAGACCCAGTGAAGCTGACTGACTGACATTCGCTGAGGGTTTTCCCATCACTATTTACTACAGCCAGGCCAAACGCTTCCCTTGACTTTCACCACCTCAAACAGGTGATTTTTTGGCTTAGACTGGAAAAAAGACAGGCCAGTGGCTAGGGATTCTAGCAATATGCTTTTAGACAGAAAAGGATTCTCAGAGTAAATTAGCACTCTCATTAACAAAACTAATTCATATTACTGGCGATCTGAAGCCTGCTATTTAAAAGAGAGTCTAAAACCTGACTGTCCCTTTCACAAGCACAGCTAAAAACAGCCTGGTCTTACAGCTTCAAAATGAGTGTGATGACATATGACAAACTAGTGAGGATTTAAAGACATTTTGCCTCCCTGCCTACAGTTTTCCAGGAGTTTCCAGCCTACAGTCCATGTGCTTTTGAGATAAAATCCATTTTTCAAAAGCTGTGAGTTCCAAAGCTTGATCACAAGTGTTCAATGGCATTTATGAAATGCTGGGAAAAGTTTGTGTAAATATACATCTAGGAACTGGTTTTACATAAAGAGAAGAAATGGGAGTGGGGGGACAGAATCACTCAAATTATTCAGATTGTGTTCTATTTTCCAGTAAATATTTGCATTTAGTTCTGGTATTTAGATATTTGATATGAAGACAAAGGGGCTATGCTTTCCAAGGTCTGAGAATCATTGCCTGAAGTCCTACAGTAGGCCAATTCAGACCCATGTGAAAAATCACACAAAACGCAAATTAGTAAGTAAAGTGAGAGCATTTTAGAAGGTCACCCTGCAAAATTCTTCCTTCAACAGCTTCTCCCAGCTCTGACGATCTCTTTCCTTGTGCAGCTAAGTTTCTCTCCGTAGGGATGGTTGCCTGTCTCTTGGGACAGAATGATTTCAGCGCAAGTGCTGTTGATTGCATTGTCACTAGCTGTTCACCTCCGAGTGCAAAGGGTGCTCAGAGGAATGCAGGAGGGCCCTACGCTCTGGATCACTGCTTGTCAGGCAGCAGGATGGAGCATAGTTCCCTCCCCCAAAGCTCCTGAGGGGGCTCTGTCAGACAGCAAAACGGGAGTTAGAAATTAAATGCAGAGGTGATGTTTCTCCTACTTTTTGCAAAAATAAAGCGATCAAATTTTGAATGTATACCTTCAAAAAATAAACTAGGAACCTGCTTAAGCATTCCTTGGTTAAAACTGCCATTGATTTACTGAGGTCTTTGCTCAGTGAAGGAGCTCACGGCTACCCCTGTGCTGTTCAATTTTCCTCCTTCAAAGCCATTTTAAAGATTTTTCCTCAAAAAGACAGAAAGTCACAGATGCTCTGTCATTCCTTACCTGAGACTCCTTTAGACCCAGGTTAATGGCCAGTTTCTTCCTGTCTGTTTTACTGATATACTTTTGCTTCTGAAACATTTTCTCCAAAGCTTTCCTCTGGTCTTCGGAAAAGACAGCTCTTCTTAATATACCTCTTCGGGCTTTGGAGTTAGACTCCTGGGTCAGAAGAGGCAGGACACTTTCCTCTCCTAGTGGAAATGGATGAGAGTTTCACATGATATCTAACACATATCAGAGAAATATTAAGTGCTGTTCATTATAATGCTAGCAGACTACTGTCCCACTTTTGATTTGTTGGTGTTATAAGTGTGTTGTAATGCTTCAGTCACGTTCATTAAGGACTAAATCCTCACTTGGATCTAGAGGTGTTGTCAGTGGTCAAAAGTCTCCCCTTGACACGATAAAAAGTAAATCAGATGAGTTCATAGAGGAACAGTAACACAGGGCCCATGCTACTGCAAAATTCAAATATAGTCAGGCAGAAACTTCTCCACTTTTCCTTTCCATGTTATCATCACTGAGTAAACTGCAGTAAGCTTTCCTAGGAGTTTATTTTCTCCTTGCGTGAAACACAGAATCAGATAAAAGTGGTCTGTAATACTGATTTCAAAGAAACTAAATAGGCTTTCTTTAGTTTTGTTTACTAACGAAAGGCTTTCAGAGTGGACTATTTCTCAGAAAATCTCTAGCCATTCACTCACTCATTCTAGAAATTGCAGCAATTTCTTTATTACAGGATTTAGGGAGTACTTGAACTTACTCCTTTCAGCCTGGTTTCTAATCCTTTGACATCTCATAGCAAGTCCTGGGAGGGCAGTTTTCAATTAATCCAATCACATCCCCTTGATCCATGCCTAGAGGGAATCCTACCCTGGAAAACAGCCTCCAAGTCCGGGGACAGAGCTGCAGTGGAGAAGTACAAGTGTTCACACTGTCCCTTCACTGGCCTCACAAACAGCACAGAAAACCCAAATCCAGAAAAATCTCTCACTTTCCTCACACCCAACAAAGCCTAAAGCCACAGCGCTTTCCCATGTTCCCTCTCCCCTAGAAGGATGTGGTGTACGGAAAGCAGTCCCTGGTGAGGCTTGGTATGCCTCCCATCACTCCCAGCTTCCCCAAATGCTCACCCAGGGAGCAGAACCAGAGGCCAGTCGAATAGGGCCTGTCACCAAGCATTGGATGTGATAATTGCACAGGGCAGTTGCCAGCAGGCCAGGAAAGACCCGTGCTTTGACTCAGTAACCTGTGCCACGGCTATATACCCACTAACACCGATGGTTCTCCTGCAGGAGGCTAGCCGGGAAGCTGGCTTTAGTTTGCATCACACACAATTCAGACTGTAAAGGTGCAAGCGGTCTGCCTGCTGTCCACCTTCCCACGTACACGGGCCAAGATCACCATCACGGTTTATAGTTACAGCAGCTGCAAAGGTGCGCTGACGTTCCATTTGTATCAAGGATCTGATCATTTACACATCAAAGCCAATGGAAAATTCCCCATGTAAAGCAGATTGGCTGAAAGATTGCACTTTTTTGTTAAAAAGTCTATCTAGTCCAGTCAGCTGTAACAGGGTGGGGGGGATTAAACACATTTGCTCGATAGGTGTAATGCTCTTGAAAATGCTAATTACATCCATGTGCAGCTTTCACAAACTGTTCCTTGGGGCTACACCACACTTCAATTTCTGTATACTATACATATACACACATGGGTATGTGTATCTTTAAACACCCACAGAGAAACAAACCCACGTACACTGAGGCTATTGTAGAACTGCCTATGCACAATGCTGAGAAATCGAAGCATATATCTGTATGTCTTGCAAAGTTGACTACTTTTGCGGTGCATGTGTGACTGGTTTGATATTACATACATTACCCCTGTATCCTGCCTCCAACTGTGATCAGTAGGGGAAGAATATTAGAAGTTCAGTAAGTATACAATGATCCTTCCCTAAAATACACTGCCACTGTCAAACACAACTGATTTAGGGACCATTGCATTCTGCTAGAGATGACTTTCTTGAATTTTTCTACACCTTTAGAAGCCATCTTTACATTTGTACCCCATGACAGCCCGTGGCAAAAAGTAATTACTATGGTTTAAAATGTTGCAATATAAAGAAGTCTAAATTTATGCAGAAGCATTTCAATTTTCAAAATTATATTTGAGATCAGCTACAAAAATCATAACCTACTGGTTACTGTCCTGATATTTATGACACAGTGAGACACAGTCAGACTCTATCCAAACCAAAATAAACTATCTGCAGGACAAAAGTCAAAATGCCATGATGAAGGTTTCTGCAAAGGGCAAGCTGGGTTCATATTTCTCCGAGGAGCGCATCGCACCCTCACGACCCCCACCCCAAGCTCCCATCCTGCCCATGAAGCTGGGGGCAAACACTGGCCTTTCTTCCTCAAGCACGTTTTCTCTCTTTCTTGCTCAAATTTGGTGAATTTAGGTACCTTTTTCCAGGTAGCCTCCGAGTAGTTTCTGAAGCATCATCTGCCATTCTCAAGTTTACTGGAAGGTACAGTCTGACAGCAGAGGAGCTGGTGCGTTCCCTCATCCCCACCACAGGACAAGAGACACCAGTGAGGGAAGAGGCATAACAGGGCTGGTCCTCGCCTGCTGGCCTTCGTGCCACAATGGAGTTGTCAGCCAAGGACAGAGAACGCCAGATTATGTGACCCCTTAAAATTTGTCTTGCCTGGCTGGTTGTTAACAGTCAATCAGCAAAGAAACAACCTCCTGCCAGAGCCCCGAGGCACCAATTAATTCCCGTGCAGGCAGTATGTAGGGTACAGCTTAACATCTGTATTAGACTAATTTAATAGTGAAGAATCTACACACTCTAAGGCACAGTATGTGACTGATTTTAAAGGCCTAACTAAACAAAAGTTAATGATGAGCAGAATGCTCACAAGCATCCGCAAACAGCCACTGGGTCAACAAATTTGAAACTCGTGTTTGGGATAATGAATAGTCACCCCCAACTGACTAGCCTAGAGAATTTTTTTTAAGAATACCCCATACTCCAAAGTGCATTCTGACTGCTCACACAAAAAGATAAATTTGAGTTTGTGGATTAAAGGATTTCTCAGTACGGTGGGATAGGCAGTCATTCGTACATTACAACACTTCCATCAAAACGAAGTAAGTCAGTTTGCAGCCTGTCGCTCTGAACATGCATGAAAAGGTTTAGTGCTCTGCTGACATAAATGTGAATCTGTTACCAACCATTTCCTGTGTTGCTGGTTTGATTTTTGTTTTGCTTTGGGGTTTTTTAAGTCTTTCCTTTGTACCCTAATATATAGTGATAAATGTCCTCTTAATCTGTGGAACAATCTTCATTTGCCTTCATGGCAGAGACCACCTTGAAGGCGCAAGTAAAAGCTTTAGTCATGGTTTCCATTTTTTCATTTGAATTCAATACATTCTAGTTAAATGGACAATTAATAGGTCACTTCCAAAATAGTAGTGTATCAGTCCTGGTTAATAAACAATCCCCACAGTTGATAATGGGCCTATGTATTCAGCAAGTCCCTGTATACACTCAGCTCATCCACTAAATCCCTTTTCAGGTAGACAGGGTTATATGGGAAGATGAGCTAGAATGAGTCTATAAAAGTCAGTTTCATTCACTGCTTTATTTTTCAGTCAAGTGCTTTAAATGGTGTCCAGAAAATCTCTTGGAATGTGAGACAGGAGAAAAGACTGGCACATAGAGTATTGCTTTATGGCCATACAAAAGGGCAACTGACCCTTGCCCAGGCCTTTTCAATGTGAAATGGTTCCTAAAGTTCATCTGCACAGTGAAAAATTGTGGTGAGGTCGCGTGTGGATGAGTAAAGTGAAAGTGGTGATTGGTCATGGTGCTGTCAGGCATTGTGGGAGAGCCGGGGCCATGTAAAACGCTCTGTGGGAAAGTGTCAGCCCCCTAAAGAGGTGCTCAGAAACTTGCAGCTCATTAAACTGCCAGCATTTGCTGCCTCACTTGTCAAGAATCATCCAACTTAGCAACTGCCCTTCTGAAACATTCATAAAACGCATGCACGTAGTCAGGACGGTTTCAAATGCAACTGCGATTTAAAAAAAAGTATATGCTAGAGCATGCATAAACTCCAACTTTCATTTGGATTTGCAAGGTGATTTGTGCTTTTTCTCCATTTTGAAGGACTACAAAATGCTTCTTCTGTTTGAACTCCTGAGCCATAAACACGTACAATCATGAATACCCATTCTTACACCATGGCACGTAAACTTCACAATCAGGACTAAACTTAGATTTGCAATAAATGGAAATGCGTTCCAGATCTTAATCCTGAGCGTACAGCGTATATTGGCCAAAATTCTCTTCAACTTACTTCTTTTTTTTTTTTTTTACATTATAATTAAAAGAGAAAACCAAATTAAACATGTGCATGCATCTGACTGCCACAAAAAGAATGACTGTTTTATTTAAATAATGTTAGAGCTTTCTGAATCATAAGTTATCCCTAACAGAAGTTAAAATGCAGCATCCATTTTAAGATCTTTCAGCTCTTTTCTTTTCTTATTTGCAAACGTTTATTGACACAGATTTTTAAAAGAGTTACTGATTTTAAAGAATCTTTTCTAGCAAACTGAAAACAAGAAGCTTTCCTAGATTAGTTCTGTCTGGGTGTCTCAATGCCATTAGAAACCTCTTCAATTGCTCAGTGTACTTAAGTTTGATAAATCTTTGGAAAGCCTCTGAATAGGATTGCTGTGATTTTACTAAGGAATTAGCTGCTGCCATTGCATCACCAATTAGTTTTCCAGAACACATTAAATCCTGCTGCTTTGGTTTACAGAATAACTCAAGCATTACTGATGAAGCATAAAAACTTACTTGGAAAAGCAGTGGGGGATGCAGGGTGCTGACAGGACCCACCGCAGCACGCTGAGTAGAATGGCGGGGCTCGGAGAAAAAAGTGTTTGGAAAGAGCTGCAAAGAAAGCATAGATCTAATTGATTATCCATTGAGCTTAGGTGATATTCATAACAACAGTCCTCCAAAAAAGTCAGTGTGTAAAGTCCTGCCCCACAAGTTCTTGTTCCTTTTTTCAAGATGGTGATATTTTTAAGGCAAACAATGATAAACCAAGTAACTGCTCTTTAATTAGCAAGGTTAATTTACATGTGTAGCTTAAATACAATAAGCAAAACTCCCAATATGCTTATCATTAAGAATGAAACTGCAGATTTGAAATGTACTTCTGTAATTGCTATAATTATGGAGGTTTTTTCCTAAATATTGGGATTCAACATGTTGTTTAAATAACGCATTGTTGAAATAATTAGTATAATGCATCTGAAAAAGTTATTTTGAAGAACTCTAATAAGCATGATATCCTAGAATATCGTCCCAGAATCAAAAAGTGAATCCTGTCTGTTCTGCTTGTACGCCAATGCTGCTACTAGTACTCAAACCAATAAGGTCATCAATAAATAAGAAACCTTTATGAATACATTCTATAAAATGCAACGCGATGATCCAGGCACAAACTGCAGGGCCTGATGCTGCCATCCTGATTGTAAACTCATCCTTGCTGGGAAAGAGCTCTAAATTTAAATAAAACACTTTCTGAAGAAAGCTCTGCTTAATACAATAAAAAAAATGCAAAATCATTTCACAGGTAATATTTGGTAAAATTTCTATAGTGTTTTTTGAACCAATGAATCAGAAGTCCCTGTTATGTCTGAAAAGTGCTTTCAAATCTTGGAAACGTCTTCATTATCTAATAATCCCCTAATTTATTTCTATAAAGCTCATGGGCTTTTCTATTAATCTTAATGACCCTTTAATTTCTGCTCGTACTAGTCAACTATGAAGCCTGCAGTATTTTTTTCTTTTAAAAACAGATTGTCAGGCTTGCTAGAAGTGTACTCTTGTAAAATGTGATCAGCACCAAAACATTTATGTCACTTTCCTGTTTTGGTTTAGGCAGAAAATAAACAGCCCTGGATTTTGTACTACAGTTTTTTTAGATTTCTATAAATAACCTGACTAATTAAAAAAAGCAACTGCATACTTAGATTAAAAAAATAAAGAAATAAATAATCAGGAAGAAAGATGGCTAAATAGATAAATGTATCTAAGCCACGTTCTTAATTTTTAAAGAGTTTTCTACTGGAATTAAAACCAAAGATGAGGCAAAATTAGGTTCCTAAGTACATATTAGGGCATCTTAATAAGTTTTCTGATGTTCAAATCTGCTGATCTCCCAAAGCAATAAACTATTGCTGCAGAAGCCAAACTCTAGACATTTTGAAAATATTCACCTCTATTTTTTATCTTATTTCATATAAGCTTAGATGAAAATTTCTTCAACCATAATTTCAAATTGATAAGCATTTTATTACTACAGCTTTTCATCAACACTTTACTGTATCTAATGAAATACAAATATACTCCAAGAGGAATTAGTTGCCTACTTTGAGGTGTATGCTTGCAAAACATTTACATAAAGGAATGGTTTACAGCAGGCATTAGTATTCTAAAGCTTCTCTTTCACACGAGACCATCCAATGTGAAACTGTGTCCTAAGGAGCTTAAAGAGTCAAGAATATGCAGCCAAATTTTACCTGTCTTACATATCCATGGGGCTTCACTGCAGCTGGTGGGGTGCGTAAATTGGAAAGGATTTGACCGTAACCGAAGAAGCACAGGAGATGGGGAAGCAAAATACCTGCCAGGTAATCTCAGCCATTTCTCCTGAACATGAGAGCTTGTTCTCTACAATACATTTTATCTGCTGATGATGTTTTATCTGCTGCAGTTTCTAAACTCCCAGGTAAAGAGTTTTTCTTCCCCTCCTTGGGAGCCACGTTCCTCATGCCATTATCAACTCTCCCTTACAGTCACCCACTTCTAAAAATACAACTTAGTATCCAGAAGGTATTACACTCAATTTCTTTGTTTCCTTTTCACACATCCCATATATTCCTTGACTGCCATGATGTCCTATTCACCCTTAATAATTGCTCGAGCACCTTACTCATGATTTTTGTCAGACATGTTGGCCTGTCCGTGATATTCCTTGTTATGGTTTCCTAACTCTCTTCAGTTCCTTGCTCTTTTTTGATAATGAGGTGCTCATGATGATATGTGATACAGCCAGGATATATTGGGATAAATCAGAATTGAATAAGCTATTGCTTCAGATAGATAGCATGGTCCTGCAAATAAAGATGGAGCAATAGAAAAGGATAGGTTTTCTCCATTCACTATGCCTCTCAACCAGCAAGCAGCAAGCATAAAGGTCAGGAGGTGGATCAGGGTCAAAACTTGAGACACGTTGCATAAGGAAACCCCAAACAAGCCACATATTTCCATGGATGTTGCTGGCAATGATTTAGTGCACTAGCACAGCACTATGATGCAAACAGTAGAGATCCTGGCACTAATTCTGCTCAAGTCAATGGGAATCGTGCTTCTGGCTTTCTTGGGCATTCTACTTAACTCCCTCAACCAGCCACTGCCACTTCTGCCTGTGCGGTGCATATCCCTCTAAGGCAGAACCTTTGCTTAAGAAATAAGATGCAGGTGATACCTTCATGTAACTCTGAACCAAGTGATTTCTGAGACCATTTTTCAAGATTGATTTATTCTAGATCCTGTGGAATAAAAAATGGCATTATGTCTCCCTAAACCTATAGTCAATGCATGTCTAGTTTATAAACGTCCTTAATGTGCTCCAACTACACTGATGCACAAGTGAATTCTATGTTAGGTATAACAAACTACCTCCTCAGGTCCTATCTACTGCACTCAAACCAATGTGTAGTAGTTACAGAGTTACAGCACTAAAAAATCTGGCATAATACAGGAATACTCAGCTGTACCTTAGGAGCCCTATGTAAAGAAAAATGTTAATGCTTCAACTTAACACGCACAAGTATATTTTTTATCTTTGATAGAAAGAATAGAGAATTCATTGCATTAAATGGTTTCCATTGTCTGCGTGAAACTGCATTAACAGAATAAAAATTGCTCAGAGGAAAATGATGTACTTAATGTATATTTCAGAATTATATTCAGAATTATACTGTGATTCTACCTGTAGGAATGACACAATTCCATCAGTGCTGAGGACAACATATAGAAAGCATTGCCAGTGCTCTTTTTTTCTGGTCACATACATCATGGCTACTCTCCCAATATTTGTTGGTCAAACGATCTGAAGCAAGCCCTGTTTGCTGTTCACATAAGGCTGAAAATTGCTGAAATGTCAGAATATTAGTTCTGTGTTTATTGGCCAGAATGAAGGACACTGTAACAAAAAAACAGCTGTTGTCTCCAGCCATGTGGAGTACACATTGACCATGGGCCAAATTATAATAATTTCTATTCAAGATATCTATTTTTCTGCTTAGCATTCCCATTTCATAAAAACAGAGACTGTGTGGAACTAAGCATTTCATAAGACTGAGAAGGAAAAATAGCTATTGAAGAAAAGCAAAATGATGGCAAACTTCTGCTTTTACCCATACAGGGCTTCTTCACTGTACATGCTGTTTGTTGTTGGGGGTTTGTTGGGGGGTTTTAGGCTAACTGATAAAAATATAGTATAGTCTTGTGAAGAGAGATGAAACTCTGAAGAATTATTGAGAAGCCATCTAATAAGAAACTGAAAGCACAGGAAGAGACAGACCTCCAGCTGCCTAAGCATAGCCCTTAAATTCTCCAAGTATCGCTATGTCCACATGAACTGCTCTCCACAGTGACGCACAGGCTCCAGCCCTGGCAGGGAAATTAAAAATATTATCACTCAAATGATCCCATTTCATCTGAGAAACTCAGATGCTTTCGGGCCCATGAAGTGGGCACAAGTAAACTGTAATTTCCCACCAATGTCCATTCTTGGCAATGATTAAAGCAGGCTTTTTCACAGCTGCAGGAAAGTTTCATGTCATGAAGAGCTCCCTGCAAATAGTCCAGTGGCGGCTCTGCCAGGTTAGTGGTCCAGCTGAGCCACATGGCACCGTTTCTGCTCCTGAATCACAAGCCCTGGGTCCTGTAATGATCCATGGCTCTGTCCCTGGCAGTTCCTGTGTCTAGAGTGCAATGTTCCAGCAGCAGCTGTGCACCCCCAAAGCTTTTCAGCCAGCTGAAGGGAAGCCCCTGGCCATGAGAAGGAAGCTACAGCTGCTGCCATATCCCAGCAAAGGCAGTCACCACCACATGGACCTGGCAAAACTGACTGCAAGAGCAGAGCTCCTGGGACAGCCTGCCTCAGAGCTGGCTCTCCTGCACTCCTAAAGCCACTGTCTGTTCACTTCCCATTCCTTCCCATAAAACACGACTGCATGAAAGCTCAAATGAAGTCAAGCCAAAAGAGCAGACCAGAGCAGCACACGCAGATCAGTTTTAAAATACTGGCAAATGTTTATAGAAAGGGTTTTGAAGTTCTAAATATATATTTTGAAATCCTATGCAAGAAGTGGGCTTGCATTTTTATGTTGGGTCTCGGTGGGGCTTTCAAAAATTAACAGAGCAGTCACACCAAAAAAGTCCTGAAATGTGTCAACAGCATGATCATCGTTTCCTTACATCTACAGCAATGTAGTGGTTGACAGAGTCACGCTGCAGATTAGCTGAGATCACACGAATCACTCCCAAATTTCAGAGGTGTCATTCACATGCCTGATTATTAGGGCATGATTTGCTGTACATGTAGGATTCGGTTTTCTCCACCTGAGGAAACATGGGTGCCTCAGACTGGTGACAACACATGGTCAGGTTTCACTTCTGCGACAACCAAAAGCAACACCAGACCCCACACCATTTGCCAAAGACTCCATGGGTCTCCTGGTGTCAGCAGTAAAGGTAGCCTCCACCCTCTCCATGACTTGTACACAGCCTCGCTACTGAGAAAAAAGATGAGCATCTGGAAAGCTGTAGATTGACCAACTTTGTCTCCAGCTTTGTCCTTCTCCTGAGGGAGATGCCCATGGGCTAGTGTGCCCCAGCACTTTCTGCTTACCAGTTCTTGTCAAAAGGGGCATTACTGTCACTTCTCTGTCTAAAAGTTCAGTGTGTTGTCTAACCTCCTTCTCTGGGCCTCCTATGCAGTCAATGAGAAGCAATAAGTAGCTCTATATCATGATCCATCACCTTAAAATTGACATCTAAGATAAGTTCTGTCATCCTCTGGAGGCATATCTCTGTATTGACTATGGATTAGGCAAGGTATTTAATACATAATATATAATTTATAACTAAATTAGACAAGACACCTATTTTTTTAATAAACAGCTGAATTACTATAACATTCTTCTTCAGTAACATCAAAAGAATACAATCCTCTGTACAGCCATAAAGACTCTGTAAAAAATTACAAAATTCAGCCATAAAGTTATTTCCTTTGATTTTCAACATAGTACAATTTCTGTAGAAATAATTTTGTCAAGCAAGGCAAAATTCAGGTCATATGCTACAAGAGGACAATTCACTGGTTTTTCATTGTTGCAGCCCTAATGCAAAATCTTACCATGGGCAAAACCGCACCATTTATTCCAGCGGTATGCACTAATTACCTAGAATTTCCTACCTGAGCCAGTTTTTACTTGTTGCAATATTGCCAGCTCCAACCAGACAAAAGTCTCAAGAGCAGCTAAACACTGTTAGAATGAAAAAATAACAAACACTGGATTTATTTTTTTAAAACAAATGAGGTTTTTAGTATTTTTATTACATTTGTACAAGGAAATACATTTTCAAGTTGAAATCAGAGATATTCCCAGTCACAAGATCGCAGGGGTGGGGACTTAACACCAAATTGTCCAAGATTCATGCAGAAGAGGTAAAATCCTTAACATACATACAAAACACCTCAAGAGAATTATGTGGTATAGCTTCAGAAAAGGGCAGGCTATCAAGGGAAACTCTCATGAGATTTTCACCACAAAGCAAAGGCCAGTTATTCTCCAACATGATGAACTCACCTCAAAGAAACAGAGCTCGGGTTACAGAAAATATTTAGGTGCCTAACTTTATACAGATCGGTCTCCACAGATGTGACATGTGAAACAGCCTCCTACTGCTTTATATACCCACACTTGTTTTCCTTTTGAAAAAGTTACATTCTATGGGTCATGAATGACCACAAAAGTACCATTCAGAAGAATTAGAGTAGGAGTTATTTTGCAGAGCTGCATTATATGAGAATGCATAACACCTTCGGTGAAGGCAGAGAACTTGCCTTCTAAAATTCAGGGAAATTTGTTAATGCAAAAAAAAAAAAAAAAAAGTCAAAAGTCACAGTACAATGAAACCCGAAATCTGCAGTCAAGAACTTGCCTGATGAGACGAATCCTTACCACATTCATGTGTTTTCTAAACACATGAAGAATACAGTACAAGATTTCAGAGGACCAGCCCCTTTTGCAATACAAAATACATTTTACAGAAGTTAATTCACTAACTGAAGGCATGACTGATTCCACAGCTTCCCCTCGGTGAACTGCTTTTCTACAAACCCCACCACTCATCTTTCTAGCATGGCTTTGAGATCTTCCGGCAGTGCTTGAGTTTTTACTAAGGAACAAGCTGGGGATCCTCTTCCTTTCTCAGAGACAGCGCAGCAAGAGTCGCCAGAGACAAAAGCACTGCCCAGCCAAGGCTCGTATTCCCCGCTGAGCCCAGGCTGCCAGACTGGTGGCTGGGTCGGAGCTGTAGCTGGCACCAGTCTGGCTCTGGCGACCCTACAATGAGGACAAAGATTTGTCATTTAAAAACCATTTTGCAGCCACTCTTAAGGTATGCAGGGCACTCCAAACCGATTTCATTAAATGGCTGACAAAGCAGGAGAAGAGGCTGCACCAAGGAGAAATCAGTTTGTGATTTCTGATACTTCGAGACACTTCCCTGTCTCCAAAGACAAACTTTTAAATCAATGAAGAAGCCTCAATGCTCTTGGCAATCGGGGCATAAGAAAAGATGCCAAATAGATCTCCCCACCCTAAAGAAACTTTCTATCCCCAGGAAACATCAACACAACAGGAAAATCTCAAGACTTCAGTCAACAACTTGTTGCCTGAGTGGGGGTAGCACATCCCAGAGGGTCCTGCAAGCCTAGAGGGAGATGAGATAAAACACTCAGCTCTTTCCTGCTTTTTATTTTACCGAAAGCTACAGTGTTACATACCACATGAGGATACACTCTGGCTGACAGCTGGTTTGAAATCAATAATTAAATAATAATTAGAAATAAGCATTTATTCCCTAACAGGGGGTCCAAAATGAAGAGGGGAAAAAAGCCCACCTAATTTCAGTAACTCAAGTATCTCCTGGTTGTCATAAACACAAGAGATTCTACTAAAAATGGGAAATAAAGTATATAGATTAAAATAAGAGTGTTGCAGGATAGAATCACTGTCATCACCTCAGGGGTAAAAACTGACACTGGTCCAAAGAGTCAACCTTCAGAGGAAGGCTAGGTTTTATTTCCCTGTGATGCTACCAGTTTTCCGTATCGTTTTTTTGCTTTACTTGTTTCACTGCGCATTTTAGTTTCCTTTCTTCGTTAATATATCAAACTGCCAAGATTAAAGCAGAAAGCCAGATTCTTGCCATTTATGCCCATAATTTATGGTCATACCATCTGTGACCATATTCAGGCTGTAAAGCACTTACTGTCATCCTCCTCCAGGGCAAATTACTTGAGAAGAGCAGAGATTTTTCAGAAAATAATTTCAGGTGGCAAAGTAACTGTGCATTTCTCACAGAGGTCACTCTGTCTTGGTGTCAGCCAACACTTCTGGAAACCAAGTAGTGAGGAAAGATGTGTAACAGACCTCTTTCAAGCACCCTCGCTACAACAGACTGCATCTCAGCATCCCCTGGATAATTTTACAGAAAATGCTGAGGAAAACTGTCAAGTCTTCTAATCTATCCAGAAGGTAATCATAGCACAGGAGTTCAAGGAGAATGACCAAATCCCAGATCAGCAAACAGAAACAGAGGACTTCTCCACCCTTTAGAGTCCATCAGTTTCCTCAGAACTTTTATCTGGAGCTTCCTTCCTCCTTTAAGAGGCAGTGCAAGTATAAGCTGCATTTTTAAAAGTTTTTAGCCAGGTAGAACACAGTCTGGGGCATCCAGTGTTTAAAAAGCAGAACCATATTCTGCACTGCTTTACCTAGTCAGGGCCACAAACACACACTGTATATGCAAAGCTCTCACAAAGCAGAAGGCAGCTTTATCCATATATTTGATCAAGGCAAAAGGTCTTGAAAGAGAAGAATCAGGCCCTACAGCCCAGAGGACAGGAGAAATTCAGTTCAGGTGGACAGTAACACGGTGCTCACCATGCCCACTGGGCACCCACTGTCATCACCCACACGGGGGCTGCAGAACAAGTGGCCAGAAAGCCTGCAGGAATCCCAGGCTGGTATAAACTGGTATACCATTGTACATGGCAAGCAAGTTTATCCTCTACCAGTAATGCTCTTTCTGCTTCTCCTTCTTAAGTTTTATGTAAGGCGCTGCTTGTTCATGCAATTGTAGTCTTAAGTCAAAATAAAATAAATTAATTTTAAAAACCTATTATTTAATTATACTGCATTTTTTAAAAAATCAGTGCAACTACAGAAAGTGGCGATTTTAATCTTTTACAGACAACGTATATATATTTCCTTCAAGCCCACTCATTAGATGATGTATCTTATGGAGTAGTACTTTGAAAGTACTTTTTCATTTAGGATAATTTTGGAGGAGAATTCAAAATACGTAGGCAGACAAGCACTTTAAATGGTCAAACTAAATCCTTTGAAACCTGCAAATTATGGGAATGGAAACTTGCTGATAAAATTCTGCTGTGGAAGAGTTACAAAGGGAAAAGCTATCATGACCAGACGTCACAGATGAAGAGTGCCATCCCACTCAGTCTCCTTTGCAGTCACGGATAAGAGTTTTACAGTTTCCAGAAAGAACATGGGATTTTCATTCTTTGGCACTTTTACAGAGTGTTAAAAGGTACCCTAAAACGGAGTGCTTTCTTCATGTCTTTCCTTGATAGGTGCTGCAGATACATATTGTTTTTGGAACTGTAAAAAGGTTCAGCTCATTCAGTGTGATTCTATATTCCCTCATTTCTGAGAACTTGTGGTGACCTCATCAGAATTTGGGACTACATGAGCAACATAGATTACTGATTCCAGAAAATCTGATATTTTTCAATTCTCTTTTCTATAGCTTTTTTAAATTTTATTTTTAAAATCCTGTATTATGCCAAGCTAGTTTGTCAGAGCACTTTTAGTCCCTGCATGATCTATAAAGCACTTCCTAGTTCAGAAAGATTAAAAAATATATCTTGTTTTATCATGTTCAACAGTCTTACCAAACACTTAGACCAAGACTTTGCAAAATGCTGTATGATTTGAGGGGTCCAAATAGGGGTTTATTCTTCCAAAAACTCATAAAAATCAGTGAACACTCACAAAAAATCAGTAAATTAAGAAAACACTACCTAGTACAAATTCCTTAGTTAAAATACCTTCATTAGTACCTGAAGGCTAAAATTCTTATTCTGACAAAACACTCTTTTGTCCTATCACTGCATAAACAAGACACTCCAGCCTTACTCACAAACGCAAGTACCCAGTTCGAACAGTTCCCCCAGCATATGCCTAAGCTAGAAACTCCTCAGAAACCACAAAATCAGGCTCAGCAGGACAGTTCCAATCTAATTTACATTTATGGAAGTTCAGACACCTAAGACCTCTCATTACTTTAAGACATGTAACTCAGATTAGAATGAACAGACTCCTGTTAGAACATAGACATATTTGTTGTACACCTGCATTCACAGATGTTTTTCCTGAGTGCATCATGCATGAGGAAACCTAGTATTTCTCACTCCGCAAATATAAGAGCCTGCTGCTTTTGCCCAAAGCTCCCTCTGAAATCCCTGGGAGCTTCAGGATCAGAAGAAACGTAGGATCAGACTCCCAAATCACTAGGCAGAGTTGCAGCACTTTGCTGAATTCACGAGTACTGCAGTAGGCCAATCAAAGAAAGAATTTATCCTGGAAGTAAGCATTTGAAAAACTCAGCATTCAGTAACTTCTGTAATAGTTCAAAAAAGTTTACCTACAGCAATGAGTGCTGGGGTATCTACTATCTCCCCTTTTGCATGTGCTCTGTACAAATAAACATGTCAATTTCTCTACAGCTTTTTGGGAGCTGGAAGAATATGCACCTAATTCCAGAAAGATTATATTTGTCCTATTTCCTGGCCTGGACTATAGTTAGTTAAAATAAACATGTTTAATTAACCGATATGCTTAAGATAACAGTTACTGCAGCTGAGGTCTGGCATATTCAGAAATGTTAATGCACACTTCTTTGACTCTCTCCTGCCTGCATTTAAAGTACATCATGATAAAGGATCAAAAACTGGTTTGGATTTTGCATAACAGTTCATAGAATTTAACTGAAGTAAAATTATGCTTGAAAAGAAAACAACTGTTATTCATTCTGGTTCTAAAACGACCTTTTTGGCATCATACTTTTAAAGCCTTACTTTAAAGTAAACGTGATTCAGCTTGTCTTACTGGTACATTTAAAAAATGCATGATCGTAATCAAAAAATCCAGAAAAGAGCAGACAAGGCTGAAATAAATTGATATATCGTAACGGAAAGGCAAAACACGATATACCTGGTGAGTCTAGTACCAAATTTTATGAATTAACTTTGAATTCAACCTCAATCAGTTCCCGGGCTGAGAGAAGTGCGCGCTCCCAAAAGTACTTCAAAACATCATTTTAAAACCTAACGTTGCCTGCTTTGCTTGAATTAATTTTCCTTTCGCTAGGAAGAGCCCGGCCCTTCGCCCCTCGCCGTCCCCCCTGGGCCGGGGGCCGCTGCCGCCCGCGCTGTCGCTGCCCGGGGGGACGGGGCCGCTCGTTTTCCTCCCAAACCCAGGAATTTCATCCCATCCCGGGGCGCCCGCGGGCAGTAGCGCTCTTCCCCCCCCCCCCCTCGGGCTGCGAAGGGCCGACAGACCCCACGGACCGCGACGGAGGGCAGTGAAACCCACCCGCCCCTCGCTACGCCCACAGGTGCGCCGGCCCGGCCGCCCTCACCCGCGCCGCGGGGTCCGCTGGCCGGCGGCAGGACGAGACCCTCCGCCGGAGCCCCCGCCGCACGGCACGGCCTCCCGCCGCCTGCGGGCTGGTGGGTGAAGGAAGAGCCGTCCCCCCTCTCCCTGCCGCCCTTCCCCGCCGGGCGGAGGCGCGGAGCCTTCGCCAAAGCCCCTTCTTTGCCCCGTCTCCCCGGCGGCGGGACGCGGGACGGGGCCGGCGCTCACCTGTGGCTGCTGGCGGGAAGACGCCGCCTCTCTCTGCCGCCGGACCCCGCGCTGGCAGGCGGCCGCTGTCCGCCACGGCGGGGTTAAGCACTTGAAAAGCCCATCTTGTCGGGTAGGGACCCCCTGAGGGGCTGATTTGTTCCGCCGCGGGGCACAGCTTGAGGGGGACGGGGCTGGCGGGGAGGGGACGGAGCTGGGCAGGGCTCGGCGGCGCCCCGGCCCGCAGCAAGTTCTCGATGAGGAAACTTTTTCCCAGGTTGCCGAAGCCCGGCGCCGCCGGCAGGTTGAGGAGAGCCGAGGAGCCCACCAGGTCCCAGTACAGGGCGCTGGGCAACATAGCGAGGGCTTTTAAACCCCCNCATGTCGGGAGGCCGGGGGCGCCCCAGTGGGGGGGACATGGCGGCGGGCCCGGGCCTCCCGCCGTGGGGCTGCACCTGTGTGGAGGGGAAGGGAAAGGCCTCCGGCCTCCCTCCCGGCGGGGAGGTGGCACCGGTGTTGGCCGCGGAGAGATCATGTCGACCTCATGATCCCATGAGGTAATGGGAAGATAGTCATTAGCTCACTCCCTCTGGGTATTTTTATCTGGCCTTTTTATTTTTTTTTTATGTTTTTCCTTTAGTTACACACACCACCGCATGCCGCCGCACACGCACACACACTGGATTTTCAACATTTGTCTCAATAAATCTGATTAAGATCAGCGTGGCGCTGTTAATCATGTTTTTCTGGAGATGTGGGACGGTGCTTTCTGTTGGCATAAACATCCTTTGGCAGGGGTGGCTCTGACTGTTTCTACTTCCTTGCACGTATTCTTATTTATTTTCTTTCAAACCGTGTAACGTGGCAAAGATGTCTCATTTTCCAGTTCAAACACACAAGCAAAAAGTTAAAATTGGATGCCATTCCCAAAGACCTGAAAGCATCTCCCTGTTTTGTGGAGACATCCTTTTATTTCAAAGCGTCTGTTCACCAGTCTCACCTCAAGGATGTTCCCTGCAAAATCCCCTGGAGCAGGCATGTCCCATATTTTTGTATAGCAGGAGGAACATAACCCCTTGGACATCAGGATAGTTTGTAGCTAAAACCAGTTGTCAAAGTGGAATCATCCATGTCCTCAGACGGGAAGGATGGTTTAACTGCTGTGGTACTAAGTAGTACTTTGGGAGATGTGAATTAAGTGCTTGGATGCCTAAGCTTTCATTCACGTCCTTTGGTAGGTTGGCCCTGCAGAGTTTGGGGACTTACTCCGCTGGCACCAAGATGTTTTTACCTGCAGTGAACAGGAACCTAAGAGGCAATAATGATTCTTTGTGCCAGGGACCCATGTAGTCCGACCTTCTGTGGCTGTATGAGGAAGAGTAAGACCACGATGAGCGTATGTGATAGTTTTGCCCTTATATACTCCCATCCTGTAACCGTTCTCATCTTAAGCACTTGTATTTCACAGATCTGAAGGCCTCCATCTTTGAAAAGTCACAATATTAATGCAGGTATTTTACCTGTGAGCATTTTGAGACCGGAGTTGCCTCTTGCCATGGAAGATAACAGCATCTAGCCTGGTGGATCCCAGAGTACTTCTGAAGGTAATATACATCATTGTAATATTAAGATGCAGAAATGTGAGTCTTCCCAGGAGGGCGCCTGCTTTTGTGCATTGCAAGTAGCTGCCTTTCCAATTACCCCTCATAAATTTATTCACACTTAAGGATTTATTTTGTCTTTCCTTTCACTGACCAAGTTCTCACAGAGTTCCCAAGGGCCTGAGATACTGAAAACCATAATTCAACGCTTGGGAAAGTACAGTTAGTCTGTCCAGCTGTGCTGGATGAATAAAAGGTATTCACCAAGGAAAAGCTGGTTGTCAAAGACAGTAGCCTTCAAAGACAGGCTTGGGGTTTGGTTCCCTCCAAAGCCATTTCGCATCCCAAAGTGTTATCATGTTAATCTCAGCTGTGTAGTTCAGTAAAGTGTGCGTGTAGCATTTGACAATTTGCTGTGCTCCATGGAAAGGAGTGATCAGTTGCCACAGGATTGGTTAGCAAGTCATGTCAGGCTTCATCAGTTGCTCCAGAGTTCAACCCATTCATAGCAATGTGTGCTTAAGCAGCTTCCTTCCTCTCTCCCACTTCTCGCTCATATTCTGGCTCCACTCTCGTAGCTGTACCAACAAAGCACCTTGAACCAGATCAGAGAACTCATCCAGGTTTTAAATAAGACCGTCAGGAAATACTATTTTTCAGGAGATTCCTAGTACAGACCTAAAACCAGTTGTGTGAGCTGAAGTAAGGGTGGTAGAGTAGAATAGCTGAATGAACTCATTAGACCAGGGCAGCCTCTGAGTACTTTGTCTCTGGGACACGTGCCCGTAGCCCTGCTGAGCAGTAGCTAGCAAATTCTGTTCATCCTCTGGGCATGTGATACTCATCTCCAGTCAAGCTACCCAAGAGATGTTACCTGTCAAAAGCTGGAGAGCACAGTACAAGAAAGTATAGGTTCCTCATTCAGATCTGGAGTAGGAACTGATTTGAGTGTAAAAACTAGTGGCATCCCTAAACCCAGATCCTTTCCAGTGAACGCAGACGGAAGTGTGTGACAAACGGATCCTTAGCCAAGCACCTGGAAAGTCATTGCGTGTGTATTACCTGGATACATACAGTAAGTAGAGATGGTATTCACATGGTGAATCGCTCTCATTTCATTTGATTCTGCAAAATTGGAAGATACTTACTCTGTGTTTGGACTTTGACAATTTATTAATTTAATTTTACCTTAACTAGACAAAACAAGAAGAAAGTTTGCCTTAACTGGATATCTTGGCTTGCACTGGGTGATTGGAAAACATGAAGATACACTTCTTGGGTGGCAGAGCTTAAAAAATGGGGTACATGAAACGTACCTGAAATACTCAGCACTTTCTGTTATGTCTTCCCCACTGAGAGTCCTGGGTACAGTCTTACTGCCAAGGCAGACAATTAATTTAACACACCAAGCACGAGATCTGTGCAGCTGAATCAAAGTCTCCCTAATGATCCCTCTTCTAACATCAGCTCTGCCCTTTTTCAGATGGCATTTCCATCCTTGAGCTGGGGGATCTCTCTATTGCAGCTCCTTCCCTGTAGCAATTCGTGTTAAGATGAATCCTGACATTAGTTCAAACTTTTCTTACAAACCTTCCCACTGCTTAACGGGAAGCATGCATATTAGGCATCAGATGCTTCTCTTAACTTTCTTTCCAGCAATTTCTTACCAACTTGTTGACGTTTTAATTACTTTCTCCTGAAGCTGCTGAATATATAGCTAGTCATAAGCTGCAGCCATCGACCACAAAACCCAAATAACAGAAACAATTCTTTATTCATTTCCTTATTTTACGCTCTACCATATTAAATCAGCATCTGCATTATTTGCCAGATTTACATATATGTAATTTTTTTGCAAGCCCGTTTTGACAAGGAGAACCTCCCTGGCTACAGCAGCTGCTTAAGGTTTAAGCAGGTATGGTTTAGGTCTGCACTCCGGTAAATTATTCCATGGTATCTAAAGCATAATGGGGAGGCTCTTTGAGGTTCCTTTATTTTACTGCATAGGCTATGTTGGAAACTGGTAGCAGAGTTATCTCAGGAAAAGGTGTATTTTCCAGGACCTTGTAACAGCAGCAGTTGAAAAGCCTTGTATTTGAAAAGAAGCGTGTAAATGGGGGTAAAAGTACTACCTAGCCCAGGGCAAGTTCACACTGTGCTGTTTCTTACTATGAGTTTTCCCCAAGGCATCTCCAATCAGCATAGATAAAATGCCTAAAACTGATTTAAGAAGATAAATTAGTGATTTAAATGCTCTTTACATTCCATTAAAACCAGATACACAAAAACTTCAGCACACCTGCTATTTCTGGGCGTGAAGACCTCACATGGTGTGAACCGTCTGCCTTCGTGCTTCCAAGCAATGTTCCTCTTTGGCAGCCTGAGATGCTCAAACTGTATTGCTGCCATTTGATTCCATATAGGCCAGAAATGAGGTTCTTGATAGAGAAACAGATGCAGTAGACAGAGATGAGGTAATTGAATACAGGTCTTTTCTAATGCTCTCTTTTCTTAGGCGTGATAAAGGCAGCTCTACCCAGTCGTAATTTTACTGGATTCTGTGTATGACACTTTGGAGACATCTATTTGAACTCACTCATTTATTATTTCCAACTTTGCTTTTCCAGCAAAAGTAATGCCATATTCTCTCTACTTTTCTGCTTGTAAGCTTTGGAGTGATAATCTAGCTAAAGACACGAATCCTACCAAAGTGTACATGCACTTCATGAGATTGATCCTGTAGTTCTCTGGCAAAAAACGCCCAGGATTTAGGCATCAAAATGCACTTCTAATAACATAATTATCTGCCATTTTCTAAGTTAGATGCATTTTCCACACTCTTGGAGGTAGGTGTCTCACACTGTTTCGTCTAACCTCAGCAGAGTAGACAACAGTCTGCAAAAGTATGTTTTTCAAAATAATACCAAGCTTGGCAAGCTCAGACTGGGCGGTATCATCACTGTGGAACTGCTGTAGACTTTTAGGCAGATGTTGCTCTAAATTTCCCCTCTCCACTCAAAAATCACTCCCTTGACATTTTGATGGTCGTCATATATGGGGAGGCTGAGTGTCCTGGCCTGAGAAAGCAACTCACTGTCAGGTTATGCTAACCTGGGTGCATACTACTCCAGTTATCTCCAGCCCAGAGACACCACAGAACAGCAGTGATAGAAGTACTGCAGGTACTCAGCAGACTAGGAGCAAAGCTCCAGCTCTGCAGGAGGGATTTAAGTTTTGGCCATAAGTTTATTTCTATGTCCTTGTACCGTCTCCAAACTATTCTGGCTTACAGTTGCTGCTTTGTCTACCATGAAGCTTAGCACACAGTTCAAATAAAAAGCATGACACCTCCAAGACGTGAGGCTTGAACCTGTTATAAGCTGACTTCTTAAGCCTAGCTTACACCAAAAAATGTTACAGTGACTTGCACTGTGCAGACTTTTGCTGGATGAGTGTTTAATGCCAGGAAAGGGCAGGGTGTGGAAGGAAAGGAAAATTAGATTTGTGCACTATGGCCAGGCTTGGGTCCTGTCGCAGCTCAGTATTTTCTCCATTTAGCTTGGAAATGTTTTCTGTGCATTGGGAGACCTAGGCAGTGTTCAGAAAACAGAATAGGAAACTCCACTGCTGTCTTGCTCTGTGTGCAGCAGCAAGGGCAGCCTCAAGGAGAGCCTGGGTGGCCTTGTGTCGGATGTGGGCTTTTGCTGTAGCTGCCCACACAAGCCACTTGCAAGCCTCCCAAACCTTGCAAGCCACAGCTGCTTTATGAGAGAGGAGCAAAACTGGCATCCAGCCCACAACATTAGAAGATTTGGGGCACCCTGTTGTTGCCATTTTAATTTCTGAGGAGGCAGTTCGCCTTGACACTTACTTCTCTTCCTACCTCCTGCTGGGCTTTTTTTTTACAGTCCTGACATCCTGAAAGCAATATAAACTTTGCCAGGTTAGTCAGGCTTTTGAGAAGTCTAGATTTAGCTAAAGCGTTTCACAGCACTCCCAGATGAACTTCACCATTCACCAGGAAACTCTGCTGTGCTTAGGAATCACCATCATTCTGAACAAACACAGATGGAATTAGCATTCTTTCAATCCAGTTCCATAAAAAGCTTCAAGAGCTCAGTTTCAAATGACTGAAGTCATTTCCGCCAAATCTGGCTTGGCATTAGATCTCGGCAAGTTGCAAAAAAATACACAGAAGTGAAATGTTGAAGTGTGAAAAGAAATTGATTCCCTGTCAAGTTATGTTGCAGATGTGCACAAATTCTTACTGCAGCATGCGCACGGACTTTCGTGCATGATTTTAACACATGTTGAAAGCTAGCTATATGGATGTGACTCAGACTTTTAAAACTATGCTTCTCCCTGCAGAAACCGCACATGGAAAACTTCGGTCCTACAGGATTTTACTTGGAAATTTCATTTTCATAGTTTGGATATTTTTTTTCACCTCTGTGACATATCAAGAATAAAGCAGAGCAAGTGAAAGAGAACTTATATAATGGAACTTGCAATTCACATTTAATTAGACAGTAGCAGTATCTACTGCTCCCACTCCGATACAAAGGATTCAGAAAGTATATAAAACATACAGTGGTTTCTCAGAGGATGACTTATATTCCTAAGAATAAATCATATTTACAACTCTGCTGATGTGAAATACAGAGCTTATCCAATAGTCTGTCCAACATTGTCTTCTATACCTTGGTATGATTTACAGCGGTGTTGATACTTCAGTCATCTGGTGATATGAAAAACAGAGCAAGATGTTCTCTGAATGTCATGAGTATTTCACACAACTTCTATTGTGTACCTTTGTCCTCTTGGGAAAATCAGAGTGTTAGAGACTTGTGTAATTGTTTTAAGGAATGTTTTTCAATATTGGATTAATCAGCTGAAATTCATGTAGTAAGTATGAAAAGTAACAGCTATTTCAATGGTCAGAGCACTGTGTTCCTCGCACATGTCATACTTTCAGGCTGTATTTTTAGCAAAAGACTAAATTATTAAATGTCCTTCTATGTATAGATTTAATTATTTTATTACCCCTCCCTTTCCAGGAGGCTTCCTCTGCCTGTTCTCTCCCATGGTCCATCTTTCCCCTCTCCTATTTTATGGCTGCTGCCAGTTTCCAAAGCTTTAACATCTTGAGGTGAGAGGGTACAGCATGCTGCTGCACGGTTCCAGCACAGGTGAGCCTGTCTCAAAATAACTGGGAGAGATGGACAGGCTTTTTCTATTCCCTACGTATGTTTCAATTACTGTAGTAGTTTCTTTACTGTACCTAGAAGGGCCCTACAATAAGACAATGTGCAGATAATGCTATAAAAAAAATCAGTCACTATCATGTTATCAAAGGGTGCATACCCGCCTTGTGCTTACTTTGAAAAGAACAAATTCAGTAATTTTTTTTATATTGTTCCTTAAAAATTATAAATAATGGTTTCCCAAAAAATAGCAGAGAATTAAGGGGGAGGGTCTATGGAAAAGAGAATATTCGCCCACTTATTGACATAATTAATATCTTTTAAACTTTGTAATGTAATGCGAGGGAGCGTGTGAGGTGGGTTACTGCATTCAGAAGCATTTTACCCTCAGAGGTGAAAGTTCACAATTTGGTTATGTCCCAAAAGGCTGACTTGCATGACTCTGTTGCTTCCTAACTAACTGGAGTGTTGGGTAGTATAATAGTAATTCAAGGCAAAGGAAAATGCAAATAGCCTCTGCAGTTGTGAAAGAAGTAAAATCTTGACAGCTAGGTCTCAACCCAACATTTACAATACAATTACGTGGTCCATTAGTCAAGCAAAAGTCCCGCTCAGGTAACATTGCGTAGAAAGTACTGGACTGGTTTCCTGTGGCAGTTTCTCTTCACTGCACACCGTCACAACATCATGGAGATTGTATTTTTTTCACCAAGAGAAGCAAGGCTGTTACCATAATAACAAAAAGAAGATCTAAATTCAGAGCAGAGGACAACGTGTGGTCTGAGCTGGACATGCTTTGCAAATAGTGCACAAGAAACGGAGGTTTGGCCACATTTTGCTTAATAACAAACAATTAAATAGACCAGCACTGTTGTTGAATATAGCCGTTCTTTTATCCAAGGACACCATCTTTTCTCTTTATGCAGGTGGAATGACTGTAATCTATTTTCAAAGGAAGAATGGTGCAATTGCCAGTTTGATATTAGTAATTGAGCATTTTGCCTGCACAATTCAGGAACTGTCTTTTGTGTAGGTCTAGCCAAGGTATTACTGAAGAAAATAGTAGTATTTCAGTGTGGTATTCTTGAAAGGTTTGAGCCTGCCTCATCCAGCTAGCTGAAAGGTTACATGCCATGCTGATCATGGTAGCTGAGCACCACTGAAGTCAAGATGACCATTCATATTAGTTAGGCTTTTGGAGAACAGGGCCTTAAATTTTCCCAAAGGAAATCTCACTATCAGAGTTTTGCTATGCTGTGGCAATTTTCTGCTCACAAAGGAACCTTTCATTATCACGGTAAACAACAACAGATTGAAGCAAAACCCCCAAATATCCTGCTTCTTAGGAAAGAAGCATAAATGCTTCACAAACAATTTGGGAGGCAGGCAGAGAGAAGAAAAGATCTGCGAAGCTGCAGTAGGGGTTATGGTCCAGCAGGAGAGTAGGTGGGGAATCGTACACGGCTGATGACTGGCAGACAAAGCTTTTCTTGCTGTGAGCGACGCAGGGACCGGGCAGCCTGACCAAGCACGCTGACCCAAAGGAAAACAGGATTTCTGTAAGCAAAGAGAATAGGGCTCAAATATACCCACCCTAATTCCTCCTAGTGGCTTCAGTGGGGCAAACTGACAGACTGAGGCAAGGATCCTGCTAAATAATCTCCAAAATGATATTCTGCATTGCAGTAGTAGTTTCTGGGAAGGTCTATCCTATGTGGTACACGCCTTTTTTGTTACTGCGTTTTACTTTGTTTTTCCCAGAGATAACTCTTTGACATGCATAGGGCACCATGCCACGTGTGTCACATGATCTATAGGTCTGCAAAATTCCCCTGTTTTTCACAGGAAGAGATAGCAATCCAGCAAAATCCAGTAAAAGCAGGATTGGAAAAATCTTTCAAGACTAAATACACTTTATAGTTTAAATAAACTTTATAGTTTGTTTAAAATTAAATAACTTCATTTCTGGAAGCTCTTTATTTTTAGTAAACGAGAGCTATCACAGAAAACCGTTAGCACTTATTAAAATTCCTCTGGAAATTTTTTGTTTGCCAAACTGCAGAAAAAAAGATTTTTGGCTCATTCCTCACACAAATAACAGAAAATATAGATTTACTTCTGTGTCCCAATTTCTTACCAACGATTCTTTCCTCTGTTGTTTCCAGAGCTCAAGATACCTGAACATTTAAGCGCTTATCTATATGACTCCAGCCTTGTCTCATGTGAACGTCTGCCAGGCAGGAACTGGGCTGTCAGCTTCATCCCATCAAAAAGCCTTCCAGTGCCATGAGCTGAAGGCAGGTTCCAATTGTTAAGTCATTCTGGCCCGGGCTGAATTTAAAGGCAGGCTCCTGTAGCTAGCGGAAGTTGCTGGAGGCAATGGCTCAGCAAAAGGCATTAAAATCATATGTCTCATAATTATTCCTTTGACTCAATTACCCATTTACTCTTTATTTTTATATCCAGTGGAACCTGAGGGCAGCAAATACTGCGTAAGGGGAACAAATCCTGTATAATAGTTCTTGTTTTGGTACATTCACTTAGTGGTGATTTATTAAGGGCTGCTGAATAAGCCTGATTAAAATGCATAAACAGTTCTGAACAGTAAACAACCATGTCTAAGGATGAAAAAATGGGACCCACATGCTGTGCATGGAAATTGCCCTTAACAACATGGCCTATTGTTGAACAGATAGGAAGCCAAAGGTTGCTTGTAATCAAATTTGAAGTTTCCCATCACTTATAAAAGCAACACTTCCTTGTGTAAACGTTTCAATTTGTTGTTGTTAAAAACTGCTTCCTGACTTAATCCCTACAGGAACCCACGATTTCTTTGATTGTCAGGTAAAAAGACAATTTTGGATAAAGTGACTTTTAGATTTAGACAAAGTAAAATAAATACGCTTAGTCCAAGTGTTCCCGCAGCAATAAAATCTGCATAGTTTCCTAAGATTAAATAGAAAAAATGACCCATTGCTTAAATTTAATCTCTTCTGAACATTTCCTCTGTTCTTGCAATTAAAATAATGCAAAATAGCAGAGAGAGATAGAGCATGGTGCAGCAGTACTAAACCTCCTAACTTTGTATGGTAGCTAGAAGCTCCCTGCAGATTTTTTATTTTTCCCTTGATTAACAAGGTTAATTAATTACAGATTTTTCCATATCAAATATCTGATCTATTGTACACTAACAAAATACTGTCTTTCCATTGTCGGGGGTGGCTTTGAGTCATGCTTAGAGCAAACAAAGGTACATTTCAAAAAATAAAAGTTGCTTTTGATTACTTTGACAAATACAGCTTCAGACCAAGGAAACACAAGTCCTAACTGGACTATAAATGCCATTACATTTCCCATTACATTTTCTGGATGCAACGGGAGCTTTGCCAGAGGCTTCCAGGGAGCCAAGATTTCACCCTTGTGTTTGTGGTCTCTGAACAAAATAATGTCTCTGTAACAGTGTTAAAACAATTTTTTTTTTCTTGTAACAAATAGGAGCAAATTCTATTTAACTATATCCTGATGTATAAAACATAGTTCTTTATATCTGTTGTCTTTGAAAGTCATGGAGACTTAGAAGTCCCAAACTGGAGAAAAGCAAATGTTGCACCCATCTCCAAAAAGGACGAGATGGGGACCTACAAGAACTAAGAGGACGCTGTGAGATTCAGCAAGGACATGTGCAAAGTGCTGTCCCCAGGAGGGAAGCACCCCTGCAGCAGCCCAGGCTGGGAAGAACAGCCCTGGGGGCCTGGTGGGCAGTTGAGCACAGGCCAGCTCTGTGCCCTGGCAGCAAGGGCTGCCTTTGGAATGAGGAAAGAGATTATTTCCTATTTTCTCAGCACTTATTAGACCATATGTAGATAGTGTTGCAAATTTTAGGCCCACCAATGCAAGAAAGAGTTTGACAAACTGGAGTGAGGTCATCAGAGGCCCCCAAGCTGGAGGGGGACTGAGCACTTGCCCGGTGAGGAGAAACCAAAGGACCTGGTCTTGTTTAGCCTGAAGCAGACACAGCTTCAGGGAGGAACCAACAGCCCCCCAGTACCTGTGGCGGGGTTAGCAAGAAGATGGAGTCAGGCTCTTCACAGCAGAGCATGGAGAGAGAAGAAGTAACAGGCATAAATTGAAGCAAGAGTGGTTCAGACTGGCTATAAGGAAGAACCCTTTTCCCCATGAGGATGGTTGGGCATTGGAAGAGGCTATGCAGAGAGGTTGTGCAGTCTCCATCCCTTGAGGTTTTCAAGACCCAACTGGATAAAGCCCTGAGCAAGCTAGTCTGAGCTCAAAGTGACCCTGCTTTGAGCAGGAGGTTGAACTAGAGACCTCTTGAGGTTCTTTCCAGTCAGAATTATCCTATGAGCCTATTCCTGTGTTCAGGAACAAAGTTCCTGATGACAGATCTGTGTAAACTATGCTTTAACATCAAACCAATTTTTGATAATGTTGTAATTGGGAGTGTTCCACGTAATAGGCTTTACAATGTCTATTGGGCCTCAAGGGAAAGCTGTCTGAGCTGAGAGAAGGTGGTGAAGGAAGAACATTCCTAGACCTTTTTGGAGAACTTCTACGGCCCTTTCGTACAGGTCCTTATACTGCGATGACTGGGATCTGCGAAACCTTATGTCCTTCTGTAATTAGGCATCTTCTGCGTAAAGACTGTAATCTGCTATTTTGCAGATTCTCCTTTTATTAGATCAAAATACTTTTTTGTTTTATTTTATTTTGTGATTCACAGGCCATGGCATTGAAGCTGAGCACAGTGAGGACTAGGAGTTCTGCAGGGTGTCAGAGAAGGCATTGTGAAAAGCCCCTCTCTGTGACCTGGGGAAAAGTTTTCGTGTTCTGCTGCAGGATTGCTTCTAGATTTTGCATGACCTGGCCTGAGGCTGCCCAGCTGTACACATGGCTAAAGCATAAAAAATTAATATCGTCTTTCTCACTGAATGTATTTTTGCTAATAGAGGCCCTAACTACTTAATCTTAAAGTTTTCCATCCGTTATACATATCTGGATTCTGCTGAACAAAACAGGCCCTTCCAGAGCTGCTGGCAAAACTAAACCTACATGTGGGCTCCAGGGAAGGCTTAGGTGTGGGATGGACACTGGGGTGCTGGCCTCCACCAGGGAGGGGGTGACTGACTCCCACGGGCTGTGGGAGGACGTAGTGTCCATGGTGCACTTAATTGTCAAAAATGCAGATTTTGTAGTTTCCCAAAAGCTGGTGAGAAGTCTGGTAGGGCCAGTGCCATAGACACAGGGGCCTGTAATCAGACCTAGAAGGTTATGTCTGATAAGGATCTGGTTGAAAGCATATAATTAAAAGGGTACTCATGTCATTGGAAATTAACTATTTTATAAGCAGTATGAACCAGCATTAGTATGTTTTTTCCTAACCATAGAATTGCACTAGTTTTATGAAGTCAAATATAAAAATGAAAGTTCTTTCTCATGTTTGTTTTGAGTCTTGCCCAATTTGGGCATTTGACTTAGAAAATTCTTAAGTCAAAATTAGTGAAAAGATTGTTATCTGTTTTAGGACTACTTCTTTTCAGATTAGAATAGTGTTCATTGTCTTGGTGTACTGATGACTTTTCCGTTTGAAATGGAACGACATTTCAAGCGTGTGTTAATACTGTTAAGCTTTCACTTAAGATTAAGGTTATACCTTAAATATTTTAAGAGTGATGGGATTCAAAGTATCATGGGGTGCAAGGCTGTATGCATAAAATGTGCTGTGGTGAAAATACAGGATTGCATATAAGAAATCCTCTTTTACTTCTTTTCATACCTTACATGTTGGCATGACAAGAATTGTTGTTTCTGTAGATTAGGAGCTCCTCAGATGTGAGATACTCGCTGTTATTACCTGCGCTTGGTGTCTTTTGCATTCTTCATCTGTCTGCTTTTAATGTGCTGCCAAATTACCATACCAAGCTGTAGATGTTCATTTATATTTTGCTCTCCAAGCAAACAAATAGCAAAGAAGCTATTTCCTTTCCTTTCTAAGAAGTATCAAGCGATGTATTTGAATTTCTGTTATTACTCTAAAAACCCTTTTCTGATTATTTTCACAGAAATCTGAGAATAAATTTTGGCAATAAATGTGATCTGAGGTTCATTACTTTAAAATATCGATATTTTCCAATACTTTCAACAATTCATCTTCTTTCTCTTCCCTAAAATTCAGCCTTATATTTTTTTTTCTGCCTTGCACAAATGCGCATCTGTTTCAGAGTGTTTCTATATTACTGGAAGAAACGTTACACCTAATTACAATTCCTATGACATCCCTCAATTTAATACAGCTCTCTTATTTCATTTCAGGAACCATTTTTCCCCAGTGTAACGTGTCACTATCAATACCACATTTGATGATGTTACATATCAATCTTTTATGTGATGCTAAATTAAAAAGCCTCTTTGTAGTCAACTTTGGATGTTTCCTACTTCACTTCTGTCAGTTTTCATTGTCTTTCCCGTGAAGAAGTTAATCATGTTAGTTAAACAATTTTCTTTATATGTATCGGTGCTGACTAGTGTATAACTGTTCATGCGTTTCCCAGTTATCTTTCCAAATAATTACCAAAACAATTTTTGTGGTTTAGTTTGCTTTTAATATAACAAATCTTAGCTAGGTAGCGTGTATTTGAGAAATCACTTAACTGAAACACTGGGCCAACAGGGAAAAATTAAATGTAGGAGATATCCGAATGTTACAAAGAGATGTAATTGTCAGGGAATGGCCCTCTGACATGTTTACCATGTGCTATTTAACCTGTCACTGTTTGTCAGTCTGTCTGTCCTTCCTATGTACATAAACTCTGATTCTGCGTTAGCCGTCTATAAGCACATTACTGCACCCAGTAACCCCTATTTAACCCCTCTTCTCAGGTCATTGAAATAGAAGTCAAAAGGATGTGATCAATTACTCAATTAAGGTAGATTGTAATCTGTCCAGGTGTTTGCATAGCACCTACTCCCTTGTATACAATTACTCCTTCTTTCTTCCCCATGCACTCATGTAATTTAAATGTCTCATTTTTTTACCCTGCAGAAGAATGAGTAACATCTCAGTGGTACCATGTAAAAACCATTTGCTTTTCATTATTAAAGTCATTACAGATAGTCAAACACTTGCTGACAAAATGGTTTTGGTTGAAAAACACTAATTTGGAAATACCACAATCATTTTTGACTAGACGTTCATTAACAAAACTGAAAACTTACATTTTGTTCCTATTGGCACTCAGTTTTGATGCTAAAATACTGAGTAATCACTCATCAAAATGAAACAGTAAAATCATCTGCACATTTCAGGGGTAACACTTACCTGAAATTTCCCTTTGTAGGAAATGATAATGTCCAAAGTTATTATTCCAATTGGGAATGCAATCCCAAAAGGTCGGAGGTGATCATGAAACAGATTACTTGCGGGGTCTATTGCTGTGTGGTTTTCTGTCTGTCCTCATGCCAGCCTCAATGGGAGGGACATTCTTTATTCTCTCAAGCTACTTGGAATATAATATTGCCAGTTACCTCTACAGGGTCTCTCTTTGACACTTACAGGCAATACCTCATCAGCTGCTGGCAACGTGGGGGTTTTCTTACTATTGTGTCCAACTTACAAAAATGTTGCCTTGTTTTGATTCAAAGTCCAGTCACCTTTTCCCCGGGATACCAGACCCACAGCTGTACTTCAGTATGCTTTCATAACTCCGCTTGAAGAGGCATTTGTAATATCCTCGCCTCATCTGCCTTTATTAGACCCCTGCCCAACCTTCGCACCTCAGACAATAAATCTCCCTTTCTTTTCAGGTCTCATGCAATCACCCTTTTCTTTGGTCTTAGCTAAACCTGCCTTTATGATTTTTTTTNNNTTTTTTTTTTTTTTGCCATCTGATACCCCTTGAGAAGGCCTGCTGCCCTTCTATCACTGTATGGGGTCATACCACTGTAGGGCATTCTGTTCGGTTTCATGTGTGATCCTTTATAGGTGCTGCACATCTGGTTTATTCTTTCTAGAGGTAACAATGGAAAAAGTCCATTTCTTTTACACCTCTTCTAGTTGTCCTAATTACTGTTATTATATTATACTTCCTCTATTACTTTATTTTAAGGTTAGTGGTAGTACAATTGGACACTCTAGAGATCAGCTATTCGTGGTCCATTGTGCAGAGCTGTAGCTGACTGGTAACACTTAGAAACCTCCGTTTCTGTTTCAGGTAAGTCCGAAGAAAACTTTGGAGTTGAGCGGTACTATCGGATACAGCATGGACCCTTGAAACGCAGCAGTGAGAGTCCCATGCTATTTGTAAGATTTTAATACATTATTAGTTTCTTTCTTGCACCTGTGGTGGCGTGCAGCAGACACTTGTTTTCAGCTTCTTCCCTCCCACCAAGAACTTGTCCCTGGGCACGTGGGAGTGAAATTCTGGTGAACACAACAGAACCCAGAATAAAGATACAGCTTATTCCAAGTATCAGTTTTATCTAATATAAAAATATTATCCTGAAAAATGTTGAAAGAATAATGTTACACACAGGCTCTGCCTGTTTAAGAATGCCAATAAATCCATACAGGAAACATTAAAATCATCAGTGACCTACTGGTGATTTTTATGCTACAATTTATCTATCAAGCCTTCAAGACATATAATTTTGCTGTTAAAGAGCAATGACTTTTAGTGGACTCAGTTCAATTAACTGCTGACTTAACTTTTCCTCTGCATTGTAATTAAACAACAGCAGCTGGAAGACCAGTTTCTGTATTTGTTTGCGCTGCTCCTGAGAGAACAAAGTGAAAATCCCAGATTATTGATGTGATAGCTTGAGGAGCCTTCCTGTTTACAGGGTCTTGACCATGTCTCGGATTAAATGTATTTGGAGACCAAAGGCCAAAATCCTAGGCCACAATCAGACATTCCCTGCAGAAATGACAGTGCTTGTTTAAACGTCACTTCCCCCCACCACATTCCCTTTCTCTGCATCCCCAAAGCAGAGATGTCCAAATAGATTGTGTAAGTGGCTCTGCCTCTTCCCGAATCCGAGTATCAGCAATATCAGATAAATGTAATCTGCTGTGGAAGGCTGTTTAGGACAAACTCAGTGAGTTTGCAATGAAAACTGCGAGTCCTCACAGGAGCCATTTTGCATTCGCTGCTGTTTGAGGCTGTGCTGGAGTTGCTGGCAGTTGGTTTCATGTCTTGTCCCTCCCACTTGTCGAAGGTACCGTGAAGTTGTAGGTGGCTGCTATCTTCAAAATTTCCCCATTCATACTGCGTGTGACCCAGACAACCAGTGGTTCCTTCCCTTTTCTGCCACCTCACCCAAGCGCACCCTTCTCATCATCTCCCTTCTCTCTTAATTGCCTTGGAATGAGGCACGGAAGTTTCCATTGGCCCTTTCCTCCTCCCTGTAGTTCCTTTCAAAAGTGTATTAACTGTTTCATCTTAGTTAAAGGTAAGCTGAGATGAAGCAGTTGGGGCTGGAGCTGAGTTCAACTCGAAGAGTTGTAACGTTATGAGTTGGGGCAATTACACAGAAATGGCATAGTAACTAAAAAATAACCAATCTCTTGGTGGAAATCCCAGGATTTTGCTTTGTAATGGTTCTCAAACAAGCAGGGCACAAGCAGTGATTGCGAATAAATCACACCTGATTTGCCAGGCAGGGTTCATTGACCAAGAATTGACTATGAACTTATTTGTCAGCAAATGTACAGCATTCCTGTGCTGTGCCAGCGACCCAAATCCATTCTGGTGAGTCTGAAGGGACCTGATGTTTCCTTAGCAGGCTATTTTGGTTGTATTTATTTTACATTGTATCCACCGATGGGCCAAATTGACTTACATTGTAGCTCTTTTTAAAGTAGAAAAATTCCATGTTGACTAACAAAACTATGTTTGCTCCCAGTGAAGATACACAGGTGTCCTGCAGTGCTGCTGTTACAGCAAGAATTTATTTTATTATATATTTTATATAATAATATGTATGTTATGTTTTGTTTTGCTGTTGTATTAAAACAGAATAACAAGTACTTGCCATATGTTTCTGCACTGATTTCATAGCACGATGTATATCAACATAAGGGAATGAGAGGATTACCCCAACTAGATGCCATTTATGTGCAAACAACAATTTTCTTACTTTAGCTTCCCACAGCTGGCCAATCCCCAAGCTGTAGTTATTTTCATGTCAGTTGCCCTTTCTTAGAGCAACACCTCACACAGCGAATGCGGGAAATGGCCAGGAATCTAAATGGGTTCTCCTGATGGAAAAATACCTTATTGTGAAATACTAAAAGGAGTCTTTGACAGACAAAATTATTTACACAACTTGCCTGTTTCCCTGCAAAAATAGAAAGCCGTTAGAGTTTGATGTAAAGTGGATCCTTTTGCTTTGCAAATCTGTTGTTACTGTCTCTACAGAAAGTGTGGGTATTCTGAAAGTGATACGGAAGGCTGCGTCCCGGCTCATTACTGAAGGCAGTGAACACCAGCTTTCAAAAAGCAATATGATTTTAAAAATAAGTGCTTTGGGTGTTCATGTCAGAGTCTTAAATACAAAAAAACCCCACAACAGTTTAAAATGTGGTCGAGACACTACCTACATCTTTCCACTCAGAGGCTGAATGCTGCAAAAGCCTTAACAATCCACTGTCTTATACAGGGAGGTGTTTTATACTCAACCCAAAGCCACAGTGAGCTGTGTTATCGTCCACTAATGGCACACAGGATATTTGCTAAAGATGCTGTCAGTTCATAGAGACAGGTAGACAGATGGACTACGGCCCAAGAAGAGCAAACTCGTTTTGTTAATGGCAGAAAAGCAGTCTTTGTTCTTATCTTGGTTAGGGTCAGACTCTGACAGCCTTCTGCTGTGCTTGTAATGCCTTACTCCTTCAGTAACTGAACTGCAGTCCAGGAGAATAGGAGCATTATTCAAGGCAGGTAAACAGGGGAGAACCTGGCCCTCAGTGAATAAGTGATTTGCAGAAAGGTCTTTTAAAAACGTACTGTGAATGACTGTTTACTTGCCTTGAGGCAGCAAACAAAGACAAGCTCCAAATCCCACTACAGCAATTGGCAAGTGTAATCCTAGCCAGCTATTTCAGTTCATTTCCAATACACTGGCCTAAGTGGAACGGGAATTTCAAGGAAGCAAAGTTAAAAGATGCTGGCAAATGAATCTCTGCTACAAAGGCTGAAATGGGGGATTACAAATGAGCGATCCCTTTAGTTAGCCTGCTAAATTGGTGTGCAGGCCTGGAAAAAGAGAACAATGAACACCTCCTGACACCAGGCTGTTTGTCTGGTGAGTATCCCTCAGTGCAAATGTTGGTACTGTGTGAGTATTTTTTGTGTTTCTATAAAGTCCTAATGAGCTCCTTGGGTGAGAGTGAAACCCTTTGCTTTTTCACACTGTGCTCAAGACCCTTAAACTTCATGGGGTCAGGCCTAAAGAAAGGGTAATGGACCATGAGGTCCAGCTTAATAGACCTGATATTAACACAGCAGCAAGAATGTCACCAAATGCAAAGTTTAGGGCAGGCAATGAATGAAGTATTTGTTACACTTAAATAATATACAAAGATTATAACAGAGTAGTAGCACTATATCAATGTCATCGTGCGGGACTTTGAAAATCCCCCATGTTTGAAATAACTTTGCAATACATCCTTGTATTATAAACGCCAGAATTTACCCACATGCCCTAAATGATTAATTACATTAATGTGTGATAAATGTCATAGCTAGCCAATAATATTCATATGATCTTCTCATTAATCTCAGACCTTGGAAAACATACATTTAAGAAAACCTCTCTAATCTGACAGATTGCAGTAAAAGAATATTTGCATATGAGAAGCAAAGAGTTTATTCATTCAGTGGCCGAGATTCCAGTGCTGGCAAATCAATGAGTTTATTGGAAAGTGAATGAGATTTCTCATTTTCAGTTTAGCCCTGAAATGCTTATTTTTGCAAATAATGTTTCATCTGACTAATAAAGTTAATTGGTAATTCATGCTAAATTGTGAACCAATGTGGGGCCTGAGCCGCCTTGTCTCTAACATTCATTTTTATTTGAAACAATAAAGTAGCATGTGCTAATGAAAGCCCCAATTAAAGCAAAGGAATAAATACAGTTATTTAGGAACACCAGGGATCAGCAATTCAACAGCTTATTTAATAATTATTTAACTTCTTTTCATAGGCATATGTATGTAAGCCCAGAACTGCTTAACGCTATATTTGAAATAGCCCTATATTACACTTTATTTGTGGATAAGGAGCTTTTATTATTGTCTCCACCTTGTATGGTTAGAAAAATTAAAATGTAGATATAAATAGTGATGCAGTGAGCTTTCTGAAAGTCACAAAAAGGCATTTCTAAAAAAAAACATTTTTCATTGGGCAGAGTTTACTTTCTCTTCTAATGGCTAACTGAGAGCAAAATACTTTCCAGTAATATACTTCAAGGAGCAGCTACTCTGTGAGTGTGTGCTGTCCTTTTGAAATAAGGCCCCACACAGATACATGGTGCTTGAAATGGGAAACAGAAAAATTAAGCAAAACAAATATTGATAAAGTTAGTAATCATATTTCATTTGACAAAAATAAATTATTTTTTTTTTTACTTTGGAAAAAAATAACATTTCCCATGTGTAGACGCCTGACATTACCAATATATGCTTGCAGGTGATGGGAATGAAGAATGGCCCCGACCTGCTGTGTGCTCCAGAGGAACAGGAGGGCTGCTCTCTTCTCTTGGTGAGCAAATGGACTAGATGGTCTCTAGAGGTCCCTTCCAACTCTGAAGATTCCATGATTCCATGAAATAAAGATAATGGAGCAGCATTGCCTGCTTTTTGCCATTGGACAGTTGCAAACAAGTTGCTAAAATAAAGGTTTTTTTCTTCCTTCTGGGGTTAATTAAAACACAACAGTTGTGTTTTAAAAGCCAACTGAGGAGCCTGTCCGCGTTTCCAGACCTCTCAGGCCTGCACAGCAAGCCAGGCTGCACAATGGAGGAGGAAGCCATGAAAAGCAAAGAGACAAATTGCTTCACTGACTTCTCTCTCGTGTCTGCTAGAGAAAAATGGGGAACCAATCTTTGGGTTCCAAAACAATCTAGAACCAATCTTGGGTGCCAAGGCACCCAAAGAGGGTTAATATTACTTACTTCACTATTTGCTGCCTCTCGCAGAAGTATTCGGTGCTCATCCTCTGTTTTTGAAAGTTAGTAGTTCAGCATTTCGTTTAATCATTAAAACATCGTGAAACATAATGATCCTTGAAATAACCATTATTCTTATACTATTTTGGAAAGAAAAGGTTGTGGTTTATAACTTCGAACTCAGTATTCATGAATAGTGAAGGAAAGCTCATGGAACTCATATTGTAATATAATTTCCTAGGCTTTGGTATACCTCAAAGCTTTGCATGGAGAAGTCTGGCACTTTCCAGTAGCAGCACTGCTGGAAAGTTACCTCAAGAACAAGGACCCTAAAATTGTAGTCCAGAAGATGAGGCTCTGCTAGACCACCATGCTGGATAGACATGCAGGTCTACTGCAGGAGTATGCATGTTTGCATGAATTATGAGCCTAAATTTCATCAATACTGAATGAAATTCGAGTAACATCTCCAAAACATTTCCCTGACTTAGGACTCTGTTCCATTTTGAGCTTGACTTGGGCACTTAAAAAACCAACTTGCTCCATCTGTCAGTGAGGACATCCTTAGAGATCCAGGACAGTCGGTGCCTTTTTCCACACTGCGATGTGAGCGAAGTGGCCAGAGACTATCAGATCAGAAGGCGAACAAAGTGACTTTCAAGTTTATCACCTGAGGTTACTTCATACCATCCATGGTTGGTGAACATATGTTGCAGCCTTGATAGAGAACAACTCTGCAGGATTTTAGGCTTTTTATTGAAAAATTATGAACACATCAATTCAAAGTTAATTAAAGTCAGAACCAAACTATTCTAACTTTAGGAAAACTAACTACAATGAAACAATCCAGTTATGAATCAAGCTTAATCAAAATCAAAACAATTATAGTATAAATAAAAATTATTCTGAGCAGTGGGTGAAATCATCAAGGGACCACTCAGTGCATTAAATCATGAATTTATGTAACACAAACTCAGGGGAAGACTTGAAGCCTGCTCTCTCAGTTCCTGGACAAGTGTTATGGGAAGTATATGAAACACAAGTAGATACGAGAGTATGAAGTATGCCTTAGCTAAAGAGGCAAGGAGGGGATTAGGCTTTTCTATCATGTATTTTTCACTGGTTAAGCTTAGACAGCTTCCTGCTCATCATTTAGGTCTTCTAGATCACTTTTCAGGTGTGATTTCAGGTTTGCGATGCACTGATTGAATGGGGACCTATGCTCTTATTTTTCACAATCTGGTTCAGACCGCATGTCTATTGAAGTCTGGCATAGATGATGCAGTAGTTAAGGGAAAAGATAACGTCTTCAGACTGTACAGTCTTTGGAGCATGAGGGTTAGAGCTGTGGTCAGCCAATTTCATTTCTGTTTGATATTTCATACCATGTGGTTTACTTTAATCATGAGGCTCCTCAGGCTAGCATGGTATGTGGCTTCTTGCTGTTCTCTTTCGGTGTGAAGACATTGGTGTTTTCCAGAGAAAACCATGTGTGCCAGGTTTTCTAACTCAATAAGAAAGTACAGTCCGTATTCAGCGGCACATACTCGACTGGACATCAGTCTAGTACGCAGCAGACTTGCACTCAAAATATAAAAATCATGAACTCTAAAAGAGGTGACTCCAGAAATTGTTTTGTCTGTCTCCCAGCTTCAATATGAGGAACAAAAATCCCTCCTATGGAATAAGAACAATGTGTGCGTATATATAAACTTATATATTAAAAATACGTACTTAGAAAAAATACTAAACCTTGCAAAATATAGGAATCTGAAGTTTATATATGGTAAGTTTTATTCTTGTCTCTATCTCACCACCTAGATAGAAAGGCTTGACCTATGTGTCTATGCAAGTTATGAAAAGGAACTTGTTATTTTGAAAATCTATTATATTATGCAGGGCTCTGAAGAGCAGGAGTATAAACACACTCATAGTCTCTTATGGAACAGAAGCAGAACGTCCCACTTGTAGGCTAGGAATATGCTTTTTTAATAAACATCTCTCTCAGGAGCTGTATAACTTCTGAATTATATATTAACATTTATGTTACTACTACTACTGATCATAAAAGTCACTTAGCCAGATGCCGCTCTATCTTGCTTTACTGTGAATCCAAAACAACTATTGTTTACCTGGGTTTATACTGTTACAAATAAATAAGAGAGATCTAACAAATGCTGCAACTTGAGCAAACTCTCCACAACATGCGTTTCTGTATATCTTGGATCTTGAAATCTCTTGTATTCAGATTGTAAGTATTCATTCCAACAATGTATCACTCAGCTTTCAGCTGAATTTTTTCTTGCTCTCAGGAGTCAAAGAAGCACTGTAGCAGCTCACAGAGTCCAGGACAGACCTTATCAGAGGTGGTATATCTCACTTGTGGTGATGGAGAGAACAGAAATAGGATGCAAAAGCCAGAAGCACGCAAAATTCTGTCTTTGTAGGAGGCCTTCCTCAGGAATGATGTAGTGTCTAATGTATATTCTCATATTAATAGACTTAGATTAATAACATATGCCATTTTGCAATAATCTGACAGCAAACATAGTACAATCTTCTAGCTGACAAAGATGGCAGAAGAAAAATACAGCAATAACCTGTTATCCTGTTACATTCCTTTGCAACGAGAGAGCTCGGTAAATGCATTTCCAGTAACAGCCTTCGCACAAGGCTGTGCACTGACGCCAACAGACAAATCAGCTGGCAACCAACCACGCAGGGCTGCGGCCAGGTTTGTCACCGCATCTGCCCGGTGGAGAAGAATGTGTAAGGTAGGGCTAACTCAGCTTACTTCAAACTCATAACCGTCAAGAGCACAAGTAGATGTGAGCGCAAACTGAAAGGATTGCATCTGCTGAAAGTTATAGTGTAAACAATTAGATTAGCGATATCCCTTCCTGTAATAGCTTGATTTGACAGGAAGAAGGCGATTTCTCCAAAATGGTATACTGGAATCCATTTTTTCATTGGGAAAACCCACCATTTTTCAGTATAGCAATGGTAGCAAGAGCTCTGCCCACAAATGTTTCCAAGGGCACAGGTAACCTGGGGGAAAAGCCTGCCTGTTACCAGTCACTGTCCTGGGCTTAGATTGTCTCCGCACTGATTGTAAAACGGTTATTTGCTTAGACAGAATCAAAACAAAACCAGAGACAAAGCGAAGAATAAATACTCCAGTCTCAAACCTAGGCAAGTCCTCAAAACCTTACACTTGAACGATCGGAATAATGGATCTGCTCTTCCTAGTGTGAAGGTGCAAAATGTGTAACAACAAATATTTTCCCAGTACAGAAGGGTCTTGTACTTCTACCCTTGAAGCACCATCACATCAATATATCATCGCTGTTTTGTATTGTGCTAGAGGGAAGCCTTGCGGGGATTCTGAGACACGAAGGTGGTGAAACTCTGGAACAGATTGCCCAGAGAGGTGGTAGATGCCCCATCCCTGCAAACATTCGAGGTCAGGTTGGACGGGGCTCTGAGCAACCTCATCTAGGTGAAGATGTCCCTGCTCATTGCAGGGGGGTTGGACTAGATGATTTTTTAAGGTCCCTTCCAGCCCAAACTATTCTATGATGGTGTGTGAGCACCACTAACTGTCCTCTATTTGTGCAGCCCATGAGACATCATCCTCCTCGTAGGCAAAATCAAACATCTGAATCACTCCTGTATGGTGGTTGCATCCTGTCTGAATTCCTTCTATTTACATACAGATTTGCAGTCTAGTGAATCACACTAAGTACCAGTCTGTCACAGCAAAAATGGAGATAACACACTTCTTTGTGCGGCTGAGAGCAGAGGAAGAAGACTGTAAAATACAAAGGCAAACACTTTGAATCCACTTACTTTACTTCAGCACACAGAACTTGGGGAGGTTACTTTCATGGCAAAATGAGCGGACCCCATAGGGCCCTGCAGGGACCCCATTTCTTCTGGCAACTTCTTCAACTTAAGTGTAGTACTTCCCTTTCTTTCTCTTTTTTTCCTTCCTTCCTTCCTTCCTTCCTTCCTTCCTGTCTTTCTTTTTTTTTTCGCTTTCCCTCTTTCTTTCCTTCTTTCCTTTTCTTCTGTTCTTTTTCTTTCTTTCTCTCCATTCCNCCTTCCTTCCTTCTTTCCTTCCTTCCTTCCTTCCTTCCTTCCTTCCTTCCTTCCTTCCTTCCTTCCTTCCTTCCTTCCTTCCTGTCTTTCTTTTTTCTTTCTCTTTCCCTCTTTCTTTCCTTCTTTCCTTTTCTTCTGTTCTTTTTCTTTCTTTCTCTCCATTCCTTCCCTTCTTTTCTTCCTGTCCCTTCCTNATGGCGGCGGTGGCTGAGAGGATGCTGCCACCAGCAGGCGACTGCCCGCTCCGGGCTTCCCTCCAGCGCCCTGCCTTCTGCTCCGCAGGCACCTTAGACACACTCCCCACATCTTCCACAGAGCTCCTGGGCATACGGACAGCGATGAGCTACCCCGGGGCTGCATATACATTATGGCTAACAGTGACTTTAGTTTAGTGGCTGTTAGTGCCTACGCTGGGCGCGCATGCGGGAATGTGCGTTTAATTGCACTAATGTGACAGCCACATAGTGCTGGACACAGCAGGGAAATCCCCCCGCACCACCAGCGGCTCTTTCCAACCAGGACCAGGAAACTGAAAGAAGTGTGCTCAGGTGAAATAACTGTGTACTCTTTCTTACAAGATCACGATAAATGGATATCATTTATCTTATTAGTAAAACATTGTATTTGTATTAGGATTTTTTTTTTTCAGTTACTTTCAGTAGCAGTTTAAGTGCATGTGTAGATTACAGACGTATACAGACATACTGATCTCTAGATTACAGATGTATACAGACATACTGGGCAGATGTAAATCTCTTAACACCGTTGGAGTCACTGGAACTACCTCTGTATGTATCCGTGGGAGAGCTTTGCCTAAGAATTGCTCTGTAGAAAAATGCTGGTACTACAGCTACGTACTGCCCTCACATAAGTTATTTAACATTATTTGTGGAAAAATTTATGCATCAAAAAACTATTTTATCCAAAGCTAATGAGGACTTGCTTTGGTGGTTTTTTTTCCCTAGAGAATCTAACTATCCGATCCTGGACTATTCAGCTAACCTTTTCCATAAAGATCCATTTTTATAGAATAAAACATACTCATCTTTACTGATCTGTGAGTCTGGATTCTTTCCATTGCCATTCCTTGGTATATCAGTGATTTGTCCTGTGATCTTGAGAGAGCTTCTTAGCCCAGCAGTGTCTTGTAAACCTTAGATCAAGATCAACTAAACAATGATCAGGAATTATTAACCTTTGTGGGACTGGAAAGGAGTTCTGAAGCATAATGGCCTTTCCCTCCAGCCGAAATGCCTAATGGCATCCCTTCCCCCAGAGAGTGCAATAACATCTGCTGAGGCTTTCTAGTAACAGCTTGCTTCCCACAGTGGTGAGTGACATTATGGGCGTGAAGCAGCTCACAAATGCCGTTTTGACACATCCCATCTCCATACCATTGTTACACACACCTTTTTGTGGATCCTAATGAACACTAGTTAATAAACTACTTCTGTTTCCATGAAAAGCCATCCCAGGTATGACTGGGGAAAAGGCTCATCTATAGTTCTGATTAGCAATATAACTCATCTAGACCCTTTAGAACCCCCAAATATCCATCATTACCAGGTAGACAGTTAGCTCGTTCACTGAGCTCTGAGACCATCGGAAGGTGGCTGATGTGACAGCAGGGAATGGGGACAGCTACATAATGCTCCTACGTGCTGACATGCATGGATGAAGGGTCCCGAGCTCCTGAAAGCAGTCAGAAGACATGGTTTGCCTGTGCCCATCGCTCTGCCTTCCCATGCCCTTCCCAAAATCCAGGTAGGTCCCAGCAGCTTCGCTTACTTGATGGGCACTTCTCCTGAAGAGGCAACTTCTCAATGTCCAAATACTCAAAGCCCGTAATATTTGTATGGCCATACCCATCTCAACACGCAAATAGGAACAGACAAATTTCAAGGGCCATTCTATTTTCTTTAAAACAATGATCTATTTTCTAATTTTATTAGAAGCTAATGGGCAGCCTTTTTGTCTTTTGTACCAGTGGTATTTATTCTGGGAATTTTTCTTCCACTAAGCTGTTCTCCTATTCACAAGAGATAGCAGCTCTCCTTTGAATTTGTGCGAGCATTGTATCACTGTCCAGAACTAAAGCTGACAGAACCATCTGGTAATTCATCCTTAATGAAAGCATGTGTTTAGAAAATTATCCTTTTGCTTTGTTTTCTGCCTGTACCCTGTTGGTGTCAACACTCTCTTCCATATTCTGCACTTCAGAAATGGTAACCACATTTTAAATACTAAGCCTAGCCTGGATTTGCAGGGATGAGTGCAACTACAGAAAGTTTCAAAGAGCTCTAGGAAATGGAAATTCGCTAAAGAACTAACTAGTCCCACAAGGCTCAGGCTAACGAATGCACAAACAAACTTCACAGGAGCTGCACTTCCAGGCTTGAGCTTCCTACCTGCTTTCACTTTAATACACAATGTCCCTTGGTGACTCATTTTGTCTGCACAACCCCCTGAAGGCCTTCTGCTACAACCACTCTTTCCTTTTTTATACATCATGGTGTATGGAGTCTCTTTGACCAGTTGAGTCAAAAGGATGCTCCGCAGGTGCTGGACCTTTGACCTCACCCAAAAGGAAGATTTTTCTAATATGAGGAAGCTATGAGGAAGCTTTGCAGACTATATAGGAAAAGGCTTTCTTCAAGGAAGCCCAAGCTACTGTACAAGTAAGAAGCCCACCAAAGAAGGAGAATCTAATGTTCAAACTCAGTTAAACCTAGTGGCTGGCCTTCCATGATGCTTCCATCACCCACTATAGCGCCTTGCGGGACCAGAAAAGGACTCTGTTCCTGGTGCTCAAGTCTCCACATGCTACTTGAAGCAATTTAGTCTGGAAACAGCACAACAGTAAGGGGCAGAGGAGGTTCCTCCGGGCTGACCAAGGTAGGAGTGCATGGATGAGACATCCCACGCCCTCTGGCTGGGCACAGCATGTCCCCATGGAAAAGTGCTACCGCTACCCTCTTGATCTCTCCTAGCTCAGTGTAAAAATAGGGGAGGAGAGGTGGGGTCGCTCTAGTAGAGATAGAAAACACGGGCAGGCTATAGAGATATTTATCTGTTGCTCTTGTTACTGTCCTATAAACTATTCATGGCATGGTAGGTTGAAGGAGATTCACTTTTTTTTAATAATTACACTTTAAATTTTTTACCTTTTTGTCAATAATTTTTACTTTTTTTTCTTTAAAACAGTTACCATGTTTTTTAAATGGTTACAATCTGAATTCCCCTCCACCTGGCAGGACCCCAGCTCCCGCAGGGAGCCTGCTGCAATGATGGCGCAATTCTAGGGAGAGATGCTTTTCCTTTTTTAATACAAATGGCTATTTGCTGTTTGGAGTCTTACTGGAAGTTTCTTTCAGGAAGGAAAAAATGATGATGAAGTCAGGTCTGTTTCTGACTTTTGTCCTTTTTTACATACAAAGACTAAAACAAAAGTTATCAAAAAAGAGCAAGCACTTTCTTCACAATTTCAAAATTCTTTCAGCAGAGCTCTCACAGAAAGTTGTCTCTGGCTATAGAATTTTTATGAGGCCATGTGCCTGATGCTTGCTCTGGTTATCTCCTTGCTTTTCTGATGTTTCTGTGTCAGCCTGTGCTAGTTTTGCTGCTTCTCTTCACATCTGGCTCCATCAAACCGTGCCCACACCTCTGCATTTGTATTCAACCCAAAGAAAACCTTCTCTTTTATCTGGGATCCTCACAATGGTGTATATTGCTATGTTCTTGGCAATATCCCTTTCTTTTTCAGCTGTCTAATCCCATGAAGGAGCTTGACTGTTTCTTACATTTTATTCTGAATGAAAAACAGCTTTAGGACCAACTGCTACAAGGAGATTTTGTCCAAACCCTAGCCTAATGCACACTAACCCTCACTGAAACCATCTTTCAGAATGAAATTCTGACTTTGAGATTTGACCTTTACAAAGGTCTGAGGTTCCTAGAGAAAACTTCTTGCACTAATTGGATATATAGAAGTTGAAAGTTCAGACTATAGAGGCAGAAATGTTCTTTAACAAAAAGAAATATAAACCCAAACCAAAATACTGTATTGTGTTACTGCAAGGCAGACATTACAGCTGGTCTGAGAGTTCTGGGTGTATAGCTGGAATTAGCTCAGCACTTCAGTTCGTTCCCCTCATGACGACAGAAGACTCTGTTCTGACATTGGGCCCCTTCCACCATCAGCCTGTCCGTCAGTGCACCAGTCTCAGCTCACAACCAGGTGTGCCCAGCTGTAATTTCAAAGAGCAGTGCTGTCCGATGTCCCTCAGTGTGGCAGCACACTCAGATGTCTCTTGCATGTCGCAGAGCTTTGCTGTTCCTTATCTCTGGAAGGTCACACTGGGAGGATGATCCCCAGAAACATGTGGGGAAAAGCACATATATGTCACTTTGTTGGACTAGGAGACGTGTATCTCCAAAGGCAGAAGCACAACAAAGATATGAAGGATCTCCAGAGCCGTAAGGAGAGAGACATGCATGGAAGGGATGAAAAGGGACGAGATTTCCCTCATGCCAGCACAGAGATGTGCCCTCTCTCCCCTACCCCAACAGAGAGGTGGATGGATTCCCACATTTCCCAGGAATGGGGTGGGAAGGTTTAAACTCCTCATCTCCCCCCTGAAATATAGGAGTGCTGTTCACACCCTTCCAGACTAGAGCAATGTGATGTTTTCCTTCTCGCTTGTACAGCCTCCTCTGTGTTTTAAACCAAGCCCAAACAAACCAAATTAGAACACATTTTATCTGTGCTGAGATGGACTGGAGGCTGGGGAGGGTGGGTTCAGCAGGAGCTTCTTGCTGCAAACACAAAAGGTACGTCACTGCCAAGGCAGCCCACTGCTGGTCCGTCTGCCTGGCTAAAATGCCACGTCCTTCCTCTCTAATGATTGACCTTGTGTTAAAAAAGGTCTTACCAACCATCAAAATGTAAACATGCCTTGGCAAACATGGGGAAAGTTAATAGTGCTGCATCCGCAGGTAGCTGCAGCACGCGTACTTTGCTCGATGAGACTTCTCAAGAGCTGCCAGTCACATGTGGAAGCAGAAAAATCACCGTGCAGATGCAACTTAGTCCAACATGGAGGAAGACATTTATATTCAGTGACTGAGAACACATCTGGATGCAACATATTCTGTGTCATTTCAGAGGCAGAGATCCATCACTCACAGACATGATTGGGGAAATTACGTTATAGAACTTTCCTTCTCTGTTGTAAATGATGTAAATAGTGTATGGGCAATATAAACTGGTTTGTATCACACATATACAAAGGCCGCTGTTGAAAAAAACTTGGAAGTTGTACGGTCAGGGATGTCCAAGTTAGAAAAGGCTTTTGCAACTTTCATTCTGACGCTAGTTGCAGTTACATTATGAAACACTATTTTCACCACAGAACCCTTGCGTTACCCATCAGACAGAAAGTAGGACCCACTCAAAGAAGAAACTATTTGGCATTTTGCTTTAGCTGCGCCATCCTTCATCTACCATGGTCCTTGAGCAGGGCTGCGTTCAACTACGTTCCCCATGGACCCTCCCTCTCCAAAGTGACTCTGTCACAAACACTTGTCCATAAGGCTTCCCCATTGCAGGGCTCTAAGATTACCTTATTTTAGCTAGCATTCCTGAGCACTAGTTATTATGTGGACCTTTTGTGCATGTAACAATTATGTGTAATTATGTTGTTGTTATTATTATTGCTGTTGTTGATGTTGTTATTATTTTTTCCCATAAGACTTATGGGAAAAAAGTAACATGATGCTGTTTTACAGAGTGCAAACTAAAGCACACCAGGTAAACCCACTAAGGATGTGCAGGCAGCCAACATTTTGGCCTTTCTGACATGCTTCTCAATTAATATTGCAGCCATTTCATGTTGTTTAATTATTGTTAATGTCATTTTAGAGTGACAAATAGAGTAGTGTGACACGCTCCTTGCCTACAGCCAAGCCAAGTTGCTCCTGCTGAAATAACTGCACCAGAAAATAATGGATTATTGAAAACAATTTTAGCAGAAATTAAATTTAACAGAATTATTATTAGTCTTGTCCTGTCGAGGGAGGTTAAAAGAAGCTGATGTTTGCAGTTTAGGCATGGATAATTAGAAAGAAGGTAATCTCCTAGAAAAGAAGTAAAGAAAGGTTAGTGATTCAGGCCTAATATTAGACTTTGCTGGAGCAGTTCGTGTACAGGGTGATTGGAATGTATGGCCAAAAAAAAAATCACTAAAAGTGAACACAACCTCTTGGGGATGGGTCTTGAGGCACAGGGAAAGGTCCAGTTCTCATTGCACCCTACCCATGGTAAGATGAAGGCTGTGCTGCCCTACTTCCACCGAATTTGCCATATCTGTTTAGAAACTGAACATCAGTGATGCAATACTAAAATGCGGTCGTGAAACTGCAAATAAGTGGGTAGTGAAGGTGCAGATAGGTGTTTCTGAAGTGAACGTGCAAGTTAATACCAGCAGAGTTGATTTTCGTCTCGCATGTTAGCAGTAAAAGGCTGTAACTCTATCCACAACTCTGCAGGGTACGCGCAAAACTGATCAATGCGGAGGTGAACTCTTCACTTGAGCTGTGGTTACTGAAAACCATCAGCTGCTTTCAGGGGAATCAAAGTTGCTGATGGCAATACAAATGCAGTAAAAGCATCCTGGCTGTTCTGAGGGGATATCACATAACGGGGGAACTGACCGATCGTTCGACAGTAGCTTCCACAAATGTGTTGTGGTGAGAGTTAGCGGGATTTAATGGGCTATCCAGCGTGGATGGAGTGTGCCCCAAACAACAGGAATCTGCTGAACTGATTCTCTTTAAACTGGTTTTGAAAGGGCCGCAGTGATCATATAACTTAGTTTCTGCATACTTCAGTATAATGTGGAAAATAATATGCAGGGCTATTTTGGGTTGCAAGGGCATATTGGCTTAGGGAGAGATAGCAACACATCAGGCATGCTGTCATGTTTGTGTAGCTTCTGGACTGGCTGGCTGGCACTGAGTCAGCTCAGAGCTTGGGCAAAAATGAGCTCAAATCTGTTCACACCCTTCTGTGCATTGGCAGTGATGTGTCTCCACTCACATCCCCACACTGAAACATGGGATTTAACAGAAAATATTCTCGTGGTATTTAACTTTGGGTTTACTGTTTCTCTAATAACCTTCCTTCAGAACGGATGGGTAGGAAAAATAAGTGAAGAAGCATGAGCTGTAGAGATCTGGTGTCTCAGATCCACTCTTGAGAATGGTCACACCTGTAAATGGGGAGGATTTCTTGCTTTGAAGCATTCTTTTCCAGTTGCGATGAGCAGAGTTACTGTTCACCAAACAACTGCAATGGCTTCAAATTGCAGATCCGTAAAACTGCTGCAAAGTATTAAATAGATCTTCTGGTACTCTGCAGGATCACAATGTGGCCTTGATCACTTTGTGATCTACCAGTTCATCAGCATCCTGGACTCTCTGGTTAGGCACCTTGATTCTGTAAGGAACTGGGTGAGTATATCACTGTTCAGAAGGAAACTAGCTCCGAGCTGGAGGGGGAGCAGTGACAACCTTTACCCGGAAAAGTTGAGGCCACAGGGGAGCATTATTGGTGTTCCTCAGGGGTCAGTACTGGGACCAGTGCTGTTTAACATCTTTGTCAGTGAGATGGACAGTGGGATTTAATGCACCCTCAGCAAGTTTGCCGATGACACCAAGCATGGTTGACACACTGGAGGAAAGGGTTGCCATCCAGAGGTACCTTGACAGGCTTGAGAGGTGGGCCCATGCCAACATCGTGAAGTTCAACCAGGCCAAGTGCAAGGTCCTGCACCTGGGTCTGGGTCACGGCAACCCCAGGCACAAATACAGGTCGGGCGGAGAATGGCTTGAGAGCAGCCCTGAGGAGAAGGACTTTGGGGTGCTGGTGGATGAGAAGCTCAACATGAGCAGGCAATGTGCACTTGCACACTTGCAGCCCATAAAGCCAACTGCATCCTGGGCTGCATCGAAAGAAGCGTGGCCAGTCGAGCGAGGTGATTCTGACCCTCTACTCTGTTCTCATGAGACCCCACCTGGAGTACTGCGTCCAGCTCTGGAGTCCTCACCACAGGAAGGACACGAATCTGTTGGAACGGGTCCAGCGGAGGGCAATGAAGATGATCAGAGGGTTGGAGCACCTCTGCTATGAGGACAGGCTGAGAGAGTTGGGGTTGTTCAGCCTGGAGAAGAGAAGGCTCCAGGGAGACCTTATAGTGGCCTTCCAGTACCTAAAAGGGGGCTACAGAAAGGATGGGGAGGGACTCTATCAGGGAATGTAATAGGACACAGGGTAATGGCTTCAAACTGAAAGAGGGTAGATTTAGATTGGATATTAGGAAGAAATTCTTTCCTGTGATGGTGGTGAGACACTGGAACAGGTTGCTCAGGGAAGCTGTGGATGCCCCATCCCTGGAAGTGTTCAAGACAAGGCTGCATGAGGCTTTGAGCAACCTGGTCTAGTGGGAGGCATCCCTGTCCAGGGCAGGGGGTTGGGACTAGATGATTTCTGAGGTCCCTTCCAACCTGAACCGTTCTATGATTCTGTGATGCATTTGCTGTATTTCCTCTGACCTGAATAAAATACCTCATGTGAGGATGTTTCTGCTGCAGCCTGTGTGGTCACAACAGGGAGGAGCTTCAGGTCTTCACTCACCAGCTTGAGGAACATTCTTACTTTTTCTTATAGGAAGTCGACAAGTTCCTCGTCTGGATGGTTAGCCTTTCATCCTACAGTGCTTGAACCCAACTAGCTGATTTCATGATCCTGGCGGTCAGGTAAAACACTCATGTTATTTCTTACACTTTTTTCCACAACCATCCCCAAGCCATTTCTGAGTGGAGGATACTGGGACTGTCATACCTTCAGCTTGACCAGCTACTGCTTGTTTTCACCTCAACCATCAAGTGAGTGCTTTCAAAGCCTTTGATTTCTTGTTCGTGGAATTTTATGTACCTATGTTTGGAGGCAGGGGGGAGAACAAGGTTCCAGTTTATTCCTGTTTATCTCAGTCTTGAGTTTCTCTGAGCTGGTAATAAGTCAGAGGCAAGTTTTTCGTAAGAGGTCGTTTCACAGCTCGGTGTGAGCACATTCATGTAAAGCCACATTCTGCCCTTGTTTACACTCTGCAGCTCCGGTAGTTTCACTGGGGATTTGATGAAGGAAATAAGGTCAGGATGCAGCTCTTTGAGTCAAAACTCACCAAAGTTACTCTAGGGGGGGGAAAAAAAAAAGGTTGTGGGTTTCCTCCTCCAAATACCCAACGCAATGAAAGGAAACGTATGCTCCTCCAAGTGACCATGGAAACCAGTGCCTGGGTTTCCAAGGCGATTTTCTGGCAAGAGGCCAAAGGAGGAAGCAGTAACAAAACAGGATCCTGGGCTGGCAGCGGAAAGCATCCACATTCCTGACGATGCAGCAGCCGCGCTGAGGAGGCTGAAGCCACAGAGTCAAACAGAGCAAACTCCTCTCTTTAAAGCCACCGCAGGTGACTTTTTACCACGGCAAAGGATGGGTAACTCAGCCTGTGGTCCCAGCTTCCTCGCACATCTGTTTTCTTTCCTCCTTCTGTCTGGTGAATATCAGTCTTATCCCATTAACCTCTTAAGGCTCATATAAGATCACATTTGATAGAAAATAATTGAGAAAAATGATATGGGGAAACAGAAAAGAAACTTGAGGTAAAGAAATTCTCACTCTGTAGACATATATATATTTTCAGTGCTTCATAGTAGTAAATAGGAATGGTTTTCTGTCTTGCATTTTGCAAGGCATAGAAGATAGATGAAAAAGGATCAGTTTCTCTCTGAAGTGCAATGAGGAGACTTTGCAGAGCACATGGGTATTCCTCCCGGTGCTCCAAACCAAGGTACAGCAGAACTCCTCCTTCCACATCTTTCAGGAGGATCAGGACTTTCCCTATCTGCTTATCAGCATAATTCCTTCCCGAAGCAAAGGTGAAATACAGTGAGGTGCAACTGGGCACAATGGAGTGGAGAAGGAGGAAGGACCAAACCACTTTCTTCTGCAGAAGAGAGGAAGGAGCATTGATACACACGTACAGACGGACATATGTGCTCCTCCAACTCCTATGCAAGCGTTGAAGCCTGTCACAGAATGCTCTCACACCATGAATTGTGGAGTCTACTGATGTACACTACTTACATGACCACAAGCAAGTACAGACACAGCATCTAACAGTGGAACAACCCAGCAGCAGGGATGTTGCTGAAGCTTAGATGACGGACTGTTGCAAATTAAGATCGGCCGCAGCAGGAGAGCTACCCATCCTGATACAGAAAGTCTGATCTGGAAATAGAAGAAAGCTGTTTCCTTTCTGCTGGAAGAGAAGGAGCCAAAGGAGTTTGAAGCTTCCCTCTACCTGTCGGGAGGAACTGCTGAGTGTCAAAATACCAACAAACTATTGCTAAGTGTTTTCTTGTGTGTTTATATTCATGTTTTCAGCTATAAGTAAAGCCTTATGAAGCTTGATTGCCAGTTTTGCCATTAAAGCCAGAAGGTCCTATTCTATCACTGCAGGATACGGTTATTGACATGTTATTTTAAGAGTGTTTCATGGCCACAGGATAGAACCACATTATCCTTAAAGTGCTGTGAAGTATTTTGACATTAAGTCTTCATTTATCTAATTGTGGGATTGATTTCAGAATTCCTCTTCTTCCCCTCTCTTCAACTTTTAATGGAAAACCTGTGCTTGCAATTGGTGGAGATGTACAATAGCAATCACTGAAAGCACTTTGCTCGCCACAAACACAGAGCCTTTCTGAAAGCACGTGGAGAGAGCACAGTAGAAGTGAATGCTGGCTGCAGTGTGGGATGCATCGACCACCATGGTAAGGGGAGATGGTGACGAGGAGGGGAGGGGATGTAATGCTCATGAGTTAGTCTGACTGTGCCAAGACAACCCTTTCTTCCCTTATCATTGATAAACTCCCATATGGATATTTATCACGAGGTAAGTTCAGGTTTTTTGCTCCTCTGAGAATATATATCCCACTGTTAGCACTGCCCAGGGTAGTCTGAACACTCAGTTATACAACATGGTTGTGTCTACTCCTCTCCTTTACTTTCCCATCCAGACTGTACCTGCACTTGGACATGGCAATACTGCACTACACTCAAATTAGTTTAATGATTTCCGTGGTTCAGGTCAGTACTAAATGTAGCTCTTTGCATCTTCTCAGAGCACTAAGACAACATCTGTTTGCAGTCTCCCAAGCGTGGGACATACCTTCTCCATCAGTTGAACATGATGCCCAGATACCGCAGCTAATCTGGAGCAGCTTGGTATGTCCCCATGCAAAGGGCAGTAACACGCAGAGGTACCAGCACAGGCTGTGAAAGGACTAGTCACGTTAGTAATGTATCATACCTGAACTAACTAATCCATGTGGGTGACTTTACCTTCCGTACCACCTACCTGTATTAATGTCTATAGTCTACTGAGCGCTTGCAGGGTGAGACAGGATGACTGNTCTCTTCTCCAGACTGAACAACCACAGCTCCCTCAGACATGCTCTTTTTTGAAGAATGAGTAAGATTTGCTACAGTCATTTCCTGTGACTTGGGGATAGTCAGACAGATATAGGGCTAAATTGGGTTTTTTTGTAAGTACAATTAAAATATCGTAAAACTAGCACAGCACACCACAAATGAAATGATTGTATGTGATTGTTCATAATTCACCTGGTGAAATAACCCCGTTAACACCCTGAAGTTTAAATATGCTGAACTATTGGAGGGGAGACATTTGTGTTAGAAAAATAAAACTACTTGAACTCTGAGTCTATTATTCTGAGATATCCATTGGCCATGTATAGACCTTTCCTAAGAATTAAAAGCTTTGTATTAAACAGGTAGAAATATCAGACAAAAAAAATTTGCCATATAATTACCATGTCTGCATCCCATACTAAGGACAGATAGTGAAAGAAGGTAAAATGAACACATAGGTAGGAGCCAGTAGAAGACTTGGCAGCACTTATGAGGCTTCTACATAAAGTAATTACACACGCCACTGGTCTGAGATCAATTATTTATATCCTCTTTTATATATTGTAGCTCACCTTTTATTGGCAATTGTTGTTACCAATTCACTTCAATAGAGGGCAAAAGAGACTGAAGTTGTCATCTCAGGCTGGAGGTTGCAAGCAAGAGTGAGAATTAAGAAATCTGGGAGGATTACATAGGATCGGAAACATGACCAAAGTAAAAGAAAAATATTAGAGCTGTACAGGGTCTGGGTAATTTTAATTTCCCTTAATGCTTCACTGCTCTCCCTATCTGTGAATCACTGAAATAAACACAAGAGCTTGGTGAAACAAAATGAACTCCAAACTCTTCACAGTCATTTTTCTCTACTCTTGAACAGATTGTAAACACTAATTTAATAGTACCAGGAAAATATACCGTTTGGTGAATTGGAAGCACATTCTCTGAATAATTTCTCTCATTTCTCACATTTCTGAATAATTCGGTGCACTTAAGGGTATTTCTTGTGGGGAATGACTGCTTTATTTGCTTTTATTTTCTGTCTGATTTTATTTCTCCATTAGAACAGGGGCTTTGCAGGCTCTCTAATAGAGCATTTCAAAGGGTCTGTTTTCTGTTACTGAGTTTCAAACTCTTTCAGTAACGCTTTAAAATTCACCTGCTTTCAGACACAAAGGTACAATATCCCAGCGGTTATTAAAAATTCTAATGTTTTATGAAATATGGAATAACAGACTTTGTTTTGGTCTCCAGCATAATTACTTCTTTTATTCCACCTAAGAATGCAGAACAGAAAGGCGGCTGTGTTCTCTGCTCTGCAATGAATCCCACTACTTTGGCCTTCGTATCCTTAAAGAGTTCCTCACACAGTGATACTTGTCTCCTGCTATTCTTCCCAAATTTTTCCTTCACTGATACAATTTGCTGTAGCAGCCTTAATACAGTATCTTTGAATAATTGATAGCTTTCCCACCAAACTCTTCCCTTCCAAGGTTGCTTTTTTTTAAGTACACTTGACTTACCAGTCGTCCACATTTGCTGACTGCCTGCTTCCTTGATGTTCATGGTTTTTATTCTGCTGTGACTATGGTTTAAGCAGTATGGATTTTGTCCCCCAGCAGTTCGCAAGTGCTGTGAAAGACAACATTTGAATTCAAAATTATCTTGACAATTGTGAAAGAGTTGGTGAAACGAGGAAATATAATAAAAACAAGGGGGGAAAAAATGTCCACTTAGAAGCAGAAAATCAACTACAGAAATACAAAAGGGGCAATAGCCTGACAAAGAGCTCAAGTGCAGAAATTAATCTAAGACTTACTGCAGAGCACAATAGAAATATGAGATGACAACGTGATACTGCTGCAAAAAAAGTAATTGTTGTTCTGGGATAAGTTAGAAGGAGCACCACATTCAAAACAGTACAGCAATTGTATTCACTGTGGGTGAGTTCTTACCTGGAATATAGTATTTGTTTTTGGGCACTGTACCTTAAAATAAAGGGTTAGGAAATGAAAGAAGGTGTACAGAGGTACTGACTTGTAATGGAAATATTAAGATGGCAGAAATGAATTATGAGCTGCATAAATACAAGAAGAAACAGCAGAACAATGTAAAAAATGGGCTATATTAATGAACAGGGACATAGTTGACAAGGGTACAATTGAGGACTGTTGGCTGTGTTAAGCCCAGGAGGCCTGCACTCCAGTAAAACCACCCAAAGTCTACCTGTCAGCAGAAGACCTCACACTGTTAACACAAGAAAGATGGGCAGAAGGCTACAGCACATCACATATGCCACTCCTTTTCCTTTCAGCTCAGCTGGAATACAGATTACGGCCTTAATGAACTTGGAGCAAACTTGCCTAAAACTGATGGAGGAAGTAAGCAAAATTCTGATGCAAAAGAATCATGCCATAGTAGTTTTTGACTCTTGATTATAAAAGAACTGTCCAAAAAGTAATTGGTCATTTTTTAGGAGTTGTGCTGAGGACTCGATACCTGGTGTCCCTTTGCAGAATCACAGAAGGGTTGAGGTTGGAAGGCACCTCTGAAGGTCATTTGGTCCAATTTCCCAGCTCAGGCAGAGCTACCTAGAGCTGGTTGCCCAGCAGCGTCTCCAGGCAGCTTTTGAATATCTCTAAGGATGGAGACTCCACGGCCCCTTATCCTCTGTGTTGGACACAAGTGACCCAGCCCAGACCACCTGAACCACTTACATCTTGCTCCTTGTGAGTATGTGGGTGTGAGAGTGTAAGTGAATTAATCACTGAGAAAAAGATTGTGAGTGGCTAAAAATGAATGTACTTAGAGATTTTGTAAAATAGTATCACCTTCTCCTTCCACAGTGTCTCAAACTGAGTTTTTACACTAACTTCTTAGCAGAGAGGAAAGCACAGCCAGTGGTACGTGTTGGAAGGCTGAAAGGACCTGGGTTTGTGCAGCCCGGATGAGAAAAGCTTCAGAGGAATTAAGGTGGTAATTTTCCATATGTATTACATTATTATTAAGAGGACAAGAACCAGCTGTTCTGATGGATGCTGGAAGAAGGACAAGAAGAGAACAGCTTCAGTTGCTGCAAAACGCTTTTGGCTGAGCATCAACAGGAGTGAAACCCTGGCAAGAGCTTACCTGGGGACCTTACGGTCTCCTCACCAGAGACTGTGAAGCACGTGACCAGCAAATATTTGTCACCGGTGTCTGGGTACACTCATACCTGTCTTACAGCTGGGGGCTGGACCAGACTGGGGATCAACAGCTCATTTTTGATGCTCAGTGCCAGATTTATTGCCAAAGGCCCCGTGACTCGGAGACCCCGGTGCCAGCCCAGATCCATGTAAGTTAGAGACGTGGTGCCTGCGCCAAAGTTTTGTCACCACTGGGCTACACAATCTCTTTTAGTCTCTTCCTGACCTATGTTGTTATGGTTGCTATGAAACCCTTACTCATGGAAGCGATTTTTCCACTGGCTCCATGGACTTCTGCTCTGTTTCTCACTACGAGGAATGTTAAAACTTTTTTATTTCTTTTTCAATAAAATTGAAAACAGCTAAAACTCTATTTGTTGGCAAGATGTTACACAACTGCAATTCTTTGAGAAGAACTTCTGTTATTATCCATCTGACAAGGAGATGGCAGCAGGGTGGTGCTGTTGCATTTTTCTCTTCATTTGCTTTTTTGGGTTTTTTTATCTCTATTTTTCAGGAGTAACCAAACCGAGCTTCTGAAGCTTTGGTGGTTTGCCAAAAGTACACATGGAAATATTTGCATCAGGTATAAAGTTAACAAAAACCCCAAACAAATAGCTATGCATTTTCAAAATGTTTTTGGAGAATTTTAAATACAGTACTCCCATGGCCTTTTCAGATAACTGCAAAACCTGTCTCTAAGGCAAGCTATGAGATTGAAGATTCAGATATTGAAGACTGGATGAAGCATACAAAATCTTTATGTTGTGTAATTGCTGGGAGAAATCTTATAGTGAGAGCAGGACTGAAGAGGTAGATCCTCTATCTGTACTTTTAGTGGGCTGAAGTTAAAAAACCACAGTTTGTGTATAGCCTGCTTTTGAAGTGCTCCTCTTTTCTACACTTTTTTCTTTTTTTTTTTTTTCACTTTGCAGCATTTGTATTACATTTTCATTCATGAAATGTGAAAATAGGAAGCAGGTAACTAAGGTAACAGTGATGTCCCCAGTGTGTACCAGAGAGTGCACAAATCCCAAGGCACAGTCATAAACTGTACCTTGTCTGTAACAATCCCCGCTCCCCTCCCATCATTTAGGAAATAAGACGTCACCAGCAGGACCACAATTTGGGGAGGACCCACGAGGAAGGAGGGCACTCGAATATTACACAATCCAGGTATACGAAGATGTCACTGCAGCTGTTTGCTGGGCACATGGAAACCATGTGGTGTCTGTGGCTGAGTCAGCCTGGGGTAGGTGCTCCTGGCAAGGAGCCGGATAATTCTCCCTGTTCTTATATCCTCACTAAGTGTGAAAGCTGGCCAGGAGTCGTGACAATGAGTAAGGCACATGCTGAGAGGGTCAGGGGCAGACTGGCTGTGTCACAGGGCGGCATGCTGTAAGTCAAACTGGGGACACAAGAAAATACATCTTACTATGCATCATTACCCTCTACCGAGTGTCCCACCCTCGTATTGCCTTCCTTCTCCAGTTCAGCTGTGTGCTGCTTCCTTTATCTAACAGAGTGAGAAAAATGCTAAGTGTCAGATGGTGCAGATAGTGCTCCTTTGTTAATACCGGTGCTGGCATCAATAAGGTCAAGAGACGCAGTTTCTGTTCTGATGAATTCACTCATGTCCTTGCAGACTATTTCTCTTTTCAAGCCATCAATGTCAGCGGGTCTTTGCTAAGCATAGTTGCTCCAAAACTTCCCAATTACATTTCTCAACTAGTTTTTGTCCGAAAGTGCTTGCACTTAGACTTGCTGTACTGCTGTGACACTAAACAGCAGCTGCTTGACAGCAGACAACCATATTAGCAAACAACAAGCTTATCTGACAAATGGCTTTTGGTCCAGATTCTTGTCTGTACAGTTTAGACATCGTGGGTCCTGTGGGCCATTTTGGTATCAGCAATAGACTAGGGATGGAAAATAGGTTGGTTATATGTATTTATTGCTTTGCACTGAAAAAAATAAGTTTATATTGCTCTTTTCTCCTTTCCACAAACAGGACTCCCCCTTTCTTCAATCCATCTTTCTGGGCTTTATTTTAATTTCTTTCCACTGTTCAAGCTAAGTCCAGTTCCTCTCTGGGCATCCCTCCAGATATCTTTCCGTTTCAGGAACTCTCTGCTTTGCCCCCGGAACCAACGTATATGTGAGTAGATAGGTAGATTGCTGAGCACTCAAATCCCTTTTTGTCAGCACTTCTGCCCCCTTGGCATTCCTGCATAGTGACCGTTCTGCATTCCCTGTATTGCAAACTTCTCCTAGCTTGTATCTGCAGATGAAGTTAGAGATGACAACAACCTCTCACCTGTAAAACGGCTGACTGAGTTGAATACATCAATGGAGCTCTAGAGATGGGCCTTTTATTCAGTCTTTAAGCCTTCCCCCTCCAACTTCTGCTGCCTCCTCCAAATAACTCTGCAGTACTTACTGGTTTGGGGTTTTTTACCTATGTGGGCTTCAGATTTTCAGAAGTGTTTAGCAATGGTGAGTCCTTCAGTGTTCGGGTGCATAATTTGACATATTTTAAAAAGACTCAGGGGTTTCACTCCTGACTCAGTTCTCAAAAGGTAAACATATGGACAGAACCATGAAAATCTGAATTATCTTCACCCTGGATACTGTTAAGAAAAACTGTTCCCTAATTAGTTTTAAGGTGGCATTTGATCAGTTTATGATAGGATAAGAGGAAGTGGCCTCAAGGAGGGGCCAGGGGAGGTTTAGATTGGCTATTAGGAAAAAATTCTTCACCTAAAGGTGAACAACGTTGTCGATGTTAAACATTGAAACAGGCTGCCCAGGGAAGGGGTGGAATTGCCATCCCTGGAGTTATTTAGAAGATGGGTGGGTGTGGTGCTTAGGGACATGGATCAGCGGTGGGTTTGTCAGCGTTAGGCTGACGGCTGGACTCGGTGATCTNCGGGCGGACCGGGCTCCCCGGCGGCGGGAGAGCGGGAGCCCCAGCCTCGGGAAGATGAACGCGGAGAACCAAGACGTGCTGCTGGATCTGGAAGGGGAGGAGGAGGGAGAGGAGGAAGATGATGACGATGATGGGGAGACCGGTGAGTCGGGGGCTGGCGCGGGGAGGGTGGCGCCGTCCCCCGCTCNCATTGAAACAGGCTGCCCAGGGAAGGGGTGGAATTGCCATCCCTGGAGTTATTTAGAAGATGGGTGGGTGTGGTGCTTAGGGACATGGATCAGCGGTGGGTTTGTCAGCGTTAGGCTGACGGCTGGACTCGGTGATCTGAATGGTCCCTTCCAACCTAGACAACTCTATGACTCTGTGATATGATCATGTATATGAATTCTGTCATATGTCAAACTGCAAAAACCAGAACAAACGCGCAGCGATTAATATAATGCTCTTCCAGCTTCCCCCTTTCAATCATTCAGGCTGCTGTCAATGAAGTAAATAAACGTGCCTGGTTCCAGCGCACGACTTGGATAACCATCTCTGCCCAAAGATGGGTAGAGGTGCCTTCCCCAGTCTCCCACAGCCCCAGCAAACCGGGCGTTGGAGGGTGACAACGCCGCAAGGACCNCCCCCTGGAAAATACGCGCCGTCTTTGTGTGCGCTGGCGGCCGGGGTTCCCCCACGGGGCGGCTGCGGCTCCCACAGCGCCAGCGCGGCGGAGTTGGCGGAGGGCACCCAAAACTTTACCTGCTCCCGTCCCTCACCTGGGGGGGAGGCGCCTGAGGGGGCCCCCAAGCAGCGCTTCGCTTTCGCTCTCTGCTGGAGGCACCTTCCCTGCGGCAGCGCCGGTCGCCCAGCACCGGCCCAGCCTGCGCCAGGGCGCCGTGTTCCCCTGGAAGATGCCAGGAATGCCATCGCCCCCTCACACCCCCGAGCGTCCCCCGGGGCTGATCGTGCGGCTGCCAGCTCTCCTCCGCTGCCGGAACGTAATGTGGCAGCCAAGGAAAGGAGGGGGAAACTACCCCCCTCACCCCCACCCTCCCCCCCGGGAAAAAAAAAA
>VXBO01000189.1:190311-307746 GCA_013400135.1 Rhinoptilus africanus | reverse complement strand
AAAAAAAAAAAAAGTAAGGGGAGAAAACCGGCAAAACATAGATAGTAATTTTGCTGAGGGGGGAAAAAAAAAAAACCCAACATATTGTGTCTGCCAGAAATGCAGACAGTAAAATGACCAGAGAGTTTTAAATTCAAAGGCAGTGTACATTCAGTTTTATCCCAAAAGCAGCAGCCTGGGACAATGACATTTGTATTTACTGTGGGAATGAATCCTATTAAAGTATTTCCAGAAAACAGCCCCAAAAGGCTTGGTTCTCAGCTGGTCCAAGGCTGAAGGGGTCTATTCATTTCACTCAAAAGACACAGATTTACTCCAGTTCAGAAGCTGGTTTCAGCTGCACTACCTCCCCTATTCTCTACTTAGCTTGTTAGAATGGAACTAACAAACAAAGAATGCAGGCAAATGTCAATCCCACAAGCAAGTAGAAGATAGATTTGCATATAAAAACTTTATCAAATAAAAGGGGTTCTTGCTCATTAGTGTTCAAAGGTTATGAATGTTTTTACAGATAAGTACTGAATTCTGATATTTTTTTTAATATTGGGACTGAATTTCTGCATTAGGAAAAAATTCTAGTGGCATTAACTCTCTCTGATACTTACGCTGCCTCTTAATACTAATCCTTAGTAATGGCCAGTACGGTTTGCCTCATTTATTCAGTTAGCTCACTCCAAAAGTGTATAAAGTTTGAGCCTCACCCAGCGTCTGTGGAAATCAGAGAATGTCTTTCCTCCAACATTACTAGCCTTTGTTTCAGATGCTGTGGGAGTATCCCTTGCTTTACAGTAACAGTCCAAAGACTAATTCAGTTTTCCATATGGACTGAGGCAGAGGAATTGTTTGACTCCACTCCCCACATTGAAGGGTGGATCAGCACTGCAATGTGTTAATCAACACATGCCTTTTTCTTTCCATTCTTCACCCCAGAGAACAACTAAATTTTTTCCTACTCATGACTCTCTATCAAATTTGTGGTTAGTTCAGCTCCCAGAGGCAGCAAGCGATGGCTACGTGTTCTGCTGGCAGGATCCAGCAGTTTGGAACAACACATGCTATGGGGCAAAATTAGGTAAAAATTGAGCGGGGATGATTTCGTGAGTTGTTATGCAAAGCCTGTTACGCCGCGCCCAGCGCTGTCACATACTCTATTCTACCTGGCAAAATGCATGGATAACAGTCTTGAGGTTTTTACGTTAAGTAATTACAGGAGAGCTATTTTATTAGTCTGAGAAACTTGTAAATCGTCCACCTACCACCAGTTTTATTGTACCACTTGCACCTGCATTTTTCCCAAGAAAGCCATCACTGCTTTAGCAAGTATGCAGGACTCCTTCTGAACTCTTTCCAGCTCTATCCAAAGATCAGCCCCAGGTGTTTATAGCTCATCAGGCAGGCATTATAATGGCATATCAATGTTTGTAGTCGTGGCACAGAAGGGCAGTGCTCTGGTTGGCACTGGCATACAGTTGGTTTTGGTTATCCAGGCTGATGACTAGCAAACCACTCACGTCAGAAGCAGAGATAGGCAGGAGCCCAGAGAAGGAGCTGGGCTTGTGAGTCCCAGTCCACAGGAAAGCACCATGGCCGCGCTGCTGGCCATGCCTAGCTTTGAAATGGATTGTTTTGGTCAGACTTGTGCTTCAGGAAGAAAGTCTTGTCCAAAGGCTAGGCTTTTTTGACAAGCAGAAAACCTTTTCTCCCCCAAATAAGACAGGCAACATTTTCCCTTAAATAAAATGGGCAACATTTTCTTTTGGAGTCAGACTGTTTTCAAGAGGTTTGTTATATTAGTGACATCAACTTGTTTCTGAGATATCTTGTTACCAGGCAGGAATGGTGGGAAGGACATTGACCTGTGGTTGCCACAGCACTTAAAATTCTCAAAACCCATTATTTTCTGCCTAGAAACTGTCAGACAATTCCATAAACTGTAAAGTTTTTCTTTCCCTGGTGCCAAACCTCATACCATGTCTAAATTAGTTTCCTTGTGTTTGGGGATTTACAGAGTATCTGAGTCTGCTCTCCAGAAAAATTAACTTCTGCAGACAATATCCAGAGGCATCCACTCTGTCTAACCGTTCTGCATGAAATACTTGTCTCTTCATTGGGATATGTTGGCATCTTGCTCACTCTTTGTTGTCTTGGATTTGCTCAAATATATCTCCTAGTTGTTCCTTGAGCCTTGAGTGTACAAGATCTTCCCATCTTTTGACACTGCTGCAGTAATTATCAAGCCAAGCTTTATAGATGACCAAAGAATGGGTGTTCGTTAACCTTTTTCTTGTCACATAATATAGATACCGTGCTGATGAGGATTCTAGCTCTTCTTTCTGAAAAGTATTTCATGCTTTTTTTACCAAGTTTTTACCAACTTTTTATGTTTTTACCAAATACAATAAAACCGTACTACAGTACTGGCTTATTCAAGCAACATTATTTGTGGAGTTGCAACCTAAAATAACCAGTTTTGTGCAGCCCACTGTACAACTGAAACTAAGGGTTGATGTGGTAATCTGAATGGTGAAAAGCAGGTGTAGCTATTCTTCACCTTGTTACTTTTGCTCACTGTTCTGTCCCCTTCTTGTTTCATCATTGCATATGCTGAATTTTATCATATTGCCTGCCTAGAGCTTCTATTTTTTCCTATTCAATAGTTTTATTAACTTGACCTGCTTCTCATATGGCCCTACATATATTACTGAGATCATATACTGTACTCCAATACGAATGTACAGTATACCAACAGTGTTCTACAGATTACTCCAGTGTTTGCCTTCATGATGCTGTGAAGTGGTCAATTTTCTATAGAAGTCTTCTAAAGACAATGGAAAATTTCAACAGTTAGATTCCTTGATTGAAAAGTGTGGGGTTTTCCTGTTATTTATTGACTGTAATCCCCACAGTGTGGGAAATTTAAAAGTCGTCTACTCGGTGTAAGGATCAGATCTGATAATTTTATAACATGAATGGCTTTATAAGCAGAGTCTTTAAAAAAATGTATTTCTGCTTCTGAAAGGACAACATCTTGCTTTTCAGTTTGTCAGCAGTAATGAGTAGAGCCCTGTTCCACTCTTAATCACTCTTGGTTTTCTTCTCTCTTTCTTCTCGGTCTTGTAATCAACCTCAAAATTATTTGGGCACATTTCAGTCACCTGAAGTCCTGAAGAAGACTGGGATGGGTATGTCTGATGAGCTGAGAATCAATAATTTCTGCTCCCCAATTCTGTGCTCTGTTTGCGACACCGTTCTTGTACGTGTGCATCTAGAAGACGAGGAACAGGAGCAAGCAGGAAGATAGACATATGTCTCACTTATTCTGATTTACATTTGAGGCAGCAAGACACTCTTCATGGAGAACTGGGACTTGTACAGGTCCAGGAAACACCAGCCTGTAATACTGCTCAAAATTTAAACTACCTTTCATGTCCTTCCTCTTCTATCTGTTACCCTGACGGGTACAGTCAGTACCCTACATTTCTTCCTCTCTTCATACTTCAGTAATTTTATTTTTTTACTTTCTTCCCACTTCACTTTCACTGAATCCAAGCCAGGAAGGAGTAACAGCCTTGTTGCCCGGTATGGTTGCATTTGAAGTGTACACTGCTGGTACCACTCACTTTTCAATTCTGATTTAATGATTTTTCTACAAAACTACTAAAAAACACATTGTGAGACTATAAATATTTAACTACAATATAATTACTGTTTTGCAGCTATTTATAATTCATAAAGTCTGGGGGAGATCAGAGTATTTCAAGAATCAGTCAGGAATTTAGGAAACTGATAAACTTCACAAATTTAGCAGATCATTCTCTTTGTAAAGTTTTTCTGCTGCAACAGAATTCCCAGGTGTCCATTAGAAACTTTCTGTACTTTGAAAGTATTCTTTTTGCCTGTATTTTAGATTTTGCTGTACTGAACATATGAGTGCAGCTTACAGATAAGTCTGCAATCTGTAGGACAGACCTGTTTTCTAGCATTGTATCAACTTGTGCCATTTGCACAACTTTAATAGTAATAATTCTGCTTTTTTTCCTGGTGATTAAGTAAGTCATTAATTTTATGTCAGGTATTTATCACAGGTGATTGCTTAAAGTTTTTCCTCTGTTCACACAGCCCATAAGTTCTTTTAAAAGAAAGACACCCTATACACATTTATGCTCAACATCTTGGACTTTAAAAATGACTTTTCAAGCATTATCATTTGTAAAAAAGAAAACTTATTAAAATTGATGGGTAGGAAACAGCCAGGCTTGTGTTACATGGTACGGAACTTCAGCAGTTTCATAGTGTTACACTTACTGAAAGTAATGCAATTAACAACTCCCAAAAAATGTCCTAGTATCAGCTGATTTGCAATTTATGCAGTATATCAAATTGCAAGCAAGAGCTTGAATTTCAGGAGACCAGAGACCTGGAAGGGGTGATCTATGCATGCCATAACAGGCATCGTGTCAGCCTGTGGGTCGCACAAATAGACTTTAGAAAAAGTAATAGAGAAGGATAATGAGTAAGATGTTACTACATGCATGGGAAGTTCAATAAAGTTGTTATCATTTAAATCACCTCATCTTAGTATTTCTTAGTACCTGCCATTTCCTAGGAAATGATGAGTTGCATGCTGTGGAATTAAGGTCTAGTTTGCCACTGGACGTGTGGCAGACCCCAAGGGGGAACTGATACTAAAACTGATGTTTTCTACTGTGGTTAAAAAAAAATACAAAACATAAAGGTGACTTGTATAAGTGCAATTGACCATCATAAATTAAATAGTCTTTGTAATGCCTTCCAGCTCATCACTTATAAAGAACAATGAATTTTTTTCCTTTTACTGGTTATTTTCAATTTGAGACAATACATTCTTGTACCCCTCCTAAAAAAAGCCAAATAAAAAAGCATTAGCCTAAGTTTGGGATTGACTGGGATAGGTCAGGAAAAAGAGTTGCCTATTTTTGTGCATTATAGATAATGCACAAACAATAAATCAAAGTATCCCATTTGACATGAGAAGATCTTTGGAAAAGGTGCTGCAGGCCTTAAGTATCTGGAGCTGCTGCAGGTGTGTGTTTAACAGGATAATGCATTTAGCAGGGTGTGAATGACAAGGAGGAGGGCACTGAAGAATAGTGCCCTGTAGTTTGGATTGTTTATTGTTCTTAGATTCAGAAAACAAAGGTGGAGACAGGAATATTATGCAAGTGCCTAGCTCTGTGTCTTAATGAAAAAATAAGCTGGCTTTTACTGGATTGTCACTGCTGCTTCAGTGCATGGCTCTGGCATGGTCCTTTTGAACAGTCTGAAGTATTGCTCTGTAGAATATGTATATTTGATTGATGTTTTTAATATGACATTAAAAAAGAATTTCACCAAGGCATGGGCCTAGTATGTCTTGTCACTTTTTAGGGGTTTTGATTCAAATCCAGGCTCACTGTGAATGTAGGTGTAACAGTTTTCCCACTGAAGAGCATATGTGTTCAGCTGCTACCCTGGCTGTGATGAGAGCCCGCTGGGAGGTTGTTAACATTTCGTGTTAGGGTTCAAGTCTGATGAATCTGGAAGTTGAAACGAAAGCCGTAGGCTGTAATGTCACAAACTTGTCAATCCAGCATAAATTGGCTTGGCTACCAAAAGAAGTATTCCCCACACAACCACCTCACAGCAGCACCTTAAGTCTTCGTGGTGTTTTGGCCTTATTTTTCTTTGGGGTGTGTCAGTGGCAGTAGGAATGCAAAGCTACAAAGAAGGGACAGTATACCCTTTCTTATTGCCAGTGTCTTCTGTGGGAAATGAAAACTGACAGTCATGCCAATTGCCATCAAACAATGGATTTTGATAATCAGTCTAAGAAAGCAAACATCTGAGTGCAGAATCCTTCATCTTCTCCACCCTTCACACTTTACTCAGGTATCCTATATCCATCTGATGGCTTCGTGGCAGGATGAGTGTCTTGATTGCTTCCTAAGGAATTATATGGGCAACTGAAATATGTTTTTCCTTGGTCCAATGGAATAATTTCAACCCCTTATTCTGACCTGTCCCAAACTTAGTATATGATAACAGCAGTAGATGTGTAGGCATAATTCCCTGCATGGACTTCACAAGCAAGATCCTGAAGCGCCACTACAGCTAATTAAAAAAAAAACCCTTCAACCTCAAGATGGCTTGATTTAATCTTTGAGCTGTCCCCACTCCTCTGCAGGGTTCAGAATCACTCCCCAACTTCCTCATGTACCCACGGGATACCTTCCCCGAGGAAGTCAAGAGGTGTGCTCAGGCCCCACGTTTGTGTATGTGATTTAGTTCTCCGCCTGTGCAAAGATAACTCACCTAAACCAGTTGGTGGTTTATCAGGAATGGGCTGCGAAGTGGCAAAGGGTAAGGAATGGAGAAGATTTACACTTTAATTAGCATCAGGCAGCCTGGTGCATATTCTTCCATTGCGTGGTACTATCATATGGGAGTATAATCCCTTTTTCCCACTCCTATCCTGCATCCATGTCTAAGCAGCTTCCTCTTCACAAGCCTTCAGTTCCAAACCTCATCAATCTAGATGGGCCATCTCCTGTGCAGCACTTGACCTGTTGAAGGGCATAATATTACTGAATGAAAAATAGGCAGAACCTATGTGGGTATTGCCATTAGTCGTGCTAATGTCATGCTAATGGCAATACCCACATTAATAAAACGTGTGTGTTATGTTTGTAAAAGGGTGAGATTCAGACCAGCAGGAAGACCAAATGGTTTTGGAAAGAGACCACATTTAAACATTGTTAATGAATACCAGATTCAGGTTGGAAAATTAACAAAAACGTCTCAAAACACAAACTGACTGAACTTCAAGCAGTCTAGTTACAAGTCTGCTGGAGCATAAACGTTCTTTAATTGATTTTATGCCTCATGTGGTAGAAATTGCAGCTTAGTTTCAAAATATTGTATAAAAGCTGAATAAGACTGAAGCCTTCAATTTAGTGTTTACATTAAATAATTTCCAGCTAAACCACTAATCATCAATATTCTTTATACATAACTGAAAATCAGAGTTATATAGGAACCTCCACCAATAACAGATTTTGCTTTGCTTTTATAGTTTCCCTTCCTTTCATTTTTTTTTTATTATTTTTGTTGACGGATTTCCCCTGACCCCATTAATCTGGTTAGTCAGGTTCTCCAGCGTGTTTTAGATATGATTTATCACGGGACATTAAATATTTGCATAGGAGACTGCTTACAGTGCAGTCATCGGAATGAGCTGCTGCACCAGTGTTCTGTAGGAAACAGCCGCCACCTCTGTTCTGTTCAAGTGCTGCTTGAGAGCAGTTGCTGCAGCAGCTAAATGTCTGATAACTTGAGTGTCCATGGTGGGTTTCGGTCCTGCGAGCTTCTAGCTTGGGTGGATCTTTTGCTAAGGCATCTGGCTTTGAGAGCGTCTACAGGAAGATCTTGGTTCTTGCTCCACTGCTGGCACAGAGACCTGTGACGAGTCCCTCAACCACTACTACTTTGGGAAATTGCAGTCGGATGAGGAATTTTAACTGGGTGTGGAAGAAAATTTGGAAGGAAGAGTGGGAGCAAGAAGCACTTGTGCTGAGTTGCGCTGAATGTCCTGTGCTGTGGCGGTGCCAGAGCTAATGCATTTTGGTGAGGAGAAGAGATGAGATTAGTGACTTTTCAGTGAGTGAAAGATTTCTTCCTTTGTGGGAGGAATATTGAACTGAGAAAATGTCTTCTGGATTGCAGCTCAGGGTGGAAAGTATGAGAGCTGATTATAACATGTTGTCAGTGTAGCAACCCTGCTAAAGATGCTGGGAACTCATATTAGTAATCCAAGGACATGCTGCTGTGTTCTGGCACGGTGGAGGAGTGGAAGAAGAACCACATCCTGCCTGTGGAGAAGCTGGGGTCTGTCGATGTCAGTGGAGGGAGCTTGAGATAAGCACCAAAGCCTAGAACTGAGACCAGTGGAGAGGCTCCTGTCACATGGACTGGGGTCGTGACTGAAGGGTCTGGTAAAATCAGAAGTGTTGAAGAGACAAAAAGAGTAAGGAGAAGGAAGTAAAGGCAAAACATCTGTTGGGACCTAGGTACAGACTAAGAAGAAAGTAAAGGGGAAAGAGGAAGAACTCTTGACAGTATTCATTCGGGTAAAGCCAACCAGTGCAGCTATTCACCTGTTTATCTGGTCAGGGACTCATAGGCAGTGGCATAAAGATTCTTCCAAGTCAGTTCATCAGGAAAATAAGGTGCAGTGAGGGACTAAGGTAATATAACTGTGGGTGCAGTGAATTGAAATAATTAATCTCTGGTGCTTTCATGCATATTTTTAATATATAGTAAAAATCACAATGTGTTCGTAGGTAATTTATCCAGCAGGAAAAAAGGGCTATATTTATACCATTAATTATTTGCAAATAATTTCCACTGCTCTAGGTTTGGCACTGCAGTTAGAGATAATCATGTTTAAAAAAACAAGACTGAGATGATGGTCCAGAGGGCTCTAGCAATGCCAGAGAGTTTTATTAGTTTGTGTGCAATATTAGTAAAATTATTAGTGTTCTCTTTCTATGTAATTTTTCCTTAAGTAGTCTAATGGAGTTTTTATAGGCATTAATGAACAAGGATGAGGTCAAACAATGCACACTTTACCCTTGTGAGCAGTCCCATTGACTAGAGTGGGAATAGCATTATTTTTGTTAATGCTATTCATAGTAAAGAATGCAGAACTAGTCCCTAATGGAGGAAATATCTTTATTAAATCTTTCATCATCTCTGCATATACTGATTTATTCTAGGAAAAATAATTAAATTCATTTAATTATTCTGCTGTCTATAAAAGACAAGAAGGAATTTGCACAAAAGGACAGTTTAATCTATAAACTAATGGCTGTGCTAAAGACAAACAGCCCAGCAAAAACTCCTACAGTATTTGGTAAGACTTAAACATGTAATGTATTATTTACAAAAAAAAAAAAAAAAGAATGAAATCAATGTGACTTGAAGAATAAATGAGCCAATGCTGAATTTTTATTTTTTTAACTTGTTCCTTGATGATAATAAAGTCAGGAGAGAAAAAGCTTCAAGGGCAATGCAGTCTGGCCAAATAGATGGTTTTGTCAGTTATTTGGTGTTTGCAAGAAGACCAAAGCTCTCTTTTAGACTTCTTATGCACAGAAGAAGGTGGTTTTAGGTGGAAGCAGGTTATTAAGATGCAGCTGTTAGAAGAAAAATCTGGAGTCCTTCAATTGCTAAAACAACAAAGTATTTTCTGATTAGGAAATAAAAGTGTACAGTTTTTTCTGAACTCTGGGTTCAACACCGGGAATGCTTACAGACGTGAGCCTTTCCATCTACATACACGAAGTAGCTCAAAAATGCCTGTAGGTTTTGACTTTAAACTTAATATTTTCATAGCCAAAGTAATTAAATGTATCTTTTTGGGACCCTCTTGTAAACACACTGCATAACAGCTGAGTGGAGGAAATACTTTAAAGCAAACATTCTGAGAAACTCATTACAGAAATTCAAATACCTCTCCTTGGAGACATGTAAATTTAAGAGCAACAGGTATAATTTTATAAATATATTTCAAACTTAAGATTTCTAATTAGATAGCTCATTGATCCACAGGCATTGAAGTCTAACCAAACAGCGATCTGCAATTACAATTTGGTTAATCACTTCAGTTCCCAATGAAAAGGCTCCACATCTGCCTGGAGGCTTGGCATTGGTGAGGAACACCATGGAATCAGCTTGGCTACTAAAAAAGTAGTGTTTGTAGCTCAGGGCAACCGCTGCTCATGGGCTGCCCCCCCTGTAAAACACGTGGAAGGCAGGGTACACTCCTTCCCCCTCTAATTAGACAGGAATTTCGACAGTATGCTTGAGGTTGATCTTGGCCAGCCCGTCTCATGGCAAAAGCAAAAGTGGCTTGTCTTCTTTATGTTTCCTGCCTCAGGACAACTGATTTGGGTTAGTTGCTCTGGGATGGGAACAAAAAAAAAGCCCAACCAAAAACCAGCCTCACGTTACTTTAAGCAAAGAAAACTCCTTCGGGTTCAAGAAGGCTCTGAGGGTCTGGCAGAAGTCCGGGTGCATTTGTGCAATGATGTGCTTCAGCTCTGGAGTGGGTGAAAAAACAGCTTATCATACTCTTGTCTAGAGGGTTAGTTCTACAGTCCCCACTGAAGCGTTAGGTCACAGTCCTCCAGCAAATCAGCCTTCAGAGCTATGCGTGTTGATTAGGCCAGGTGCTGGGCACGCACGTGATCTAGGCAGGGAAGGGGCAGTGTTTGCACAAAAATGTTGAACAGCGTACACTGCTTCTTGGGTTTTGTCCTTTGTACCTCTTAAAATATCAGCAATATTACGGTTTAACAGAGCTGAGTTAAATCACATCTCACTAACAATTCATCTGAAAATTCTCAGGGAAAGAAAATAAATATAAATAGTGACATTTTATGATGTATGGACCCAAGTAGTGCTTCTCATAGCTGTTACAGTGTCAAAATGTCATGTATTCCTCTCAGCCCACATTAGGAATCCTGATTTTTACAGGATTACCTGGAGTTTGCTCCTGTAGTCCTCACACAACAGCCTAAACTTCTGAGGTAGCAAGCTGCTGCTCATCTCTGCGCACCGATTCGTGTAGGGACGTATTACGAGCCAAACATGACACAAACATGAGAACAATCCTTTTGAGTTAATTCAAAATGTCAGCATCCATAAAGTTATTAAAGTGTGTAAATGCTGCAGTCTCAGCTCCCAGCGGCTGTGTATTGCTGCTCAGAGTGGGGTTATTTACAAAATTTTTTCAGTGTTTTTTTTCAGTGCTTTATCTTCCAAAGCTATTGATGGTGTCAGGATAAATATCTGTCTAAACAGCGATACTCCATCAATCAGTTGTGGCTGGTGTATCCTCATCTTTCTTTTTTTGTTTGTTTCCTCTGAGTTTAAATAAATGTTTTGGGGACAGATGTTTATCCTGCACTCTAGGAAAAGACCAAATATGTCTCTCCGAGGAGTTTCTGCATCTCTCACTGCATACTGTTTACTGAACACATCCAGTGACCATTCTTCTCAACAGGATGCTCCTCAGGACACCACAAGAACACCTTGCATGCAAAAATAAGCCCCAGAGAAATCCTGTTTGCTTTCAGGAAGAGTCTTTCAGTTCTTTTTCACCCCCTTCAGTATTTTCTTCACCATTTTCTTTTGCCACCTTTAGGGTCAGTGATTCTCTTGGCCTTCAGAGTGCTGACTTGGACTCCATATGAGCAGATCTGACTCAAGCAGAAGAGAAATGTCACTCAGAAGTGACATAAGGTGCTTTTAGGGTCCAGACTGCACAGCCTAAGTGTCAACCTGCAGCAAACAGAGAGAGAGAAGACTCATTCATTGATTTCGTGTTTAGGGATTGCTCCACTTTGCTAACTAAACTCAACTAAACCAAAGTCTGTGGCTTCAGGAAAGGTGGTCATTGAAATCCTAGTTGTGTGAGTTGAGCATGAACATATCCCATCAGTGCTATGTGCAGCACAGAGAGAAAATTGTCTGGATGGTTTTATTGGACCCTGATTTGCTTTCCATTTTAAGACATCTCCTTGATACCAGTCTATCAGTCTTCAGTTGAGTAAAATCTTTGGAACTAAGAAGTTTATTCACCTTTAGCCAGAAGTTGGAGTTGACACAAGAGCTAGGAGGGTCAAATCTTCAAGCTTGTGTTACAGGAATCAGGCTGGATGATCTTATTGATAACTTCTTGCCTTGCAGTCTTATGAGCTGGATTCGCACATTTCAAAAGGTCATATTTCTCCTTGACACAAAAAATAGAATCTGCAGTAAAGGCACTGTGGTCTTCTCTTAAAACCCCCAGAACTCAGCATAGCCAATGTCAAGGGATTATGACCAGCTTCTTAACAGACCATCACACTTTCTTTTCCCTACTGTTGTCATGAGATGTGTAAGCAATCTTACCGAAGCTTAAATGAAAAACAACTCTGTAGAGGCTGCTTGGATTTTTTCACCTGAAAACTGATTTTTTACATCCTCTCACTTCCACAGTTTTGCAGAAATGGAGTAGAATCCCAGTGGAAATGTGTTTGTGAAGAGGGGTATGGCTGAGTCTCTCATCACTGGCTGTAGTCCCATGAAGATCTGTAATGTTGTATGACATGAGCAAGCCCTATGGTTGTTCCTGTGTTACTGCCATCTGGTATGTTCATAGCACAGATAGCTTGCATCTCCTCTTTTGTAGGCTTTTTTAAAATTTCATGGAATTATACTGTGGTATAGGTAAGATAGGAGGAAAACAAGAGAATTTCTGTTTCACAAAATCAGGGATCATAGAATTTCAGAGTTGGAAGGGACCTCTAGAGATCATCTATTCCAACTCCCCTGCCAAAGCAGGATTGCCCAGAGCACTTTACTCAGGACTGCATCCAGACAGGTCTTGAAAGTCTCCAGAGAAGGGGACTCCACACCCTCCCTGGGCAGCCTGTTCCAGTGCTCTGTCACCCTCACTGTACAGAAGTTCTTTCTCATATTTGATCGGAACTTCCCGTGTTCCAGCTCGCGCCCATTACCCCTCGTCCTGTTACTGGGAACCACTGAAAAGAGCCTGGCTCCATTCTCCTTAAACCCACCCTTTAGATCCTTGTAAACATTAATAAGGTCTCCCCTCAGCCTTCTCTTCTCCAGGCTGAAGAGTCCCAGCTCTCTCAGCCTTTCCTCGTATGGGAGATGCTCCAATCCCTCAATCAATGTTTGGCTTTTTCCTCTTTATTTTTCTTGCTGCTTGGTCTTGTTATAGCTGAATGGTATCTAAGACTCAAAGCCAGTCATTATTGATCAGCATCATTACTGTATAGTCCTGACTTTGCTTCCTCCTGAGATATCAAAATAATCGTTTTCCACATTTTTATGCTACCTGCCAATCAAAAGGAGCCTTGTAATTTAAAATTCACCTGCATTCTTTCCTGACAAGTTCTTAGACTGAATTTACTCCCTCTGGGGTGGCTAATCTTCTAGTAAGGTGCAACTATTGTTAGAGAAGTCTAGAAATGGCACTTTACACTGCACTATCATATGCTTACTTTGGTGGGTCTAAAGCCGCCTCCACTGTTCTCGCTCTGAAAAACCTCTTCATAACGGTGGTGAGTGACCATGCTGAAATCTGAAGTAGAACATTACCTAGGGAATGATCCGTCTATATGGGTTGCTGATAAGCATGTATATTAGGTAGACATAATATCTAGATACCCAGTACATTATTAACATTGTGGCACACCAAGCAGTCAAAAAGCTCTCGCTATCCCATGGGCAGCACTGTTGATACTTTTCCTCAGGTATCTGTGTCATCTGCCTCAGAGTGTGTAGTAGTATGTAGTATATCTGAGAAGATTTCTAATGTGCTACTTCACGGAGCAGAAGTGAATAAAAACTTGCTGCTCCTCACTCTTCCCAGTGCCAAAAAGTAAGAAGCTGTTGCTGGTTCAAAAGCTGTAGAGAGGAATTTATGAATTAAAAAGCCATATGATTTAAAACACAAATATGCTGCTTCTGTCTGATTGTGTACTGTAGGAGCTTCACTGCCTCCATGCCTTTTTCTTACACTTCAGAACACGGAATGGTGGTTTTGTCCCAGACCACCATTGGTCACTAGTGGGGATAGGAGGCTGGGCTAGGGGGACCACTGAGATGATCCATAAGCACAGTCTTATGTTCTTATGGGCCCTTGTTCTTCTGTGGCTGCACTTACATGCTGTTTCTTAAAAGTCACTGACGTTGTGCAAAACCTGTGAACAGCCCTACAGTCAAAAGGCAAGGCAAGAACATGGACAGAAGGCAGGCCATAGGCCAAAGACTCCATTATAACATAAAGTTGAGGACTGGGAGCAAGCCGTTTGTCCAAGGGCAAAAGCCAGGAGCTAGTGCTAAGGCCTTCAGTTGATTGACCGCAGTCAAGTGGTGTGTTTCCTTCTTACATCTGATAGAAAGGACAAGCCCCCGGTCAGGCTCACAAGCCAGATCACAGATCACCCATCCCAACAAGAGGCTGATTGCAGCCAAAGGTGGCAGCATTACCTTGGAAAGCTGGTCGTATCACCAACCCTCCCTAAGCTCAAGGCTTGGTCTGCTAGATGTGCAATGACTGATCTGTATATTCACGTCACCTAAAGCTGGGAGCTCTTTACAAGTGACTGAGATGACCAGGACCTCCAGCACAGCATTCTCTCTCCAAAGGAATCCATTGCATTTTTCCATCCTTGTCTTGTAAGAGGACTGGAATAACTCTTGAGATCTTACCTCCAGGTTCTCAAAGTCCAGGGAAAAATGTTTGTGATACTCTGGAATTTGTTTTTATTGCCTTAATATTTTCCAAATGTGTTTGTGTGTTTAAGTTTTCTGAGTTGGTATTTTCATGTGCATCTATTTTTTTCCTTTAGTTGTATAGTCAACTTTTCAATGCCAGTCAGAAAGAGCACATTCTTATTTTTCATCAGTCTGCCCACATTACTGTTTCTAGAAAGCTGTGTGCACACAAGCATCTTTTCTTGTTAATGCCTCTTTTCCCAGAAAGTAATTTAGAAACCTCTGTGTCTTCAAAGCCACAGCTGTTTGGCATGAGGCTGTCAGACCATGACCAGCTGTAGTTGCTGGGCATCATGAATTGAATTGTCAGCAGAAACCAGAACTTTTTTTTCATAGTGATTGTAATAAGCTAAAACACACTGTTGGTTTTTTTTTTCCATCGTGGTACTGAATTTACACTAATTACATTATTCTGAATTGACTTTTAAAACTTAATAAATTTTATATGCAAGTTGCTAAGGAAAGGTGTCCATAGTTATTATGATTAGTTTTCTTACAGTGCTTTCTGAAATTACTCATCAGCAGCACAGAGTGCTCCTACACATGGCTCACTAATCAAATTGTCTGATTAGGTGAAATTCTAGACTTTCAGCAAAGTTTCCTCATGCCAAATTGCAATAATAATTGTTCCATCACTTCTGCTCAAGGGAATCTCTCAAATGCTTCAGATATAATTTAATTTCTAAACTGACTGTATAATTAAATAATACAGTATAGCCAGCAGTAATCTTTCTCGATATTTAAATGTAAATATTACCGGTTACCAACAGGAGGCATAGCATCCCTAATTGGCTGCAGCTAATTCTATATTATGTCTAAAAAATGTTAACATTAAGGTTGCAGAGTCAAGTGCTTAGAAACTGGGCAATGTCAGCATTAACGTTGCCCAGGCAACTCCAATTTCCCTGCCATTTGTTTGCACGCATGTTACAGTGTTTAATTACACAATCATACTGTTCTTTTTTTCCTCTTAAGTCTGCTGCCTCACTCAGTAAACTGGTAATAATTGCAGATTTCTTTTTATCTTCCTCATTAAGAGCATGGCTCCAAGCCTTGTTTAACTCAAATTATCTAAGCCTTGTGCATTTTCATTCCTTTTCCCCTCTGTGTTTCTGTGGTGCTCTTCCCACATCTGACAGTACATCCGACAGGGGACGCGAGTGTCAGGTTGCCTTAACTCCCTTTTTAGGGAGAGCTGGAGTTTCAGGAATCCAGAGCCCTGTGGTAGGAATGCAGGCTGTTGAAGTGATAAGAAGTGGGGAATGTGAAACACTTCTGAATGGGCTGCACAAAGACAAGGCGCTGAACGGAGAGACCAGCCTCCCTAGAGCATGGCTGCAGCAGGGCCTCAAGAAAATAATTCATTTTTGAAATGCATTCACTTTTGCACAATATGGTCTTAACACAGTTCTGGGTTTATGGCTGATAAACTATGTTTCATATGAAGCTGTCAAAAAAATGCTCATCAATCACAAAAGTTTTGGGATTGATTTTTCAGAAATAAGAGCGTTTCCCAAATTTGCTAATCCCAAGTACCACACCATACTTCTCCATCTAACTTAGTGACAAATTACCAGGTCTGTTGGAAAAGCGCTGAGCTTCCTGACTGTAACACCCTGGGCTTGAAAACTCTGCGGTAGAAAGCAAGCTGGGCAAAACTTTGTTCAAGTATCTTCCTCAGCATCACATCTATTAGATGCTGAGGCATCTTCTCCATAGGCCACTTCTCCAAGACTGAATACAATCTTGGACAGATAATACGATCAGATAATTTTTGACAATCAGATAATCTTTCTTCCTTTCAGTCTTCCTACAGTCTTCCTAGCCTATCCATCTTTTGCAAAGACAAGTTAAAAGTCTAGAGGGACAAGTCCTCCTCCTTGACCAGCCCTGTACTCATCCTCATTGCAGCCTCATCTTATATATCTTATAGGAGGTGTGGTCTTGAAGAAAAAAAGAATAACAATTTGGGCTTTATTATAAAAAATTACTTCCTTTGCTTTAAAATCCACCAGTAGCTCCTGTGCTAGATCAAGTGGTATCACTTTTTACCTTTTATGTAGTAAGAACCACTTCTAAAATGGGAAGACCAAGATCCAATCCTCTGTCTTCTTTAAAATAAACATCAGTGCTGGCAATCTTGAACTAGGGTTTGTGATTAGGAGTCTTACTGATCTGCTCACTTGCGGCATTTAGCTGTAAATTTCTATTTTTTTTAAGAGCCCTGAAAACCAGATTCTACCACGAAGAGCAGTATTAACCAAAGTGAAATGATTGAAGTTAGTGATTTAATTTACAGGTTGTAATAAGTAGCAACCTGTATAGAGTTTTTACTCATGTTTTGATTTTTTATTTTAAAGGCTTTCTAAAAGAAAGAGGTTTTTTTCTTGTTGATTGATAGAGCAGCTAAGGCAGTAAAACCCTTGTGTTCTGCTGAATAATGACAGTGCTGAGCGCAGCACAGGGGTTTCACCCATCCTGGTCCCCAGTGACCCCCAGGGGAAATGCAGGAGGCTCCTGTTAGCACAGCCACGGGTTTGGTTTGTACTTCTCGACCTGAATGTTTGGGTTACTCCCAAATCCTGGTTTAGGTGCTTACATCCCTTCTTTAATTCCATAGACACACTTTAATTTCAGCAGGTATATAGCTCAGTGCACACGTACTCTGATTTTTAATTTGTTGTTGAATGACTTCTTTCTTATCTGCTAGATAATAACTGTTTACCCTGAACTCGAACTTGTATTCAGATACAACGTGTTGGTAAGTAGAGTTAATAAACCATAGGGAAAAACAGCGTGCAAACATGTTTATTAGTTATCTTAAATATGCTGTATACATAAGAAGAAAGGGTGTTTATGTAACAGTTTGCATTTAACATAATTTAGTAATCAAGGGAAATATTAACTCTAGTTAATGAAATTGATGTCTCAGTTAATGAAATTGATGGGTGGATTCTGGTCACTAGGGGTCATGTGCTGTGTTTGATATAATTTGGCATAAAAACTGTCAATCTGCTTGGACACTTTTGAATACCTCAGCAGGAATTTTTCTGTAACTTTATATGCCTAACACCTTCTGCAAATCTGTCCTAATGCCCTTTGGGTTTTTAGAATTAGTGGATCTCATCTTCTGCCACCTGGAATTTCTTCACTGCAAGAGAAAAACAGCAGCCTGTTCTTCTTGATCCCTTTTTCAGGCTTGAACAGATTATTCCACATAAAGAAAATTTTCTCTCAAAACATACTAACAAAACTAAAAATCAAAGTTGCCTGTAAGCTGGTGCTGGACTCGGTGACCCAGCTGATCCCTTATGTTTTATGTTCTTAATGCGACTGAGGTAGTTATTTTTCTTAACTCTAGGAACCAAGAACTTGCAGTTTTGACAGTAGGAATGACCATATTTACACTATTGTTAAAGATGAAAGAAATAAAGAATGTATGTATGTGTGCTTCAGTGTTTAACAATGTGATAGAGTTTGAATCAATAATTTAACAGGCTTATTTGACAGGCAATACTACAGGAGTTTTCTACCTGATTCCATATATAATTATAACAAAGCGTCCCTTATTTGGAAAATTGAAGGTTCATTTGTTGCATCATTTTAATATATTTAAATTACTTAATAGAGTATAAGAAGGTGTATGTGGAGAAGAAAGAATGATTCAAGCCCAGATTCCAACCTGAGATTAATGCCTAAAAAGATTATCAGCCTGAGGCCTTCTGACTTAATCAGTTTATTCCATTATTTTATACTCTGATAAAGCTAGCTAGCTATTTGACATGTATGCATTCAGTGTACAAACAAAAAGCACATTAAATTTTGTTTAAAATTATAGCAGGTAGGTGTGTTATGTTCTAACAACAAAAATTGTTTCTATATCTGTATATTACCTATTGACAGAGGAGAGCCAAAATAGTTCTTTCTAACAGCCATTTCGGGCAAAGGTGGGTAAATTGTTTAGCTTCAGGAAAAGGGTTTAGAATAGTCTAATTAGCAACTGAGTTTCTGCAGTGATTTACAGTCAACTGGTGTCCGATGTGCAGGCTGGATGCAGACAGGTTGGTTGTGGCGTGCATTGCAGCAGTGCCAGCATTTGCATTTCAGGGGATTAGTCTGGATTCACAGACTTGTAACTAAAAAGTCGTTAACCCGGTGTTTGTTTTCAAAACTGAAGTTGGGGCTTGTCCAGGTCTCATTGAGATGATTCAGGGTTTTTGCCATAGGTTTTGGGCAAGTGACACACTTGGAGCCCTGGACACATGAGAACTGTTTGACAGGTTGGTTAGTGAGCCCCTTAAACCTTCCAGCTCGGTGCCTCTTAAATATTTAGGCACTGCTATCAGCAGAATCATTTCCACAAATTTCTTGTTCTATAACTGCCTGCTAATTACTTTATTATTTTTGGCAAGCTACCCTAACTCTGAGCTGGCTGTTTCAGGACATGGGGTGCTAAAACTAGCAATACTCTGTATTATATTCACAACTGAATGTTTTCCTGTTTAGGGTTAGTCATGAAAGATCATTTGTTTTTTAAAGTCCTGCCACATGTTCCCAATCCTTTGTTTGCACAGCTGTAAGAGAAGATAACTTAATGGAAAGAATAGTCTTTCAAACAAGAAAGAATCATCTTCCGAGGCAGCCATTTCACTTCCTTTGTGATCCAACAGCATCTATAGCTTCATATTGGGTTTGCTTGGGCGTCTGAAATTAAAATTGATGTTTTTCTTATTATGTGGCATAGATTAGGTTTGGGGTTGACGGTACCTGCAGATCTGCTCTGTTTGAGTGCACAAAGATTGTAATTTATTGACAGCTTGGAAAGCCACTTTGGCATTACTAATTGTCATCGGTTTTCTCACGTACGGTAAGACTGCAGGCAACCATTAGAAGAGAACAAGACTTTCACACAGAAGGCAGCTGTATAGATCTCTTATTAACTAGAAATAATAGGTTATTAAGTATAGTTTGTTATAAAAATAGTTCAATTTCACTTCAAATGCTTAACTTTTCAGAAAACGAAGAATATGGGGTTTAGTAGCATGTATTCTTCAAATAAGGTCCACGGTATGACATAAAACTAATTTAAACGCATTCTGATCATATAACTGAACTTAGAAGATTGAATGCTACTAAATGCAAGCTGATAGTATTTTGGTGGAATGAGGAGAAGAGATTACTAGTATGTGGTCATAATGGCTGCCCTCCTGTGTGAGTGGAGAAGAGACTTTGTCCCAGAAACGCGCTGGTCTGTAAAAGTCTTTTCAACCCAGGCAGACCTTTAACCATCAAGAAGATAATGTCTCCACCTAGCATGGAGCAAGGTAAAAAGATCAGACCTACATTTAGGAAGGATAACCTAAGACATGCTTCTCTTAGCTCTTTGTGTTTATTCATTTACTCTGCAAAGTGAAAGAAATTAGGTTGACATATCATCCTAGCTAAGAAGGATTTGATGGGTTTTTTTTGTTTAAAATTGATTAAGTAATTAAACAAGATTATTTTTTATGTTGCTTGATACATAAGGATCAAGGCTATTTTACATTTAAAACTATATTTTTAACAAAGGAAGCAGCTCAAGTAAGTTGATGACCTTGATTGATTTCATTTTAGAGCTATGGATCTCATTGTCTCTTTCTTTCTTTGATTCATAGATTTAAAAAGGAAAATACATATTCTTGCTTTTTCAACTCCCGAATAGTTTCTTAGCTCTGAGAGTACTCCTGTACAATGAACTGATCATATGAGATAAATTACAATAAAGAAATATTCTGCACCAGCAAAAGAGATTGTGGCTGTCAAAAAACAGTGTATTGGTCCAACTGTTTCTGCTTCCAGAAAAAAATCAACTTATGCAAAAGTTTTACTTCACTTCAGATTTCAGCAAATATTACATATGGCTTGAATAGGTTACATTTAACTGAAAAAAAAAATTGTCTGTGATCAGCCCTACAACAGGTTGTGATCTGTTCTGATAGGCTTTTTTTCATAATAACTATTAGATTGATTTTTAGATTTTATGTATACATATATAAAATGAATATGTTAATAATCTGATATAAATTAACAGGAAGGAAAGAAGTTGTTTTGTCTAATTTAAGTTCAAAATGTTCTTTGTTCATAGCCCCAGAGCTTGTAGTCATGTTTATAACAATATCTTCACTTTCTGGGTAAGTGTTGAGCTTTGGAAAACCAAAATCGTTGCTCAGTAGGAAAACTCCTTTGTATTGTCAGTTCTCTGCCTTTCTGATCTTCTGGGGCATTTAAAACAACATGCCATAAATTTCTCTCCCTTCTCTCCCCAAAAGCAAGGACAGAATCATATACTTCAGTACCATAATTTTATTATTTTTGGATCGAGATACAGAGGGCTGGCCATTCTTAAGGAAGCTGACATCTATAGTGGCTTTACCACAGTCCCCAGCTGGTATTCAGGCATGGCTCTGGATCTTTAGACTGATCCATCTGCTAAGGACGCTCTTCCCTCGTTATTATTTCCTCAGTCTCTATATAGTAATTGCCATTTCTTCACATGGTACCCTGTCTTGGTTGTATCAATACTCATCCTTTTTGAGAAGATTAATCTCTCCCAAACTTTAATTTTATTCCAGACAGCCGTAGTTTGTTCTTTTTTATGAAATAAGGTGAAAGTAATTTGAGTTGATTAGATGATGGGCTTTAGAGTAGTTTTTATTCATTCTGGGACTCAGTTCATATCCAGTATTTTACCTCATTTTTTCTCCTGGCTTCTGAGACATTACCTGTGAGCTGGGGCTTTTGGCTTGGTTGCCTCCTGAGTGCCGTGCATCAGGTATCACAAGACCGATCTTCTGCTAGCGCGACTGCAGCCCACGGAGATGGGGAGATGCTGCCACAGTGCTGGTCTGTTTTCTGAGAAGGTGTGTGATGCAGGATCGTCTCTACTTAGAAAGCACTATCTGGGCAAACCCCACCGTCTCTGTATCTTCACATTTATGCCAGTAGGTGGGAACAGTCTGACTCCATCCAGTTCTGTGAGCCTCATGGTGGCAAACCTGATATGATCTTCTCATTTGATTTTCATTAGGACAGATCGACTTTACTAATGACTGTTTTTTCTGTTCTCATGTGGTGACAGGGCTGTCAAACTAACATTTCAGGGAACGTGTCACTTCAGATAAAAATTGCATGTAAATATTTCCTGCTATTTTCCAGTCAGGGAAGCATTTTGTTACTGTTTTAATTTTCTTTGCAGTCCAATTGAGGCCTAAAAGACTTAACTGTGTCTAATTTTGTTCTTATGTTTTCACATTTCTGTAGGCAGTGAATGTTGTTACAGAAGGCAGGGCTGCCTGAGGGCAGTGCTGTGAGCTAAGCTAGGGTGTGGGTTTGAAGCACGCCATCGATTCAGTGTTGTCATGTGGTAAATGCCTGCTGCCCTTTCCTCCCGTGCTTTCCACCTGTGCTGGTTGTGGGACGGCATTGTGCGTGCAGCCAGGCGATGCAGAGAAGCTGACGTGCCCCAGCACTGCGGTCTAGCTTTGCAACAACTCGTTTTCTGTAACCATCCTGTAAACTTCCCTGCTTAGGGAGGAAGCACCCCGTGCAGCAGGCGAACCCTGCCGAGGGCCTGAGCGGGTATTCTTGAGCACATCAGTTTTGTACTTAGGAGAGCACAATATTCTATTAATTTATTTTTCCCTCTCTAAGAACAGGATTTGGGACTTAGACTTTTTAAAACTTCTGTACAGACAGTCAGTACACTTACAAATATGTGAAATGATACGTACAGCAAAGCAGCAATGCCTGGGGACCCTGGAGGATCCCAGACATCACTTACTGGCTTTACATTCATGAGTGCTCATGAGGTACCATGTTCATGTTCAGTGCCAGGACTGAGATTTCACAGATTTGTTGAGGGAAATGAAGAACCATGTACTATGAGCGTAGCACTGTAAAACCTTTTTGACTTCTCAGAATAATTCTGTGTCTATTAATTTGGCTTATACAGGTGATTTACAAGCTCAAAGAGTGCTGCTGCCCTTTTCACTTTTGATTATTTCCATTAGAGAGAAAATAGATGATAGCCAAGAATTTCTTTGGCAATTTCAGGCTTGTTTGGCAATGTTCTTGCTTATAGAGCCAAGCCCAGTGGTCTTTTCATACGTCAGCTTGTCCAATATCTTTGTGGTTTTCTTGTCATTAATGATTTTTGGACAGCATCTTTCTTTTCACTTCTGGATACTGCTTTTTTTCCATTCTCAGGCCTCTTAATTTACAGTCTCAAAAAACCTGTTTCATCCCTACTGCCTGTGCTTTGGGCAGCTTCTCTTATTTCACAATTCAGACTCCAAGGAAAGGTTTAATTTTTCTTTATATTCATTCCAAAGGAAGAGCAGCTTCCATGCCTATCAGTGTGCCATAGCCTCTCACCTCTGCCATAGCATTTTGTAGAGATTGCTACTAGTAATGTTCATGAAAGCCTTTAAAATTGAATTATTCAATGGGAAGATCACTGAACTTGCAAACCCACTCAGTGTCAATATCAATTAGCTAGTGAAAAGAGTGGACGTATTAACATTTTCTCTCAAGGAGTTCAGTCTAGTCAGAAATGCTGGCCAACCTGTGAGAAAGCAAAGCCATAGAGAAAGTTCATAAAACAAATCACTGGTATAATTCAGTGGATTCATTTCAGAAGACAGCAGGATTCATCTCCCGTGGCCTGGCCCAAAGCATGGGATGTACACAGGTTATAAAGAGGCAGTGTGGGATTAACATAGACTCCTTAGTGCTTGTGTATAGGCATATTTGAGGCAAGGCGTGAAATGTTGGCAGTGCATTTCAGTGTCCTGGACTGCAGAATGATCTCCAGGCAGCAGGAGATACCACTAATATATTGGCAGCTCAGATACCACTGATATGCACTTGTAAAGCAGTATGCACAGATTCGGCACTTAAAGTTTTTACAACAGCATGTTTTGTAAGGACTAGATCAAAGGCCAACTGTTATCACTCAGCAGAAACTCAAAATCTACGATTACAATTCAAAGAAATGAGATAAACTGTTCTGACAAAAGCATATGTTGCCAGGATTGCTTGAAGATAGAACTTGATGTATTGGTCAGTTAAAATCAGAGTAGGTCCGCACAAATCCGAGAGATTTCATTGTTCCCTTACACCTTCTTAAAATCTCAGCATAGTGGTCTTTTTTGGACATAACTATGAGAACGCTATCACCCCACTTACACTCAGAGGAAACTGGGTCTGGAAAGGACCTCAAAAGCTCATCTGCACCATCCTTCTAAGGTTCATGCCAGATTCAGCTTGGCCTGGATTGTTCCAAGATATTTAATTAATCTGTACTGAAGAATCTCTGAAATTGAAGACTTCACATGACCTCACCTGCTTTCCCAGGCAGTCTTTTTTACTGTTCTCCCTGTTAGAAAGTTTTTCCTAATGTTTGTGCTGCAATTTTCTTTCTTGTCCTCCATCCTTAAAACTGACCTTACCATAATGCTGGAGGGGAGGTGGGAGAAATAGATTAAGTGATTTTGGGGGTAGGAAAAGCACTTTGTGTGGCTGCAGCTTTTTCTGTCAAAGCTGAGTTTTTTCAGGTAACATTTTTGTATTTCTGAGAGACTAGAGTGCGCTCTTCCAGCTAAAAACTGCACAAATTGGCACAGCTGTCCTTGCAAACCACTGCCAGAACAAATGTTGTCTAAGTACACATTCAGGTGGTGTCAAAGCTTTGTATTTTTGGCTTTACACAAGCATTAATTTGTAATTCATTTGAGAGAAGTTCTGGGCTAATGCCCCATAAGAATTGAGAGTGGCAGGTCCCTTTTGCATGAATCCTTTCATTGGACCAATGGCTCAGGGACTGTATTGAGCAGTATTTCAAGTAACAATGTGTTAAGTTGCTAAATACTGATAAAATGATAAAGTGTGCATGACATTTACCATATCATGGGGAAGATACGCTGGCCTGAGACACTGAGGCAGAAGTGAGTTGTGCTCCTGCTTAAATTTCTCCAGAGGTTGTTCCTGGCCAGCCCCAGATCCATCAGGATTTGGGAGAGCTGGAGTTGTCCTTCCTGCTGTGAATGCCGCGTTTCCCCCTTCTCTTCAGTTCTGGCTGAAGGGATTTCTAGACAGCACTGATGAGGGGTGTGTGGTTACACATCGTGAAGACTTAGCAAAAAGGCCACTTTTAACTCACGATTCTCGTTACTGCAGTTCAGTGGCTGGCAGAAATCTTCATGTCTGTGTCCACATCTGCTTGTTTCGTGTAATGGCACACAGAGTTTCAGAGCAGATGTTTGTGTTTCAAAGCAAGCTGTTTATATTTCTCCTTCACCCTCCCCATTATATGTGGGCAGAAAAAACATTCCCTCTTCTGTGGGTTTTCAGAAGTACTTTGTATCTGGGTATCTTTGTGTCCAGATAGAGAGTAAGGAATGCCCTAAGGACCGTAGGGTGATGTCCATTACACTGACATCAAGGATATGTATTTACCCTTCTTACACTAGTCTGAGCTGAACCCATTAAAATATAACGGTGTGCATATGCAGCAGTCTTGCAACAGCCGCTGAGGTATGCTCATGTTTTCTGAGTCCTCACATTATGGACTCAGCATGTGAGGTTTGTGCGCTACACTAGTCCACATTTTCCTCCTCTCTCTTTAAGTGCTGGCAAACGTTTCTTAATGTTTTTGAGACCTCACGGACTTTGATTATTTAACTGTGCCAACCTTTGGGTTATGACTCAAGTTTCTGAAGGGATCTTGATGGAAAAATTCATGGACTTGCTTTTGTCTCCTCCCGAGAGTATACACTGTCACCACAGTAGAGATCTGGAAACTGACAGCTCAACATCTGGAAGGAAGTCCTTACCAAACTCTATGAAAGAGTATTTAAACCAGAGAATGCAGCTGCTTAGAGGCCATGAGAGAATTCTGCTGATTTGTAAAGAGCAGTCTTCTTGTGCTCCATTTCTAAGTGTTTTGACATATCTTCAGCTGGTATAAATGAGCATCATCTGTGAAAAAAAGCATCTTAAAAATTCTTGAGAATTTGGCGACATATCAATGAAGCTTTTAAGCCAAAAAAAACCCAAAAAACAAAAAACCCCAAACCAAAACGAACAGGCATATCAGTTTTGTTTGTCCTAGCATTGTATCTAATGAGTGTTTAGCTTTTCTTCTAAGAGTACTATAGAATAGATTATTTTACAGTTTGGAGATTCTCTTTTAGTTTTATAGTAATTTTTGATAAGTTGAGGCTATTCTTTCTAGACAACACCGGCATTTAGGTACCGTTGATATCCATGACCCTTTCCGCAGTGCAGGGCAGACTTGGCTAAGACACCTCTCTACTTTAAGGATCTAAAAATAACACATGGTGTCCATCTGCCTGCCATGCATAGGCAGAAAGCAGCCTTCTCCCTTCAGCCACATGATGTTATCTTCAGCCTCAGGATGTTATCTGACTTCTTCTTAAAACCCAAAAATATTTGTTAAGAAGCTAAACTTTGCAGCAGTTGTAGAGCTTCTGTCACTTATTTCCAGGAGCTTTATTGAGATGAATTTGTGTGTTACCCAGCGCTTGGTCTGGTGGTCAGTTTTCCCAATGTGCTTGATAATGGTATCATGGAGTAGCATACTGCACAAGATAATATTTATTTTATGCTGTGTTTTCAGGAAAGCAGTTCATTTTGCAGGTTGTTGGTTTTTAATAGAGGCAAAATGGATGAGGAGTCACTGGGGCATCAATACACATTGAACTTGTAGATGAGTTACTAGGTTATGTGAAAATCATTCCTGTTGTAGAGTGAATGTTACAGCATCACTGCCTTTATCACACCCATTCCAGGATTCCTGAAGAATTCCCTGACACTGTTATTTGTTATTGCCTGACAAGTACAGTCAACATCAGCTAGGGTTATTTGTGCAGGTGGAGCCAGTTCTGGTACCCTTATTCACTGAAAGATAAACGTAACTACTGCTAGAGTGTGGTTAGAGTGTCTGAAACACTAAATAACGCATCCTAGCAAAGGGATGCTTTGCATCACTGTAGCTTGGTCAGGATGCTCTCGTAGCATTAGCTTGTCATCCTGGTGACAAGCTCTCTTCCCACCTGCTGATTATAACTGAAGTGTGGAACACAAACATTCTGTTTCTGAAACACTAAATAAGTGCAATTTGTGGAGAAATGTGGCTTCTCCACAAACCACTGGTAAAATTTTTTAAAAAACACATACGACACAAAATGCTAAAATATTGTCTGGTTTTTTGTTTTATGTTTATTTTTAGTCTTGGAACTGAACCAGGTGGTTATTCCCACTTATGGAACTGTGCCGGATCAGCAAAACCTTCATACTCCTGAATGGGTGGGTACTTCTTTACTTTTTAACTATGACTACCTGTAATTTTTTCTCATATAGATATGCATCCGTCAGTAGCTGTTCCAGAAGACTAGCAATCCTTTGCATTTGCAGCACATGCAGTTCATCCATGTGACTGAATCTGAGCTGCTGTATCCCTGTTTCCCTGAAGGTACCTGAAGTCATTGACTCAGATGTGAAAGTGCAGGTTGACACAGGTACTGGACTCAATTAAAAATGACCAAAATATATTTGCTATAAACTGAGACATGCATATACATCTCCTCTCTATATATAATTTCATACATGCATGTGTAGGATTTTGGTGTATGTATGCAAGGATAAGTAGTTATGAACACACCCTACATATAAACACACATACCCTGTAGATTCATACACACCCAGGTATTAGTTGGCCGACGTATGAGTTCAGGATTCCTTTTTACAGAAAGCTTGGAGGCACCAAGAAATTCCTTACTCCAGTCAGAGACTTAAGTGGCAAGAAGAAAAAAGACCTGGAGGTGTCCATTCCCATTATCCAAAGTTCAGATTCCCCATCTCACCTAATGTTTTCTGCAGCTAATAGGCTTCTGTCTGTAGCTCAAGCTCCCCTTCATCAGATCTCATTTATCTCTAAGGGTTGGCCACTTGACCCCAACAAGCCCTGCCATGGCACATGCTTTGCCAACCTGATGCCCAACTGGCATGCTGATAAGTTCAATTTTATTTTTTTTCCCCTGGAACAGTTCAAGTGTGGTCTGCACTTGCACAAGGAGATAGCTATAAGGCTGGATTTAAAAAGGTGTAAAAATCACATACTTATCCTAAAGCTGATACAGCAACTCCATATAAATCAAAAAAGCCTGTTCTGTGTTTACTTAGTCTAATGACAGAGGTTAGTGTCACTGGCTTTGGGTATGTATAGATTGTCTGTAACTCAAAGTGCCTCTACAAGTGAATCAGTGTTACGGGAGAACAAGGCATACAGAAACAGTTTCAACACTATCAAGAATTGCTCATTGGACCAATTAATTGTGAGCACCTAAGAGCTTTGTGACGGTTCTCCTATAGAGAAGTCATTCAGGGAAGTACTGTAGTGGTGCCACCAAGCAATGAGAGCTGGAGCTAGTTCCCACTCAGCCCAGTTCAAGGGGACATTTAAGCTATCAGCTATTTACACATAACCGAACCTGCCTGTGCGTTTCTTTCGCTGCTGTCTGCTAGATCCTCCTCCAGAAATAACAGCCTGCTACTGCGGCTACCAGTTATCCCTTTAGCTTGTGCAGAGGAGGTATGTGTTATGACTGAGGAGGTCCAGGTTCTCCTGATTTCTTTGTCCATAAGGAAATACATTGTTTTCTTTATATAACTAGGAGAACATACAATACAATGAAAAGTTAGTTTAAAAGTTAAGAGATGCAAATCAAGCATTTAAATTCATGGAGGTGAATTAAGCCTGCCCTGTCTTACATGTAGATATTATGACTGGAGCTGTTTAGGTGATTTATTTTTCAGCCTGGCCACCAAACTGGCAGCTATTTTGATTCATCAGACTGAAATGGGAAACAGAATCATAAAAGATAGTGGCAAAGGATTTCTGTAGTAGCAGAGTGTTTTGAAAACAGTGTAAATGAAGGGAAGGATTCAGTCTTCATTGCACCAAGGTGCACCAGAGCCCTGGAGGGAGCTGCTCTAGCAGCTTAGTTGCCAAAGTATTTGTCATAGTTATGGGTCAGGGGGGATTGTTCCTGCCTCTGCTGTAGAAAACAAGTACCCAAAATAGCAGGAAATTAGTTTTCTTCTGTGAGTTGGATACCATCACCTCCCCTGCCCCAGCATTTTGTGGCAGGGTGTTCCTTGTTTCAAGCTGATTCGATCTCTGGAAAAATATTTAAACATTTTTTGGACCATAACGTGGAACCAAGAGCTTCCATTTCCCAACTGAGTGCCCTGACTAGGATGTTATAAAAATCCTTCTTAGACTCTCCTTGTGGTTCAATGAAAAATTTTTTTATGTATTTATATGAAGTGAAATAGCGTCAAAACAGCTGGAATATCTTATACCTTGTGGTTAGAACAGTCTCCTCCTAGCAGTCTTGGTAGACTTTATTTTTATTTCTATTGAAAATCAACTGTTAAAATCAATTTTTATTTTTGGTTACTTGTGTTTACCAGCAGTTATAATTTCTGTTCAGTTTTAGCAGCACCTTTTCTGCACTGCTCCTTCCATGTCAGGTCCTCCTTGGCGGCCACTGGGCAGTTCCAGTGGGTTGGAGGGGCCAGAAAGATAAAACTGAGATCTAGTGAGCCTGTTTGTGAAATGGATGAGTACTAATTGTAGCTAGAAATGGAAAGTGAATAGGAAGCCTGACTTTAAGTAAATTACTAGAAAGGAAGTACTGTGCCTGTTGTCTAAACATAGATCATGCTTTGCAGATGGAAGTATTCTGGAAATTTGATTTGATTTTGCAAGTCATCCTGGAGTAACCAAAACTGATTACGTTATTGGCTAACAGAAATGGTCCTGCTCTTCTTCTGGCACTGTCTCCAATTAGAGGATCACATGCTAAGTTTGCCACAAGATCCCTGCCTCATTCAGCACACGAGTAGGACATTAATCTCCAAAAAGCCCAAATTCTTTGAGGATGTTGTTTTTAGTACTTCAGCAAGGTGTAAATGTGGCAGGAAATCGCAGGGGAAAAAATGTAAGGTTGTTATGAGAAACTGAATGCAGTCCTAGATAATTAGATTTTATGCCTGCTTCTGCCATAGGGTTTCTGTGCAAGATTTGCAAGGTCAGATCCAGCTTTGGTACCGTTGTTTCCCGTGTGTCAAAGGGGAACATCTGTGACCCTGTTTGCATTTGTTCAAAATAGTCACATACGGACCTGAAAGTGAGTGTACTGTTCTTTGAACAGAGAGAATTGCTGAGCTCTGTGGAAAGTTGTCACTGTCCTGGTGTCTCAAGCTAGAACTCTAAATTTAGGAGACAGTCAACAGGTTTTGGCATTGATCTCTGGATGCCTTATGTGATCGCGGCTAAAATGAGGGTTATACTGTTACTTCCTCTCCTGGGGATCTTGTGAAATTAAATATCTCGACATCTGTAGAATATTGAGGTTCTATGAGGAGAGTGCCATAGGCATAGTGTGAGGGAGATCGCCATTTTAGGCGTTCGGGCTATTTAGATGAGGTGTAACAAAAAGACATTGAATAAAGAAGGTAAGAAGTATTCCCTAACTACTATAAGGAAGGTAGAAGTATGGCATGTGATTGTGCAATTAAGTAATGGATCATAAACAACAAATACAAAGAAGACAAAACTGCATAGGCAGCCTTAATTCAAGCATTTTCCAGCTCTCAGATGTTTCTTTTTGCAGTCTTACCTGCTTTATAGGTAGGTAGTTTGAATTGGATGTAACAGTAGGATTTTTTTTTGAGAGTCAGTATCTGCAGAGGAGGGTATAACTTCTTCAAATTGTCTATTACTGCTGCCCCTCAAATACAATTTCTGCAGCGAGAAGGCTTCAGGGAAGTCTGAAAGAGTGCATTTCCCAGCTCCGGTATCCGGAGAAGGATGGGAGGCGCTGAAAAGCAGGTTTTCAGCAGACTCCTGCCTTCACCTCTCTTTAAAAGTAGGGACATGTGGTCTCTCTCTAATCAGGAGTGACTGGAATTCCTTCCGCAGCCAGCCATGCCGTGACGCGCAGGCAGGAAGTCAAGTGGGTGTCTGGTCCAAACTTAGCTCAGGGGACAAGGCATCCCGATGCCTGGCCGGTTACCAACCACTTTCTGCTGACAGAAATGTATGACCGTAATGACGCCCTGCATTTTTCTACTCAGTGTCTTTAGTCTCAGTTTATTTCAGCTTGTTACATATCGAAAATTTTATTTTCATGTTGAGGAAATTAAAAAAAAAAAATCCAACTCACCTTCTTCTGATTAAGTGCTTGCTAATAATCTCATTGTTGCTAAAAACAGAACTAAAACAGTCCTCTGTTGTTATTTGAGTCACCAGGAAAAATGTTAAAGGTACAACAGTTTTATGGCCCTACGGAAACAGACCAGCATTAGTATGTGGTATGCAAATGAACTTACATCTCCCTGAAGTATCTTATATATTATATATATCATATCTTCCAGAAATAAATGTTTGTCTTGGTCTTAACCTTAGAAAGTTGTCTCTATTGATCACTTAGAACATAAAAGAACATTTTATATAGCGGTGATAGGAAGAAGAACTTTATACATTTCTGTAACATTTTCTCCAGATGATCTCAAAGCACTTTACAAATAATCATATTTCATTATATCCCAGTAATATAATTTGTTTCCTTTTTATTTACTTGATTTGAAGTTTCCTGAGGCCTGTAGCAAGAAATAACTGTGCTCCTAAAGAGAGACTCTGAAATTTTCACCTACGTAAAACCCACAACTGAAGCGTAACCTGCGGGTCCCCACAAGACATCCCCGTGCTGCAGCCGGAGGATTTTTTTGCTGGTGCCTTTCAGCAGAGGCGATGTTACACAGGCTCTGCTCGGCTCTCTTCTTTCCCAGTACTGATTTATTCCCTGGCGTCCTGCAGGAACCTGTTTTGAAGCCTATCTGAAAATTATGTGAGGTCACAGACAGGTAGTTTATCCCTCCAGTAATGATTACACTTGGCGCTATTGACAGTCACACCAAAGGCTCATGCGGACAAAATAGAGCACTTCTTTTATCCTTCCAGTTAGATAAGTCATCCCTGCAGGATCTCTTGTTATTTAAAAAAAAAAAAAACCAGCTTACAATACTGTGCTTGTTCAGGGTGTAGTAAACAATAAATAACTGCAATTCCTGTGCACATATTTTTTCTTCATGCTTGTCTCCCTGCTGCCCTTCCCACCATTATCCCCGCTGTGTGTTTAACAATGTAATGCCCAGAGAAGCCTGGAAAAGTGAAGATGGGTTCCTTTGTCATGCCACCAGTTTGTCTCCCCTGGCGTGGAGCATCGCTGTTGCTGAAGGGTCTCCTTTCATCTTCTGCTGCAGGCATCACATGTAGCCATGACTACAGGAACGGTCTCAAGAGTAAGAGACGGCAACTCCCCTTAGCTGCCGGCAAGCCTGGTTATAATATATATAAGCCTGGTAGTCTCCCTCCTGAGAAGCAGCTCTGAGTCAAGGGGCTGATGTGGTCACTGAGAGCCAACCCAGTTACCTCAGCCTTTACAGCCCCACGTGGAGGGGCAAGCTTGTCTTCGTGTCCCACTTGTCCCTTCTCCAAGTGCCACTCTGTCCCGAGGTCTGGGAGAGCAGGTGCTGTTTACCAATGACTGCTTGTGCGGGATTACCAAAGAGCGCAGGAAGCTCCTTATTCCTTTGCCAAGGTGGCCGTGAGGGGCCAGAGTCGGGGAGGATGAAGAGAAGGTGTGTAAGCAGGGGGGTGTGCGTGGCAGAGGCTGCTCAGGGCTGGCCGGGGACCTCCAGTGTCGTTGCATCCGTGCAGCACTGCCCAGCGCCAGCCGGACCCCACCAGCTGTGCCTTCATCGCCTGCTGGTGAGGACCCAAGCAGCGGGTCTGTAGACAAGGCATTTGGTGTGGAGGAGGTGGTGGCTGCATTATACACGTTTCTGGGCTTTTTATTAGCACAGGCTGCCTTCAGCCTCATTCCTTGGAGTGAAGAGCCACCGGTGCTCCCCCGATCTGACCCCTCTGAACTGAAGGGCAGAGGTACACCTGCATGAAGGTGGCCGTGCTGCCTCTAGGTGTAAACCTAAGCGTTCCAAAAAAGCTTTATCCACTGCAAGGCCCTCCCCTCCTTCAAATTCCTTCTGTTCATAAAGCAGCTAATAGTTCCCCGTCTCTCGGAGGCAGGCAAGCAGTTGATGGTACAGCACTTGGAGAGTTCAGAAGCGCTGCGGAGTATGTGCTAAATGTAATGAGTATTTTACAGCTAAATGTATTACGTTTTTTATTTATTTATTAATGGTGTTAATCAATATTAACCTGCTGTCCACTAGGGTGTTATTATAACATTAGAGTTCACAACCAATTGCCTCCGTCAGTACTTAAAATGTGATTATGCTGAGGCAAGGAAAATGAGAAAGTGCGGTAAATAGACCCCATGCTTGTTTCTTCCAAAACAGAGAGGTATCAGTGGGCCTGTTCGTTATTTTGGATTATTATTTGCTACCAGTACTTCAGAAAAATTATGTATTGGAATTTCAGACCCCTTAACTTATGTGTCTATGCACACAGGCTCCTGTGCATTTGTATCATAATAACATTTGTAATACTGTCAAATAGTATTTTTTAAAAAACAAACATTGTCTCAAAGGAATTATTAACTTCAGAGTACAGCACATATTTTTGGTTTCCAGTCTTGTTTTTCCCCTGGTAATTATGTTGAATAATATATGATTTTTCATTACAAACTCTCCAGTAGGGATTACAAGATACACCACACATCTCAGTTAATGTGGCTGTCAGAACCTTAACTATTACATTCCCATTCACATTTTACATCTTACTTTTAATTGAGCAACATTTAGTGTTCCATTACAGTTTATTTGTGTGGATCTTATCTTGATCTCTTAAGTATCCAGGCTTAATGAGTCGAATCTTTATTATTTTATTTATATATAAAGAGTCTATGGATAGGTCAATAGAGCAATGCCCTCGTGATTAAAAGCAATAGAGATTACATTTAAAAAGTTAGCTTTGTAAGTAAGAACTTATGTGTATCTAGATTCATGCAGTCCGGTATTGATTAATCTTTCAGGTGTATTCCATTTTATAGAGAGAGAGAGAGTTTGATTTTTATATATATGTATAGAAAGGTGTATGTATATGGTAACGTATATACTCATGTGAATGAAATCATGTATGTAAGTAAATTAATGAGTCAAAATACTGATTAACAGGCAGTCTTTATTGACAATCCAGTCAAGCCAGTCATCACTAAATTACGTACTATTTTTATAAGCTTAAAGGAGATTATGTTTAAAGGAAAATTATTTAAGCAGTGAGATATGATCATAATTTTTGATTGCATAATTTGTTAGATCAAAACTTGATCTGATGTTTGCTGTGTGCCATTTCTTTCTTTTCTGTCCCGTAGATAGGTCATATAGGAAAAAGAGCTAAAAGTTGCAGTGAAAAAAACTCAAAGCTGTTACTACTTTTATGCTTTCAAATGCTTGAATTTCACAACGAAACTCTGTCTCTTTAAACAGAAGTTCTTATAAAGCTGTTTCTAAGATTCAAAAACAAAAGAAGAAGAACAACAAAAAAAATCCCCTAGTTTATGCAGTGGCAACACTTCCCCTCCTTTTTCACTATCACAAGGTTTGGGCTCTGTGTTTCCAGTGTTGCGACATGGAGCAATTTTAGCCCTGTCCGGATCCTGGGGGGGTCTCAGGGGAGAGCGGTGGCCTCGGGGCTGGGCTGTGTGCCTGGCCACCTTCACCTCCCCACCTCCTCTCTGCTGCCACTGCTGCTCCCAAGCCGGCTCCCAACAGGGGCTGTCGGCTGTTGTTGTTGATGCTTTCCTCCCGATGGGAGTCTGGTCAACATGAAATCATCGTGATTACATCTTAAATGAGGCTGGAAATGGCCACAGCAGGGCTGCATTTTATACCCAGGGCTAGTCCTCAGTGGGAGGAAAACTTGCCATGGTCAAGCCTGATTGCTTGATGGGACTATGCCACCTCCAGCTCTCAAGAATTTAGAAATTCACATGCTTTGGGTGATAGAGATACTCAGTGTCATTGTGGTCTAGTGATGCCATCTGAAAGTTTAAAGCATTTTTGTTCCTAAAACTTTATCCACAGTGTGCAGGTTTATGTTGCTTTGGTGGCTGCCTAGGTGGTTTCTGAATCCATGCCCAGGTTGTGAAACTAACATAGAATATATGTGCGTATTTGCCATATGTCAGCCTATATACATATAGATATGTGCATATATGTATGTCAGCAGCTGCTTGCTGTCAGGTTTGTCCCAAATCTCTAGGCGCAGATGGGATTCAAAGAGAACTAAGCTAAGAGGGCCTCTTTGCTGCAGATCCTGGCCTTTGCACATACAACATAAAAAACTAGAGAGTTTAAACTCCCCTGAGTTTACTTAAAATATGGAAATTTTGTCATAATTATGGGGAGACACATCTTGGTCAACTGTTTTGACTCAGACAATAAACAGTAACAAAATAGTCTACAGGGAGAGGTTTAGAATATAACTCCTGGGAAATTTTTGTTTTGGAAACAGTGACAAATGTGTTTCCTGAAACACTGTATGCTCCCTGGAACTGGGGTGTTCCAGCCTGAAGACCGGCATTCTTCTCAGTTTTATCACAGTTGAAGAACCACCATTTCAGTCTGCACTTAAGGGGTCCCTGACCCCGTAACCACATTTCCATGTGCCTTTCTGTGGACCAGACATCCCAAAGCTCCCAAAACTGGACCTGGCATCCCTCATGAAGTTTAGTCTGCACTGACAGGGAAATTTCAAGGAAGGACATCTGGGAATATTTTCTGTGTTCTCAAAGGCACAACGTGTTCAAGAGATTACTCTGGGTCATTTTGAATGGACGTTAGGAAGAATTTCTTCACCATGAGGGTGATGAGACACTGGAAGAGGTTGCACAGAGAGATAGTGGAAGCCCCATCCCTGGAAATTTTTAAGGCCAGGATGGATGGGGACCTGAGCAACCTGATCTAGTGGGAGGTGTCCCTGCCCATGGCAGGGGGGTTGGAACTAGATGATCTTTAAGGTCCCTTCCAACCCAAACCATTCTGTGATTCTATGATTTTACCTGGCCTGATCCTGCCCTGGACCATCCTGGATGCACAGCCATCTGGAAGCCAAGCCTCCTCTGTGATTCTGTATGGGGGGCTTGCCAGCTTTGGAGATTTTACCGTTTCTAATGCAATTGCTGAGTCCGATTTTGGACATTTGGTATCTGACAACTTCAGTGGCACTGCCCTCATTAACAGCATGGATGGATTTGGCCGAGTACCTAAGAATTTGGTGCTCATTACATGACTATTCTGATAACATTACAGCTATATATTATCTGAAAGGAGGGGTTGTTACACGTGTTAGTGCCCTCGGAATACTCTTAAGAAACTATGAAAGCATTACTCGAGGATTCAGGTTCCCCTGTCATTAATGTGTCTGTGTTATTTCACACATGACGTAACACATTAAGATGTTATTAGTAGATATGACAATCTATCCTGTTTTCCTCCAGGGACTAGATAATGGCTTATGGATAAATTAATCCTTTTGATTCGGGCATATATTGTGACATGATGGATATGTGGCATACAAGAATGTTCTTTGCTTGCTAGGATGTTGTGGATAAAAAGAGAAATAAATCCAACTGGGATGCGTCCATTTTGAGAGTTCATCTGCAGCCTGGTCATGTTCTTTGTTCTCTGGGCAATGGTGGGTTTGGGTATTAGGGTGCCTGAAACTACCAGGCCTTTTGGTTTAGGGCTTTTTAATTGCAGAGGCACTGATACTTCTGGCAGGTAAGAGGACAGATGGGAAGGCATTAATTCTGAGACTTCCATCAGGCAACAACATACCTTTTAGACAGAGAGGTTGTTTAACATTGTATCCATGACAGCATGCAAGTTACTTGACAGATACATTATTTGGGAATGGTGCTGCATCCCAATGCTCTCCCCATTGCCAAAAGCTAATATGCTATTTTGAAAGAACAAAATTAGGTCAAAGTTCTGCTGTTCTTATGTCATGCAGAGACCTCCCAATTTATTTATTTTTTCCTCCATTCTACTCCGTGCTACTTTTGTTGTCACTTTGATCTTTGTATTATTATATGAGTCTGACATGTTGAATTTCTCTGTTCACTGAAATAGCGTGTAACAGGAACCGAGCAAGGAACTGACAAGTTGAGGTCTTCATATTAACCTATCCTACTTGCCTTCCAGGCTGATTTTGAAGATAAGCCTGACTCCTTGTTCTTCAGCGATGGGCAGCGAAGAATTGACTTTGTTTTGGTGTATGAAGATGAAAGCAAAAAAATGACTCATAAGAGGAGTGGCCGTAAACAGCAAAAGGTAAGTTATTTTCAATTTAAATCTGAATTACTTGTTGGGTGTTCAGAGCAATGGGCAGAAAGGACTGTGCCCTCACCCAGAATGGCGATTGCATTGCCCTGTCCTTGGAGTACTCTTGGGAGCTGGGAGACTGAAGTCCATCAAACTGAGCAGGGAACAGGGGTGAGCTCATGCCAGTAGGTTGCTGTGTAAATGGGCAGGGCATAGCACATCGTGTCTGTCGGTGTGTTCTAGGTGACCTCAGAGCATCCCTCTGAGAGGGAACTCTTCAGGACATGTGAGCAGAAAAATCTGGTATCAGGTTCTCGGTTAGAATTAGACATCAAGATCTTTGGACTAGGGCAATTTCTCTCTGTACCACTACTTCCCTTGACACTCCAACAGCTCAGACATCCCTAGTACCTTGCAAAAAATTTCTGACTCAAGTCAGTGACTGCTTGATGCTCCTTAGCAACTACGAATGACAATCATAGATTATTTTTCACTATTAGTTTTTAATTTGTAGACAGTAAATTATCCATGAGCAAGCAATGTGCCCTTGTCGCCAAGAAGGCCAATGGAATTCCAGGCTGCATAGGGAAGAGTGTGGCCAGCAGGTCAAGGGACGTCATTTGCCCCCTCTGCTCTGCACTGGTGAGACCACAACTGGAATACTGTGTCCAATTCTGGGCTCCCCAGTTCAAGACAGGGAACTACTGGAGAGAGTCCAGCGTAGGGCAACAAAGATGATTGAGGGACTGGAGCATCTCCCTTACGAGGAAAGGCTGAGAGAGCTGGGAATCTTTGGCCTGGAGAAGAGAAGGCTGAGGGGAGACCTTATTAATGTTTACAAGGATCTAAGGGGTGGGTTTAAGGAGAATGGAGCCAGGCTCTTTTCAGTGGTTCCCAGTAACAGGACGAGGGGTAATGGGCACAAGCTGGAACATAGAAAGTTCTGATCGAATAAGAGAAAAAACTTTACGGTGAGGGTGACAGAGCACTGGAAGAGGCTGCCCAGGGAGGGTGTGGAGTCCCCTTCTATGGAGACTTTCAAGACCCATCTGGCTGCAGTCCCGAGTAATGTGCTCTGGGCAATCCTGCTTTAGCAGGGGAGTTGGAATAGATGATCTCCAGAAGTCCCTTCCAACTCTGAAATTCTGTGATTCCGTGATTCCATGAATTATTCCGGTAGGTCTATCAGTGGATGACATTCATTATGACACCTAGGGCCACAAAAACAAGGCCAGACATGCCAATGAGCTCTTTTAATTGTGAACTGCTTGAGAAATATCAGTCCATGGGACTGTAGTTCCCTTGGCACCTGCGCATTCCCACCCACCCGCTTCCTTCTTTGATTTAGCAACTCTCCATGTTCCAGCAGCACCCTCTGGTAGAGCCAGGCAAGGACAAAGATAGCACTGAAAGCAGCTCATATACAAATAATGATTTGCAGTTGGGAAAGAGAAGAGTAGGAGTAAAAAGGCCTCCAGTTAAATTGGTTGATATTCATTACACAGTGTTGTCGTTGGCATTAACAGGGCAGCCATAAGGAATGTCGTTAGTAAGGTTTGAGGGAGTCCTGCAGTGGGTGGATGTTGCAGTACACATGATCACAAGATCAGCAATAAAAATTAATTGAAAGAGATAATTAGAAACAAAAAGCTGCCCCTTTGGAAACAATTGTTTTTATCAATTAACATTTTACATTTATGTTTGTATTATTTGGCTGTTGCCCAAATGTACTTAAAAATATAATGATGGAAATTAAGTGTGAGCAATGGAGTAGTATTTTTAGAGCAGCATTAATGGTAGGACATCAGCCAGAATGAAACCATGAATAATTAGACCAGGAAATTGTGGGTAATGCACTGGGTGCTTGCAAAAAAAGAAGTTTACTTTCAAAGGTCTCAGTCCTACACAGATCTGCAGCCACACTGAGTCTGTGGTGTGCTGAGGAAGAGGAAGCAGTCTACCTACACGCAACAAATGTGACAACAAGAGTATATGAAACAAACGATCAGATAAGGTGAAGACTGAGTGGCTGGTGAGCAGCTCTGTGGAAGAGGCACTCATGGCCTTGGTGAACACCAAGCTGAGCAAGAGCCAGCTGTGTGGCCTGGCAGCGAAGTGGCCAACAAAGGCTGTATGGACAGAAGAATGGCCAGGAGACTAAGACACATGATTAGGGTGACGTGGCTGTGTCAGAAGGAAGCTGAAACAGCGGTGGTAGCAGTTTTCAGAGCCAGGTTTTCCATGGACAGGGAGACTCTGAAGCTGTAAAGGTACTGTGGAAGATGTAGGCAAGAATTTTGATACTGGAATGCGTACGGTAGAAAGCATAGAAAGAGACAAGGATGAAGAAGTGTCAGTTACAGAGGGCTTCCAAGGACAAGAATAAAGGATACAAGTGTGATGACCCTGAGATGGAGAATAAATGAAAAACCCCAAAGCCAACCATGAAACAGACAAAGCCTTATGCATTGTGTAAAGTATCAGAGCGCACTGAAAAGTGGAGGAAGGAGGAGAGGGAGTGAGGAGAAGGTTTTGGTCAGTGAGTCTGTCACATAAGCTGAAATGAGTCACCTGGTCTTAACCAAATTCCTGAGACAGTCAGACGTACTGGCTTCTTCTCTCTAATGCCTCACATACAGATGTCACCAGCTTAGCAATGCATTCCCTTTACCTGTTGTTGCAGGAACAGACTTTTAAAATGTGAATAGATGTAAACTTTCTAACTTTTTAGGATGGGATGGGTGCAGGTCAGCTCCAAGCACACAACACTTTAGTCTTCTCAAAGACAGAGAGGTCTTTTGTCTCACTTGATATCACTTGCTGCCCAAGTGGAAGAAGCTGTATGTGCTGCAAATCTTCATTCCCCAAGCAAATGCTGAACAGACATTGGCAGCACTCATAACGTTTTTCTTCCTGTACTTCTTCCCGAGTGGGATGCAGGATGCTGCCGTGGGACCTACCTCACACTCATACTAGGAGTGAAAGGAGAGTAACAAAACAAAAAAAGTGTGAATAGAAAGTTTGAAAAGAAGAAACAAAACACATATACCTTATGTCTGAGATGAAAAGGAAGATGACCTTTACAGTATAGTTTTGCATCCTTGGAATTCCGGGGAGAGAATTAACATTTTGGCCTACCACCATTCCCAGAATGGTGTGGAGATGATGCTGCCCAAGATACATACAGGTTTTGTCAGTACTGACGTAAAACCTAGTCGATAGCTTGTCTTTAATGACACTGGTTTTTATTTGGTTATAGTTTTTTTCTGTGGCAGAAGACTTCTACCCTTATGATGATATACAAGCTACCAAAATGAGGAGTATTGCCATTTACTGTCAGCTTTAAATACTGCATACGTCACTGTCTGTCTCTGATCAATGATTAGCTGAAAATGCCAAATTTTGTAAGGAGTATCTTGTGTAATTTAAGGTCCTTTAAGCCTGAATAGGTTCCTCGCTCAAGCTACTCTTTCTTTGACTCCCTTGGCAGTTTTATAGAGCTATTATCCAGCGGTTTATTGCTCTCAGAATTTGGAAATTCCAGGTTATTGAAGAAGAGCAGATACAGAGACATCTGTTCTCCTAAGGTGAAATCCTCACCTCAGTGAGGTCAGAAGGATCTGAAAATCAGACCTCAACCTAGATAGACAATTTACTGGATTCAGAGAAATGGGGCACAGATCCATCTATTATTCTCCAGCAAGAGAAGAATCAGGTCTTGGGACTATCATTATATTTGATTTGAATGGCTTGCTTTCCTTTTTTAAGATAATTGTATTACTGTAACTGAGGAAATGTCCCAGCACTAATTTATATTAATTGGCAGCATTCTTGGGAAAACATCTCATAGGAGAAAAGGAAATAACTTAAAATATGGAGGTGATTTGGATAGAAGGCACAAAAATATGGGATTCTGAAGTACTTGGAGATGTGCAGCAGTGCTGAGCTTCCATCATTTTCATGTTTTCATGTGTTTCTGAAATCTAGTTTAAAGGACGTGAAGTCAAACTACTGAAATAACAACCTCGTGGAAGTTTCTAATATAATTTACAGATTCAAGAGTTAGCAGATAATGTTCATTTATGCAACTCACTTCAAACTCCAAACCTTTTTAAGTTGTTATACAATTAATTTTGCAAGCACTAGCAAAACTCGAACTGTCAGGAGCAGATTCCAGAAAGTGAACCTTGCAAGCAGTTAAAATCCCTGCCCGAAGGATGTTTTTTAAACCTACAACTTATGTACCCTATTTGTCAGGATAGGTTACCATCAGAATAAAAATTAAATATCACCAGTCTTTCCAAGAATGCTCCGAAATGCCAGTTTTATCTACTGGGGTCCTCCAGGAGCTCATTGTTGAAAGTTAATGGGTCAGCACCAGAAAGATGAATTAAAAATAGATCGATGCAGAATGTCATTTTAGTCCATCTGCTTCCCCCAACAGAAATAAACAGAAAGAGTGTCAGTAACTTAAGTAGGAATGTGGGAAAAACCTTCATTTCCAACCATGAAGTAATCTGTGCTTCACAGAAATAGCTGGGGCTTTTTTGGGGGGTTTGGGTTTTTTTCAAGGTAAATGAAAACCATAATTCATACATTGCCCCCTTTTTTTTTTTTACTCATGGTCTTACCGAGAACTTCAGCAGGGCTAGAGAACTTTGTCTTCATAAGCAAACAATGAACAGTTCCTGCCTCTAGATTTGTTTAGTTTAGATAGCTGTCAAACAAAAAGCTTGGATAACTTAAAAAACTAATTGTACTTCTCACGCTGTTTAGCATGCATCACACCCGTGGCAACAGAACAATACTTGGGTTTACAGGAAGGGGGGAACCTCCGTGCCATTTTACGCAGTGATTTGAGGCAGTAGAGGATGGCAAGCTCCACATGGCCTCCGTGTGCCCAGCCAACCTACCCAGGAAGTCTGATAACAAGGATGAAAGGGACCTTTGAAACTGGGAGGAGGGCAACCACACCTGCCCTGGTCTCTGATTATTGGGCTGTTTTTTGAAGCGGGAACTCATTGAAATAAAATCTCTGCTCCTGAGGCAACCCCAAACCCAAATTTTACTTCTTTGCCTAATGGATGGAAGGAGGGATGACAGAAAGATGGGAAGATAAATGGAAGGAAGGAGTTACTCTGATGTTACTACACACATTCATAGGACTAGAAATGGGTCTTTCCAAACAGAGTGACTAGAAGCCACTGTTGAGAGCAGGGCTAGAACTGCTGTATTGCCAGTTCTCTGTGATCATGAATCAGGTTTCAGAAAATCACCAGGCTGGCTTAAAATCAGAGGGTATCTCAGAAAATATATATTTGGAGTTCTTTGGGTTTACTTTCTTTCTGTCAGCCTTTATAGCATATTCTGCTTCACATTTTTATGATTATCTTCAAAGATAAGGGGAAGAAGCTTACAGAAGCAGAGCTTCTCAATCAATTAATTTCCTGATGCTGACAGCTGGGACTTTCAGAAGAGCTTTCAAATACCATCAAAGAAACAGTGAGAGTTGGCAGCTAATATTGATACAGTGATCCTCTCCACTCCCTTTAGCCGATTTCCATGGAGGAAGCTTTGGGCCCCATGCTCTTTCTCTTACTGACTGTGATTTGTCTTTTGCCTGTCAGGTAAGGCAGAGGTGGCTATTCAAGCACTCCGTCCTTGTTAGTATTTTTCCCCTGAAGCCACACAGATATTGTTGTGGGGAACTTTTATCTTTGCACAAAAGAAACTAAACAAAGATACGAGTTGGCGTTCTTCTGTCACTGTAATCAAAGCAAGTGCTCCCTAGCGTTTACGAAACACAGAGAAAACTGCTAGTGGTCTGCTACCAATTTCCAGACCCACAATCTTGTTAGTCTCCCCAGCTGGGCAAGACAATCACCAGACATTGAAAGCATCATGGTGAAAAAGCAGCTCCCATGAGCTAACCCTTCGACATGCCTGTAATACTTGGCATTTACTTACACTATGCTTTCACTTTCTGAAGATTGTATGTGATTCTGTATCCCGTAGTGTCTTAGCCTTTTGGTTAGCCATTCAGTCATCAAAATCTATGTCAGGTTTAAATCATCAGCATTACCACGATTACATTATTATTACAACTTAGCCTTGCAGGTAGCTGAGCAAAATGCCGGATACTAAAATAAACTTTGGACAGTCTCCACCTTCCAGCCTAATAAGCTATGATATCTCATGCTGTAATCCCCAGTCAATACAAAACCACTACAGACTCCTCTGGGTAAAACTCTAGCTCCTCCATAGATCATCATATGCATAATTCAATCATTTATATAAAATAGCAAAGCCCCTAATTAGCAAAGCCTCCCAGGGGCTTTGTTTCTCACTACTTGCATTAATGCATTATTAGAAACCTTAATATTGTCAACATTCCTCTAAGATTTTGAGGGCAAAATTAATTTGGGGAACTCCTTGCCATAATAAATTATTAAAGCAATCTGAATGGTAAGATTTAAAAAAAAAAAAAAAAGTATTAGACTTCTGCAAATGACAATTGCCCTGCATCCATCTTTGTGCTATTTAGGAAAAAAATAAAACAGGTATTTAGCCCTCTGCCTTTTTTATTTGCTTAAACAAGGCAGAACTCAGGCTGAAATATTTTCATGATTCAGTATTATTCACCATACAAAGAACTATAAATATGGAAGAAGCAAAGAGGTAGGATGAAATAGCAGAAGAGATAATAGTGGAGTAACAACTGCTGTATTGTGTACTACATATATTAATGATCTGTTAAGGGGATTGAGTTATGATATAAGAAAAATTGCAGAGGAAATCATTATATAGTTCACTCAGAATCCAAGATAACTCTGAACCTTTAGCTCTGAAGGAGAATGGAGAGCACTATTACCTGTGAAATGTTGAAAAATGCAAGGAAAAAACTCATTCACATTTAGAATTTTAAGTTAGCATTGTTAGTACAAGGAAGAGACTTAGATGTCACAGGAAACAGCTGTATTAAGTGTCCTCTTCAAGGTTCAGCTACCATCAAAATTCTAGATAATAGAAAGTGTTACATATATACAATATATTATAAATGTGCATATTACATATATATACACAATATTATATACACAGTGAAAAAATACAAAGGGCATTATACTATCACCAATATACAGGTGGGTTAATGGAACATGGAGAGATACCTCCATGAAGAGTGCTGTTGAAGTTTGGGATTGTGGTTTTATCCTGAGAAAAGAGAGGAATAAGGAGAAATGTGATAAGTATTGATGTAAGTAGGAAACAGATTTGGCTCTTCCTGTCTCTAACCTGAGAAGAAGGTGATAGTCCCTGGAATAAAAAGACAGAAAACCCAAAACAGATAAAAGAAATACCTTTTAAAAATACAGTAAATTTGTCCATTGTGAGCATTGCCATATGCAGGTGCTGCAGCTGAGAACTAACAAAGTATAAACGGGATAGGCTGGTTTTATTATTATTCAGTTTTATAATTATTGATTCCAGGGCTAGCTAGAGTTTTGGCAAATTTGTTTGTTTCTGCTTTGGGGATTTACAACAGTCTTTAAACAGTGAAGAACTGGATGAAACTTACACAGAGATACAACTGACCTGTTCCTGTGAAACTCCTGAAGATTTTTGCCTCCCAAGAGTGAGTGGGTTTTGGGTCTAGTCCTGAAGATCAGTTTCCATGTGCCTATCAAAGTGCTTAAGACTTTATCTAAAGGGTCGTTCATTGACTCCAGTACTTCACAGTAGCAACAGGCCTGGATCTTAAGCACAGACCTTAAGGCAGTTAGTCTAGCTGCAGAGAAGTAGGTGACAGAAACCACTGGACCATTCTTCTTTTAAGTTCCTGTAGTGATAGGTGCAGAATCCTTTAAGCACAGGTCATATGAACAACCAAAATGTTGGCCGATGACATGAAAGCAATCTGGGAGTAAGAAAGTAGTATCACCAAGTAACTCTGAGAACCTCACTGCATGCATTATCTGGCCTGGGTCAGAATAAAGCCATCAGTCCCCAGTGCATTAATGTCATCTCCTGGCAAACTGCTCACAGAAGCCCTCCCCCAGCCCCAACCCCCTACAGCTGCTCACCCATGCTGATATTTTGACATGCCGTCTGTAGGCCAGGGAGAGCTGCCCACCCTTGACTTACATAAACAAATAGCTCATTGGGGAACTAGCCAGTTGATGCAAATAGCTTTTAAATTGGATTGCTTCACATGAAGTTTCAAAATTTCTTATAAATCCCTTTTGGAGTTGTATATTTCGTATTTTGAGGGGAGAGAGGCTGCTTGTCTCAGTGTGTTTTTGGGGGAGAGGTCATCTGTGTGGAGAAGCAAATTAAAGATTGCAAAGGCATTTCAGATTTTTTTGTAACTCACAACCTGCCAAGTGCTGGTAACTGTGAAGTTAAAACAATCCATTAATTTCATCTTTACTGAGGACAACTTGTCGTGTCCTTCTGGGGGCATAGAATGCTGCTAGAATAGCACCACTGACTCTACAAGTGCTAGAGCTCTTGGCTTCTTCCTTTGAGGATGCTTATCCATGGACTAAAATTTAGAGGGCTACTACAGTTTAAAGCACTGTGTGAACTTGTATGATTACTGTGAAAGAAGGATACAGTTACAGGTTGCTGGAAGAAAAGTGGGATGGAAAGCCCTTGAGATGAAGACTTTCTAAAGGGCAGATTAATTAGGGGAAGGAGGCTGCCATCAGTAGTTCAGTTAGTGACTAAAGGTGATCACAAGTTTCAGAGGGAGCTGCTCTCAAAATTCAAAATTTGGGGCACATTTTTACCTCTGTAATGTACCAGAAACTAATAGGATGAATTCTCCACAGTTGCATTTGAGGGCAATATTGCATATCAGACCAAAAAGAACTGATCAGGATTAGTACGTAAGACTGTACCTATCACCGCAGCAGCTGTCAAGTGGACTATAGAGATAATGACACAATGGTGCTTCATTTTGGGAGGCAAATCCATTCTTCTATGCGTACATATTTGTGAAATTTGGAACAGATGTTTTACAGTGTTCAATGTCTTTTTAACAGAGGAAGAGACAAGTATATGAATCAAACCTGATAAACAATGGCTTGCAACTTGAAGCAACGAGATCGGTGAGTGCTCTTCTCTGTGTGAACAGCCGTGTCTGAGAGCAAAACCCCCACTATGGGAATAAGGAAACTGGATATATGAATTCACTGTAACATTTCTCTCCTCTCAGGAGAAAAAGGCCCACCTTTTTTCTGTTAGTACTGTCTCTGTGATCTGATGCAAAATCTTTTAAACTTTGTGTCTGTTCCTTCTGCTGCAAAATAAAAGATGGGAAGATGGGAGATTACATAGGTCATGTCTGCTGAGCTCTTGGAAGATAAAAATTACTGGCTACGCTCTGCAGAGAGCTTCTCCCCCTGCTCTGGCATGGGAAGCCTGTGGTTTGTCCAGGGCAGAATGCCCCTGCCAGAAGAGGAGCACAAGGCTTCAGCACGCGGCTCTGCTCCTCACAAGGCCTGGCACTGTACAAGTGGTTGTAACTATTGTTCTTTGTGCATTTTGGGCTGCGATGTCGCCTGTGGGCACTTCAAGAGTGCTACGATAAGGCACACCAGCTGCCGGAGCTGCGCTCTCTTTCAGGCAGGGTTGGAGCCCCTCTGAGCCCCTTTCCTTCCTGCCCTGCAGGGCTGCAGCACTCCGTCCAGGTCTCCCAGGGAGGTACAGCGCAGTCACTTCCATTCTAAATTTGTTGTTGCTTGGTTGTCTATAGTGAGCTCCGGAAAAAGTCGCTTTGCCCCTTCCTCCCAAATTAGGCTCAGAATCCATGGCATCATGGTATTTATTTGATTTCTGCAGTGAAATTTGATTTCTGCACATCCAAGGATGCAGCCTGGCTCTTCACATTCAAAAGAAAGTAAACCACTTGCTGGAAGCCTGACGTGGCCCTCTTGCTATACTTACATGTTGCAGTTTTCAATCGCTCTGCTGCGATCATGACTGAAAAACTTTTGAAACTGGAAGCTTCCCCAGGCTAGGTCAGACATCTGACCCATTTTCCTGAGCCAAGGAGCTACATAATGTACTTTCATGTGGCTGAGACTCACTAATCCAAGGTGTCAATAGAAGGTCTACAGGTGATGTGTAGACAGGAGACAAGAGTGGCTGTCGGAGTTCCCCCTGCATACTGGTGCTGGTTTGAGCATGCAACTGGGAGCATATGTGCCCCGTGATGTCGTTATCCGCAGTCTCAGCCGATTTTCCTTTCCCTCTCCCCATTCTACCTATGAAGCTGGGAATTCATGTTGCCCAGGAGCACCCATGGGTGCCTAGCCTCCTTCCATCAAGTCTTGTCACCCTGGGGTTGTACTTGAGCTGCTGGGGAGTCACTGACAGCTCCAAAGCGACAGCTGCCCTGCCAGGCTGCAAGTGCAAACACTCCTCATGAACCCCTATGGGGGAAGCATTGTTAGACTGGACTTGCTTTGTAAACTACCTTGCAGAGATGTAAACATTAAGCATTAAGGGAATAGTTAGCTGTCTTTTTTTATATACTTTTATATGCCCCATGTTTCCACTTCATGTCCATGCTTTTACAGAAGCTAATGATATATTTGCTTAGATGGACAACGAATGCCACTTTGAGTAAGTCATCTATGAGCTGTAAAGAGAAAGAAAATTCTAGGTAGTTGAAGAAGTGTTATGAGAAGTCCTTTGCTTTCATATTCTCACACACATATTTTTAATATTCTTTCATTTCAGGTTTTGGATGAAAAACTTATTTTTGTGAAAGTGCATGCACCTTGGGAAGTGCTGTGCACCTATGCCGAGGTTATGCACATCAAATTACCTCTGCAACCCAATGACCTGAAAACCCGAGACTCAGCTTTCAACTGGTTTAGTAGATTCTTCAAAGTGGATGAAAGTATCATCAAACCTGAGCAAGAGTTTTTCACTGCCCCTTTCCAAAAGGAACATTTGTCCAATTTTTATATTCAAGACAAAGACACATTTTTTAATCCTGCAACTAGAAGCCGAATTGTAAGTCCTAGCATTTCATCTTAAAAAGAAAAGATTCCTTTAGTCAAATCAGTGCAATTACCTTCATGAAAGCATCCTGAAAAATTAGGAATATTTGGGACACAATAGTTCTCTGTCATTTATGTAACAGCCTGGACAAATCAGAAGGAAAATCTTCCTTACATTTGTCCCAGTTCTCTTCCTTCTGAATTTAAAGGAGGGATTTGAATGGTTCATATACCTTGTGCAATTAATTCTGTCTGCACTTGTTACCCTTTCCTAAATTAATTATGTGCTGAAACAGGTATAGTTGTGTATGATTACTTTCAGATTTCAAGAGACAAAAAAATATTTTATAAATTTCAGGTTCATTTTATCCTGTCCCGTGTGGAATATGGAACCAAAAACAATGTGAAAAAGTTTGGCATTAACAAATTACTGGACACTGGCATCTACAAAGCGGCATTTCCCCTTCATGACGTAAGTCCACTGTTCATAACTAAAATACATTTTGAAATAGAGGTCTGAACTACATCTGTGGGCTTTATATCAAAAGGTACAAAGGTCTTACTCCTTGACTGGTTATTATATCCACATAGTAGAATAAGAGATCGTTTGGCTAAACATATTTTCTTCCAAAGCACTGTTGGCTAAGAATGTAGCTCCATAACTGAAAAACAATATATTTCATTTAGGAGGTGTTCACCTTGTATTCTCTGGGAGATGTAGTTCAGTAAAGTGCCTAGCCTGAGTGATGGTTCCTGTGATGCACTGTATCATCAGTTCTAAAGCAATTTTAACATTGTCCCTTTCGTTAGTGTTCAGTTTTTCAGTATTAAAATTCCTATCAAATATCAACATTGTTAATGAAGACACAGACTACAGATCTCACCTCAGGACGCGTGACAGTCTCACACAGTGAGAAACATTCCCACTGTTCCCAAACATTGTGACACACATGCAGGGAAACCCAGGTTTTTGCAGGAAGGCTCTGTCTGTTCAGTCCAACACTTCATGGGTGACGTCAGAGTCATGTGGAGAAAAGCTTAACTGGGTCAGATTTCACCTTGCAATAATGATAAGCCCAGCTTTTTTAACTACACTTCTGAAGCTTTTTATTTTTAAAGCATATAATTTAAAGAAGCAAGTTATCTGAAAATTGTTTAGCATAAAAAGGCTAGCAGTAGCACAGAAAAAGAAAATGAAAGAGCAAAAAAATCAGATTTCAGAGTATTTTGACTAAGAAAAAGCTCCATGTGAGGCCACAAATGGGATACAGCAATCAAAGACTGAGGGCTGATTTTCTGCATTACATCTATTATTTACCCACACCCCCACATCTCCTCCCCCATCAGAGCCACCGCTCTGTGTCTGAGGTGTGTTCTGTTGAGAAGACACTGAGAACGTGGGAGGTCAGGAATGGTAACGGCTTCAGCTGTTTGGACTCCACTTAAAATATTCAGGAGGCCTCCAAGGGTTTCAAGGAAATCTTTAAGGCAGAATCAAGACAAATCATGTTTCTTGCAAGCAACCTAAAGCTTTACAGGACAAAATTACTATCATTCGTAACTATCCATTTTTAAGGTTTCCTTTTAAAGATTTAAAACCTGCCTTGCAGGCTATTTCTATCATAGCATGGGGAATATGGATTCAGTATGCCTAGTAATTAATTACTGTCTTTTTATGCAATTAAAACTACGTATTACAACTACTCTGAAAATCAAAAGTAGCCTATAGATTTCTACAAATGTCACTTGCCTTGTTGCATCACAGATACAGAATGGAAAGTTCCCTCAAATAAAATAAGCTTTATTGAAGTAGGTTTTCAAATAACGTAGAAAAACCACAGGATTATCTCCATGTGAACTCTCTTTTAAATTTAAAACAGAGACTAGAAGCCCTGGATTTATCTCTCAGACTTTCCAGCCTTCATTCCAGCACAATATTATTTTGAAGCAAAGCATGTTAGCATGTTAGAGCTGCTTAAAATCCATTTTAATTCAGTCCTATTCTCTAATTAGAATGGATCCTTTTCTATTTAATCTTCCTAAGTGCCAAGATGCTGACATGCACTTGGATTTTTTCAGCTCACATATGTAAAGCATTTCCTTTGGCGTTCGGTGCCTTTCCGATAAACTTCTATCCTGCATCTCAGTGCACTCCCAGAGCTGCCTTCCCGCTCCTTTTCCTGGCTTGCAGTGAGACTGGTCTAAAAGGCTATTCCAGGCTCTGGCTTCACGGCATAGATTCTGCAGAGATTAGAGCTGACATGTGCTGCTTGATTAACAGTGTCTTCTTCTCAATTTCATTCTGTTTTGCAGTCTAGTTTTGGGCACCCATCAACTGATCCCGACTACCCAAGTGAGCGCTATCTTCTCTACAGGGAATGGGCTCATCCTAAAAACATTTTCAAGCTGCAACCCCTGGATTTCATCAGGTTGGTGTGACTGGGGCTGGACTAATGCAGAGGGGACTAGGAATTTAGTTAACATGTCTGGTTTCGGGGATGTCAGAGGCTTCTAAAGGCAGATACGTACACACATATCAGCTCGTGTGTGGGAGCATCCTTTGAGCGTGGTTTCATGATAAGCCAATTAATGAAAAGGCAACCACTTAAATTTTTTCTTTGCAAGGTATGATTTTTCTCTTTTTCCTTTTTTTACCCTTCCTGTTCTCTTATAAAAACATTAAAGTGGTGATAGAAATACCCAGCTGCAATACTTCTGCAATGCCAAAGTTCAAACCAGAGGAATATGACAATATGAATTGGCACAAAATGTATTACATAAAGAGCCATTTGAAAAAGAAATGTGAATTTACTTGCATTTCAGGAAAAAAAACCCTTTCCCCTCCACAGGAAATACTACGGAGAGAAAATTGGCATCTACTTTGCTTGGCTGGGCTTTTACACTAATATGCTGATTGTGGCTGCGGTTGTAGGAGTTGGCTGTTTTCTGTATGGATGCCTAACAAAGGACAACTGCACATGGAGGTACCTGATCAGGCCTAGTTTAATATCACCTGCAATTTTGATCAGCCCCCTACAGCGGGGACTGTACAGGGTTTGCAAGACACTGCATAAGAAAAGAGGCAAAGTGGAAAGGGGCTGAGAACAGCAATGGTTGGGGATTTGAAGGTAAAGGCATAAAACATGAGATAAGAAGAGTAATGGGTGTCCATGGACCATTACAGTGGTAGACATCTGAGAGTTTGTCATTTCATCCTTTTATTTATATTTTGCACTATCTTCACCATACCTAGTGTAGAAACAGGAAGAAAAGAGTGACAAAGAGAAGTCAATACAAATTGCCGCAATGCATCATTTTCACTGTGGTAATCCTTAAAGGAGGTATCCAAAGACCTTGATAAAACCCCCAAAATTTCTTTTCTCTATTTTGAGAGAAGAACAGAGGAAGAGCAACAGCACAGGGGGCTTCAGCTGCCCAGGGTGTGTTGGGAAGAGAGGCATAGCCATGAAACAGATTCTCTCATCAGAATACGACAACATTCAACCATGATACAATGACCCAAGGAAAAACACCTGGGTCGTTGCACCAAATCGTCTACAGGCCATCACATCATATAACCCTTTCTGGAAAGGTGTTTATCTTTATAAAACATGCTGAAGGGCTGTGACAGAGCTTCACTCCTGGGACCACTTTATACCCACTTAGCCGTATGACAGTATTATCATTTAGTTAAACAGTTCATCTGCCTCCCTGATGTTGACCCACTGGTGTATTTATAGAAAGCAATTACATCACCTTTCAGCCTCCACCGTATTAGGTTAGTATGTACCAGTTAGGTGGCAACTCTTTTGCCATTTCTTAGGAGACAGATCTGCCATTCTATCCATCACCCTAGCAGCCCCTCTCTGCACGTTTTCCAACCTGATCCTCTCTAGAATACCACAGGGACCAGGTAGCCATTTGGGTTCTGCAGCTATTCCTTGCTCTGTTAGGCAGTGTTCCTCTTCCTTCCACCTCGGACTTGCTGTGATAGCGCATATGAGCATGTAAGTGTGGGTTTCCTATTGAAGAGTGTGAGATCTTTGAAGTTGTTTTGTTTTTAATTAACTGTTTTAAGCAGTTTTGAGAATTACCACCACATACAAGGGATGGAAATTATTTTCCTCCAATGTGATCCATTTTTGAGATGAGGACTAAGAATGGAAATGGGGCGGGGAGGGAATCCTTGAGAGCAGATCACTGGTAAATTATTTCTCAGTTCCCTGAGATTATTGCATGGTACTCATGTGCGAAAAAGGAGTAAAAAATTTAGTGTTGGTGAGTGACTGACTAGTTTTGTTTTTAGCCAAGAAGTATGTGATCCCAACATAGGAGGTAATATCATAATGTGCCCTCAGTGTGATAAAGTATGTACCTACTGGAACCTCACCATCACTTGTGAATCATCCAAGGTAACTACATTTACAGCTTATAGACATGCTATTGAACTTTACTTGCACTTTCTCTAGTACTACACCTAAAACAGTGTTGTTCCTCCACTGTTGTCCTGCAGAATCGCTAGAACTGTGCAAATAGTTGTTCCTTTTGATACAGTGACTGAGCTTTGAAAAGTAAAACCAACAGCATTAATTGGTCCAATTTGCTATAAGATGAAAAAAATTTTGGTTTTTTTTTTTATTTCACATAGTTGTCAAATATTCGATACAGGACTAAAGTGGTGTTTTAATCAAAAATAAAACACTTTGGTTTCATTTCAAGGTGCTTCTTCCTTTTTTGGGGCGAAACAAAAAGAAAAGATTCAATTGCTAAAGTCTTGATTCAGTAGCTCTGAGTCAATTTTGCTAAGGAAATGTTTAAAGCATGTTTTGACATTTCTAAATCCTATCCCCACTCCTTCGCAAAGGAATTACCTGGATCCATGCCTTGAATATGACCTGTGTTGTCAAGGAGGAGGTGGGTAAAAGGAGAGGCTGATGTTGGCCATGACAGAAGCTGTGACACAGCCGTGTCCTGTTAGCTGTGACACAACCAGACTCTTGCCCTGAGTTCCTGTCTAGAGGAACCTCCTTTCTTTCTCTGTTGCCTTGTCTCACTAGGCTAATGTTAGCCTTCTGTCATTCCTTCCCATAGATTCAGTGAGTCCCAAAACTTGATTTTTCAGCTATTCACCAAAAATATTTTGCTCAGCTTTCATGTGTTGCTTCAGCGCACTTAAAGGGTAAAAGAAATAAGAATACAGGGAAAAGATGGAAAGAAAAGGCAAATTGTGACCACAGAGGTATCTCATCCAAATGTGTTTTTACTAACCAGCTTGATTTGTTGTTATCCTGCTCATGAAAACCAGATGTGTCCATCGCCTTTTTGTGGCTATGTTAAAAATACATGGCTCTATACCGAGTTCCCAGACCAGAAGCACTGTTTTTCTTCTTCCTATGCAACAGATGGGAGGAAGTTTGATAGCACACCATTTTACTATCCTCTTGCTGTATATTTGGCTTATATTTTTAATTCTGGGCTTTGCATTTAATTTCCTTAATTTGCCGGAGGGTGGTGTACATTGACAGAAATTGAACAAACACTATCAATAAAGATTGTTTATTAAACCACATAAAAGCTAAAAATCAACACATTCAGTAAGCAGCTTCTGTTCTAGGTCAGCGTAGAAGAAAAAAAAATGGTCAATTATATTTTAAGCCTTTTTTTTTCTTTTCCATTTTTCCAGAAGCTCTGCATATTTGATAGCTTTGGAACACTGGTGTTTGCAGTATTTATGGGAATATGGGGTAAGTTGATTTCAGCAACTGTGGTTTGTCATCTAATTTTGGCCAAGCATCCAGCATCAGACACAAAACATGGATAAATTTGCAACAACTTCATTTTCTGGCACTGAGGAATTCACTAGTAGGTAGTTCTGTAGAAGATAGGTACTCTCTTTTTAGCATCATAACAAAACAAAAAATTGTAGAACTTAAAGTTGGTCTTCAGTGTCTGTTTTGTTTTGTTTAACATGGAGGAAAGTCTGAGAGAAGTGATTAGAGCTGCCTTGTTCATCCAGCAGGATGCTTAAGTATATGTGGCAGAGGAGATGGGTTTTTTCCAAAGGGTGTTGGAGCTGCCTGTGCCTATTAACAGCTGTGTGACTGGCAAAGCAATTGAAAAATAGCCATTTATTATATTTTCCAGGAATTTTTTCCTCCTGTCTTTATTTAAGAAACTGCTTGTAAAAAGTGTAGCAGTTACAAGCACTAGATTTATCTTTTAGAAGAGAAAATGTATCTGAAACCAGGATGTTTCCTGTGGGGGAAACCACTTAGTGCTGTATTTAAGGGATTAGGCAAGTTCTATTTTCCCAGAAACAGTTTTGTTTGCTCATATTAACAACTTTGTTAACCAGCTTTTATTGCACTTTCTTATCCAGAAACTACCAAAGTAAGTTATATATTAGGTCTATATACAGGGTACTATAGACAAAATAATTCATGTAACACTTTGAATTCATTACAACAATACATAATTTGCTTTCGTTGTAAAACATACTGTATTGTTATTTTCCTGTGATGACCTAAAGTGCTTCAAAACAGCTACTGCTTTGGAGAATTATAGGATAAAACATATCATTTCAAAAAGAAGATTCCTTTCAAAATATATGCTAAAATCAAAATACCAGCAGGAAATTCTCTAACAATTTTTTTTTTTAAGTTAGAAGTTTGATACTAATGTTCTCATCTTCTGTCATCTGAATAGTTCATTTATTTGCAATTTGCTTCTTAGTTAAATATTGTGTTTCTTGTTTTGAAGAATGGTTCCAAGAGTAATAATTACAAAGTTAAGCTGTATAGTTATAGTGGTGGCTACAAGGTCTATTAGTATTCTTATCAAAAGTCCACTATATGGAGAGGTGAGTTGTATTACAGAAATTCAGTCAAAATTGTACTGAATCCAAATGACCCATGCTTCTGGTACAATTCCAGCTGTAATTTTCATCTTGCTCTAATACTGACCTCCTGGTCCAAAACAATTAAAAGAATATTAGATTTTTAGATATATTATCGCATCACTATCAGCAATACACTTCTCAATAATTGCATTTTTAATTTTTTTTAGTTTATTCCCTTCAAAAATCTCAAAACACTATAAAACACCAGGGAATTTGGCCTCAGAATTAACTCCGTATACAGCGATGCTCTGGATCAGTGCTCCTACCGCTTCTCCCATGATGCCATGACTAGATTGGCAAAGCTCCTCAAGCAGCCACTTCCACTTCACTTGCGGCCATCACTGGATCCCCTCCCTGAACAAAATCAGTTAAACAAACAGATGTCCTCCAGTGGAGGCATTTCTTTTCTGTCCTTGGTGACACAGTTTCAGAGGCAGAATACCTGGGTCATACTGAATGGCAGTGTTGAAGGACACGTGAAAGGGGACACCACGGATTATCAATGTGAGGTGGAATTAGCCCTCGGATCTCCAAACTTCATTTGTTTCTGCTGTTAAAAAAACGCTGGTTCAAAATAAAAGGAAAATGTCAAATCAGCAGCAGCTCCTTCCTTGCTCTGAAAGACACGACTTGGCTGCTGCCTTATTTCAGCGAGTCGAACTTCTCTTTGCACTGGGGCTGAGAGCGCTGTCCCCGTGTTATATGCCCTGCTTTTGCTGTTAGCACGGAGGCTATCACAGGAGGCCCTGCGCCTCTCGACTCCCCAGCAGGAGCTGGATTTTCAGCTGGAGCAATGAGTATTGCCTGGAGCTTCCTGTGGTTTGGGCTGGGGCCCCCACCAGCAGTTAGGGGTTCATGGAAGACTAATCTCCTTGCTCTGCAAGAGAAGGAAGATGTGATCCTTGGGCCCACTGCTTGGAACAGCCTTTGTGCTTCTAAGCACGATGCAGTGGAGAAGTCCTTGTGGAAGAGGTCCCTGAACAACCAGGGGAGGAGGGTTTCCTGGCATTTTGCCTGTATGTGGATGACAAGGTCATCTCACAGCCCAGCCTATGGAGTTTTCTGGGGTTTAAATGCTTCAGTTTGGGGTCTATCGACCACACCTGATTTTGGAAATAACCTCTAAAGTGTGGACTTGTAACTGCATGCCATCGATGTTTCATCATTCAGGATGAGAGGCCAAACTAATGAAAAAAAAAAAAACCCAAAACTTTTAGGGTTAATTACTCCCAGACAACGGGAATAATGAGGAGCGCAGTGATGGATACTAACTCCTGGAGGCAGTGCTCACAGAGCCACGCTACACATTTAATCTGAGGATGTATTGTCTTCAGTAATAACGCACCAGGGTGCACTGGGGAGCGTGGCACTGACACCATCATCCTGAGCTCCTCCCAGCCTTCTCAGCTGGGTCTGTCATTGACTCTGCTGCCAGATCTACCTGCATCACATCACAGGCCAAGGTAATAAATTTGGCTGGAACCATGTCTGGTCAGTACCACTTCTGTGTACCTGGCCCTCCAGTGCTTCCAGTTGCAGGAGCACAGTCCAGGGAACCGGTTGACCCAGCCCAGGGAGTTTCTAAGCCCTGAGCCATGCAAAAATAGCTGCAGCCCCTTCAGATTCATGCCAGCAGAGGCAGAAAGATGGCCACATTTCAGTCACTTTACCTGAACCATCGTTGGTTGAAAAAGTCTGCAAACTGATAACTTGTCCACACAAAAATAGCAGACGATGAACATGAGCTTTTCCCCATGGCAATATTTTTACATGCTGAGTTTTTATTTTCTAGAGGTCCTGCAGTCTCCAGCATTTTGCCTTCACCTGTCCAACTAACTTGCTTTCTTATGGATCGCATGATAAACTTTTTCAAAAGTAGTTCTTAATATAAAAACCAAAGTACTCATCCTTAGGCAGAAAGCAAATAAATTTATCTGTATTCTTTAGCATGTGCTTACACCATCATTTACGTCAGGTTTCTCATATTAAAGTACCTATGTATCCAAAGCAATAGTTTCATAAAGAAGTACAGTTATTTTCACCATCACAGTAGGCGATAAGGCGTTTATTCCATGTCTGTGGAAATCTGTATGGAAAACACAAGCCACTTATTATAGCCCAGGTGGTCAGGCAGTGTCCAACCCTCACATGGTATTGCTCACTTTTTTTATCTTCTGCATAGTTACTTTGTTTTTGGAGTTTTGGAAGAGACGGCAAGCTGAACTGGAATATGAATGGGACACCGTTGAGTACTTAGAGCAAGAAGAACAAGTTCGCCCAGAATATGAAGCGCGATGCACTCATGTAGTAATGAATGAAATCATACAGGTAAGGAATATTCTGATAACTGGTGATGGCTACTACCACAGACACGTTGTGGGAGGATGCTATGAACATGGTGAATCTGCACTGGAGCTGTATAAATCAGCAGTGCTTCAAGGAGAGCTGATAAGCTGGCCTGGAAATAGTAAACTTATAAAATACAGATGTGTGGGAGGTAATTTATACCGAACTGTAGACACCTGTAGGCACCTTAAAGTAATTGCGTGTTTGAGGAGCTTGTGCTGCTGAGGTTCCTGTGTCATAAATAAACAGAAGTAGGCATCGTCCCCAGCTTAGGAGGCTAAGTCTACTTTATTAAATCCCCCAAGAAATGATTCAGTGTTGCTGCCGGAGGCCAAGATCACAGAGCATTTGCTATCTTTGCCTAAGAATGCATCAGGAAAAAAAGGGTGAAATAGAGGGAAAGTTGTTACATTATATATCATGCCAAGACTGTTTTTTTAACCAAAGATGTTTCTGTTTGAAACATGTATAAACAGGTATTGTTGCTAAGTGCGTGTGAATACAATTATGATCAATAACGGCAAACTCACATGGACAAGGATAATCCTGATTTCAATGAGATAGGATATTTATGAGGATCTTAGTTTAGATTTCTCTTTATTATACATTTTGAGTAGCTTTAGCTTCTGTAGCTCACTCCAGCTTAGCTTCACTTTTTATTATTCTCTGTCAATATATCTCTCTGGGATATATCTGATCATTTGCATTGCTTTCACATTTCACCCACATTATACTAATGTTTATTAGAGGGCACTTGAAAAGTTTCAAAATCAATGGCCATAGTTGAAACTATCCTATATAGATCTTTTTTTATATCTTTTACTACAAAAAAACCTGGTTCTGTTTAAGAGCTTATAAACCTGTACCACCCTTAGTGTATAAAATCATAGCTAGAAAGTTCCTTCCAGACTGTTCAAAGAGTGAAGAATATACTAAAACATAATGATTTTGATCCTCAGAGATCTGATAAAGACTCAGTGAATTCTCACACCACCATATTGAGGTAGGCATTTTACTTGGGAAAACCATCCCATTGTTTCTATGGGATAAATTGAGAAATACAGAGATCAGGGACCAAAATTTTAGTGCCTGCTAATTTTAGCCAATGGGGTTTGAAAACTAGTAACTTTGAATACCATGATCAGCCAAGAAGGATGGCTCCATTGGAAAGGACTATGCACCCTGTCATAGCTGAAGTCAGAAAGAGCTGAGGACACTCAGGCTCTGTGGAAGTCATTTTTATCTTATAATGGGCAGCAAAAAAATAGACACATATAATCAGGCAAGACTTTTGAAATCATGAATAAATGTGAGTTTCCAGGCCAACAAAGCAGAGAATGCAACAAAACCAGAGACTTCTTTCCTGTTTTCTACCCTCAGTATCATAACAGGTTTAATTGCAGCACCCAAAAAATATGAAGAATAGATTGGGTGTGTCCTTGATCTGTTTCTAAATCTTTTACAGCAAGAAGAATATGTGCCATACACTGCCTGTGGGAAGTGCATACGGATGACTTTCTGTGCAAGTGCAATCTTCTTCTGGGTAAGTTCTCCTCTTATTCTTTCAACTCATGGATTCACTTCTCTAGTAAGTGTCTCAAAAAAAGATTGTCCTGAACTGAACAAGAGGTAACAAAGGAACAGGTTCAGTTGGATTTACATCTTATGCATAAACCAAGCCCATAAGGTAGGGAACCACATGGAGATGGTAGCGTACAGTCAATAGAAAATATGCCAAAATATCCTGCAGCTGTAGCTTGCAAGTTATGCTGGTGAATGCAGTTCATTGGGTTTTCCCTCATTATTTTAAGATAAATGTCTTTGCTTTTGGAGGGGGGGAGCAGGGGAAAGACTTTGGTTTATACGCACTCCTCCCTGCCAGTTTCTATCCTACTTGTTCCAGCCATTTGCTTCAATATCATGTCTCACAGTCCTGGGCCTCTTTCAGGTTTTTCGTTTCACTTAACAGGGCAAAGCTGGGCACTCTCTAATCTTCCAGAGATGCTGCTTTAATTAACTAAAACTTGAAAGCAGCCCCATCACCCATGAAACAATAGCTATCATGGTGAGCATGCCCAGAGAGGTCACCTTGAAAACTCAGTGTTTTAGCATGCTGTGTGTCCTCCTTGTCTGTAGCACAAACTGCAGCTGGAAAAGACCTCATCCTAGGTTATAGGAGACAGAGAGGAGATAGAGTGGTGACTGGCAGCCCAGGAGAGTCTCAGCATTAACACGTGAAACACAAAGGAGACAATACTGGCTTGCTGTTGGGTTTAAATAGACAGGACTTCACGTTGAAGAGATTTGGTTTGGTTTTGTCATTTGTGTTACTGGGCTCTCTTATTATGTGCAGGCAGTGGGGAGGTAGGTGGGTTCATGGCAGTTTGCAGAGACAGTGAAAAAAAGGGTTCATAGCTGTGTGGACGTCAGTCTGAACAATAGCTAGAGAACTAGCAAGAAATAAAAGCAGGAGGAGAAGCAGAAAGAGAGGAGATGGCAAGCAAGATGGGGTGCATGGATCATTTTACAACCCTTGCAGGTTACATGACTTGTCTTAAAATGTGGCTATTCCTTTGAGGGCTCTGTATTCTGTAATATTGTCATGTGAAAGAGAAGTTACAGCCCCCTCCATAATCAGTGCAGACTTGCTAGTACATTTGCCATCCTGCCAATTGCCCAATGTCAAAAGAGGGAGATTTCTTCCATCGCATGCCTCGAGGCGCAAGATTTGATTACACATCTCATTATCTTTGCTTGCATTGGTACAAACCTTGTTATTAGTCATAAACCAGACCATCTCTTTTCTTTCCTGCAGATTGACTATGCTGCATGAAAAAAAAGGCTCCTTTTATGGATTCTAAATTTATTGCCTTCTATATTATTTGAGTATCCCCTTGCACTCATCTTATGCGATGGAATGACAGGCACACAATCAGTTTCCTTTTGCCTTTTGTAAAAAGTATTTCGAGCTCACTTTTTTCCAAAGCCAGTGGTTCAATATTAACATCATTCTTGCATTCCCTTGGCAGATTCTTTTGATTATTGCTTCAGTTATTGGAATCATTGTCTACAGGCTCTCGGTTTTCCTGGTGTTTTCTGCAACGTTGCCACAGCACATTAACGGAACGGAGGCGATCCGCAAGTACCTGACACCGCAGACAGCCACTTCAGTAACTGCTTCACTCATCAGCTTTATAGTCATTATGGTTCTCAACATCATCTATGAAAAAGTGGCAATCCTGATTACTGACTTTGGTATGCCGCTGCTGTACCTCACATAGAGACTTGGGGTAAAAGAGCAAGAAAAAAATGTCATTTACATGTATAATAAGCATCCTAATAAATGAACACCTGTACCACGTATTTTAGAATTTTACCACCAAATCACACAATACCACCTGGAAACTTTCAAATACAGATTTTCTTAATATCAAAGGAATGTGATATTCAGCTCTTTGCCTGAAAACTCTTTGTATAGCAAGCATGAAAGATCAATTGTTTACAGTTTTTTGCTTGTGAAACAGACAAAGCAAAGAAAATTACTATAATAACCAAGGTTTATGAAAACAGATCAGTAACGTATAACACATTCAATTACATTAGCTTTTGTTTATGGGGAAAATAGCTATTTTCTTGTAAATAAATGAAATAAGGTCACTTTTCCAAAGCTAGATACCATTCTCATGTTATTAAATAGATAAACAGTCGCAAATATTATTATTCTTTATATCCAGGCCATCAACATTAAAGTAGCTATTTTACTTTAGATGTGTGAAGTAGTGCAGTGTTTTAATACAGTTTCAGTTAATACTGTTCCATCAGTTCAAAGTGTTACATTTGCATCTTCCCTGAGTGTGCTGGATTTGGGTGCCTTTTTTTCCCTGAGTTATCAGAATTTTTGCTTGTTCTTTTTCTTTATTGTCAGGGAAAAAGTTTTTTCCTTTTTTACAACCCATATAGTTTTAGAATTAGCATAATGGTTAAGAGTATACATGGGGATTATGTACAATCTAATTTATAATGCTCTCAGTCATATTAAGGAATACAAGGCATAAACATACTTTTCCAGCTGAGACTCTAAAGCAGCTTGTAGGTTACTTGTAGGTTGGTGCACTTTTTTAAATTTTTTTTTTTTTAATTGCAGAGCTTCCAAGGACACAGACTGATTATGAAAACAGTCTGACCACAAAGATGTTCTTGTTCCAGTTTGTCAACTACTATTCTTCATGCTTCTACATAGCCTTCTTTAAGGGTAAATTTGTAGGTCACCCTGGAAATCCAGTTTATTGGCTAGGAAAGTATCGCAATGAAGAGGTAAGAATGTACAATAGTGTTTGTTTTTAAACAGCAGGACCCATTAGTACGGGTATTCTGCTGCAGTTAGGAGTGTATAACATAATTGTGCTTATTTAAGTTGAGGGTTCAGAAAGTGACTGCTTCCCAAGCCAGTTGCCTCCTTAGTAACCCCTAACATAAAAGAATATGACACAAGACCAGTTGGGCTTAGAAATGTATTACACGTACCCAGACAAGCTTATTTTCCAATGGTCCAACTATCTGTGAATTGGCACACGGGAAGGGGAGAACATCAGTATCAGCATTTCTGTTCTGCTGGGTGACCCTAGCCTGGTGACAGCACAGTACAGAGAACTGCATGACTTCGCCTGGTATTTCACTCTTTTACTGGTGTCCTGTCAACCTATCATATGGGACAATATGTGGCCTGCAACTGGCTTTTGCATACCTCACTGGAAAGGTTTGCCTAAATAGTTGTCTTGCATTGCTTTAAGGAATCTTATCATCATAAACCGGGAATGCATTATTTTCAATGCTTCGTTCATGCCTGAAAAGTTACCCGACTTCAGTAATTTTTCATGTCTCTCCCTCAATCTTCAGTGTGACCCAGGTGGATGTCTCCTTGAACTCACAACTCAGCTTGCCATCATAGTGGGTGGTAAAGCAATCTGGAACAACATTCAAGAAGTGCTTCTTCCGTAAGTTCAAACTGTTAACTGATCTGCTCTTTCATATTTGAAAGATACTGCTTTTGCTTGATGTGTTCAGGCATTTGGTCACTAAATTTGATAGGCGCATGTTATATTCTAAAAGAATAAGGCTAGTCTTTTGGGGCCTTTTTAGACACCAAAGTTTGGATATTTTCAGTCTGGTAGCTCTGAGCTCCTGTCTCTGTTGTTCTGACTGATTTTCATTCTAACCAGAAATGCTTCCTTTCACTGCAAGTCAGACTGAATGTGTTTCAGGTTGGATATTTAAAACTGAGGCAATAGAAGCTCTGAAGATACTAAGCTAAAGACTGTTGCTTAATACTGAGTGGAATGATTTGTTGTTATACGTTGGGCTTTTAAAAGTCTTGCATAAGTTACTAATTTAACTACTTTAGTTTTACAGTCATATTTGACATTCATAGTGCGTATATGTTCTCTTTCAGTGGGGCAAATCTCTAGGAGGTCATGTTTTAATGTCAACAATAAGCAAAGTGCTAACCATGAATGCTCTCCCTTTCGCTTATGTTAAGATACTATCCAGGACACTATTCCTTCTTCCAGGACTTGTTCTTTATTTTATGCTGATCAGTGCCTGTTATGATGCTTGGAATGGGGAACTCCCAGTTAGCTCATGCCCTCTTGAATGCCATCAGCACCAGCCCACAGCGTTGTGTACCCTCTGGGTGTTGTTCTTCCAAGCCCACGGATTGTGCTCCTTTGCTGCGCAGTGACCCCACTTCAAAGCGTGTCATAAATCCTGTGTAGGGTGGAGGTGAGGGTGCTCTGCTGACATGTGGTTCCTCCCCACCCCAATACTCTGTTCAGTTCTGCTCGTTGCCGGATGGACCCATAGACCCAATCTTCTTTTCAACCTCTTCTTTTACCTGGGGAAGGGTTCCTAGGCTGAACATGCCTGCAGATGTCAGCTCCAGCCATAGACAACTGACTCCCCTTCCTGTGTACAGGAAATATATTCATCTGACCAGAATTTTGAATTCATTTCCCAGGATAAGTAACATTTAGGTGTTGAAATGCTGAGTACCACTTTTGGATCTGGTTCTTAACTGCTTTCTCATTCTGCATCTCTGCGAGCATAAAAAGAACCATTTTGGTTTTTTCTCTATTGATAGACATTCGCCTCTACTCCCTTTTTTTTCTATTATATGGATCTTTGACTGCTGAAAATGGCTACAGCCAATTCATCAGTTTTCTTAAATTCTCGTGCAAGCCTTTCAGATGAGGAGATCAGCCTCACCTTGATCCCTGGGAAGGTGAAGGAGCAGCTAATCCTGGAAACTGTTTCCAGGCACACGAAAGACAAAAAAGTCATCAGGAGTAGTCATCATGGGTTCACCATGAGGAAGTCATGTTTGACCGACCTGCTAACTTTCTATGATGAAATGACTGGCTCGGTAGATGAGGGGAGAGCAGTGGATATTGTCTACCTGGACTTCAGTAAGGCTGTTGACATTGTCTTCCACAAAAGCCTCGTAGAGAAGCTACTGAAGCATGGGCTGGATGAGCAGACAGTGAGGTGGACTGAAAACTGGCTGAATGGCCAGGCCCAGGGTAGTTATCAGTGGCATGAAGTCTAGTTGATGACTAGTCACTAGTGGTGTACCTTGGGGATCACTACTGTGTCTCATCCCGTTTAACATCTTCATTAATGATTTGGATGAGGGGACAGAGTGTAGCCCCAGCAAGTTTGCTGTTGAGACCAAACTGATAAGTCAGAGAGTTGTACTACCACCCCGAGGGGCCTTGACAGGCTGGAGAAATGGGCTGACAAGAACATCATGGAATTCAACAAGGGGAAGGGCAAAGTCCTGCATTTGGGAAAGAACAACCCCAGTGTATGCTGAGGGCCACCCAGCTGGAAAGCAGCTCGGCATAAAAGGTACTGGGGGTCCTGGTGGACACCCAAGTTGAACTTGAGCCAGTAATGTGCCCGTATGGCAAAGAAGGCTAACAGCATCTTCAGCTGCTTTAGGAGGAGCATTGCCAGCAGGCTGAGGGAGGTGATCCTTCCCCTCTACTCAGTACTAGGGAGGCCACACCTGGAGTACTGTACCAGTTCTAGGCCCACCAGTACAAGACATGGACATACTGAAGAAAGTCCAACAAAGGGCCACAAGGATGATGAAGGGCCTGGAGCACCTCACATGTGAGGAGAGACTGAGAGACCTGGGTCTGTTCAGCCTGGAGAAGAAAGATTCAGGTGGATCTCATCAATGTTTACAAATATCTGAAGGGCAAGAGTAAAGAAGAGGGAGACAGACTAATCTCATTGACAAATGCCCAGTGACAGGACCAGAGGCAATGGACACAAACTGAAACACAGAAGGTTCCCTCTGAACATAAGAAAACAACTTTTTATTGTAAGAGTGACCAAACACTGGCACAAGTTGCCCAGGGAGGTTGTGGAATTGCCATCATTGGAGATATTCAAAAGCCGTCTGGATACAGTCCTGGACACCTGGGTCTAGAAGACCCTGCCTGTGCAAGGAGGGTTTGGACCAGGTGACCTCCAGAGGTGCCTTCCAACCTCAGCCATTCTATGATTCTGTGACTTTTGTGATCAGAAGGTATTAATCTATCTAATCACAGGCCTACATTTAACATGATTTTTTGTTTCCTTGAATTTTATGTGGTCATTCACCCGTACAACATAAGTATAAATCACTATGATTCTGATGTATTGCCCTTTTACTCCCTTATTTATGGTTGCAAATCACTGTTTTCAGGATAAGGCCACAGAAGCAGTGCTCAGGTTTGAAGGAAGTTTTCAGTAATTCAAGAATAGCTAAATCCACTGTTCAAAACTATAACAGCACAAATGTCATTTTTTTTCCACTTACTGAACTTTTTAGGTTATTTTACCAATGTTAGTGGTCTTTTTCTCCCTGGCTGATAGTTGGGTTAAGAATCTAATTGGAAGATACAGTGCAGCTGCTAGATCAGAAAAAGCTGTTCCACGCTGGGAACAGGACTACCACCTCCAGCCCATTGGAAAACTTGGACTGTTTTATGAATATCTTGAAATGGGTAAGTAGCAGTTTAGTTCAGATTCGCTATCACTGCTAGGTATAAATATGCTCTAAAGAAAATCTTTGTACAAACAATGGTTAATAACTATATAGACAGAGGACATGAATGTTTTTCCAAGACAACTTTTGATGAGCCATTATAGAATGTTTGCAAGCTTTTATTAAGCAGCTAAGCCTCAATCCAACTTATAACTCATGATTGTACAAGAAGGAGAACGGCTACTTCTTTGCCCATTCCTCTGAGAAATGCATCCAGAAGGCAGACCATGTTCTGGTGTTGTGCAGCAGAGCTCTGTGTCAAACTGCTCTGCTGGGGATCTGCAGTCACCAGGACTTGTCGCTGGTCTCTTGGGAGCTGGCAGATCTCCGGTTTGTTGCCAGCATCCATTCAATCACAGCATTGCCAACATACTTGTTGCAGCACCCGGACACCAGTAAGACGGTTGTTAGTTCAGGCTTTCCAGCACAGCACTGAGACAGACAGTCATTAGATTTCCAAGTCTTCATGATGAAGACATGAGAAAGAAACAGATGTTTAAGTACCTAGAGTAGTTCCTCTTGGTGCCTTGTGCCTTGTAGCAGTTTCCTGTCCTCTCTACCTGGCAGGTTTTTTTTTGGTACTGTTGTGCTTCTCTCTTATACAGAAGATTCACTAGGAACTCAGCTACTCTTTCTTGTCTCTCTCTCCCACAGTTTGAGTATATAAAGTATATGTGCTCATATATGCTTATCTCCAGTAAGTGAAAGCCTCATCAGTGTATGTGACCTCTCCCTTTGACAGTTATACAGTTTGGCTTTGTCACTCTCTTTGTGGCGTCATTCCCCCTGGCTCCTCTTCTGGCTCTTATTAACAACATGTTGGAAATCCGGTTGGATGCGTGGAAGCTGACGACCCAGTTCAGGCGCATGGTTCCGCAGAAGGCACAAGACATCGGCGCCTGGCAGCCCATCATGCAAGGCATCGCCATTCTGGCCGTGGTCACCAATGTGAGTACTAAGCCAACAACTGCAAAAGGTAAAATGCCTTTACTGCAGGTGTTACATCCAAATGTAGGAGCGCCACATGTGGCACTTCAGTGATCCTTAATGAATTACAAGCATCAGTCCCTTAAGACTTCAGCCCCTGCGAAACAGGCTCTGTTAATTTCCATATGTCTTGGAAACAGAATATGGCTCCTGTCTAAAATATTTTACCTAAATAAAAGAAATTTTATTTTGAGTTGCTAGAATCTTCAGAAAAATCTATTACATATGAAGACTATAGCACATCTTTCCTGAAATTATAGCGCATAGTACAGAGATCTTTTCACATAGTCTACAGCTAAATGCATTAATTTTGAAAAAATTAGGTTGCAGCTTAGCTAATTTATAACTGATTGTTGTTTCTAATTGTTACAATTGTTACAGTCAATGCTTTCATATTTGAATTTGGCTTTAAGCAATTTTCTCCTTAAAACAGAAATTCAACTGCTTTCTCCTGTACTTAAAAATACAATGCATGGTCAAAAATTGCAGCACTTACTTACCTTTTGAGATCAGAGTGAATATTAGGAAAATTTGCAAAATAATATGATTTTCAGTTGAATTTAAAATTAACTTTAAAAGGGTTTCTTTAAAATATTCAGGAAAAAAGACACTTTTTTTCTAATGAATATACTCCTAACAACAAAATTCAGATCTTTCAAATTTCCCATATCATTAATTCACCAAGATCTTATACATAGGCTGCATTGTGGGGAGAAAAATAATCCATTGGACTTTACTACTGTGACTTATTTGATTGCTTATTCTTAAACAGTAGCTAACATGTATTATCTTCCAAAAAATTCCCACTGCTGGCCTCTCTCAAAACAGCAGTGACCACTGGTTTCCTCTGCAGGGACAGTAACACCTCAGATTGTCCATCATTAATAGCCTTTTTCAAAAAGATTAACATTTTCCACTGTTATTGATGAGATCAGGGGTCCCTTCTGACACAGTTAAAGATGGTCACTTCCTCTAGGACCTTGTCCTTGCAGTAACAGTACCTGATTGCGCTCGGTGAGCATTTCTGGAGAGAGCAGTTGAGTCTGAAGACAAGAGTTCATCTTAGCCCAGACTTTCACAGGAGGCTCTGCCTGTTTGGAGAATGGCAGACTTTGAGTAAGAGGAGGGAGATGGAGCTGACTAACTGGATGGAGGTATGAACTGGATAGTTAAGGGACTTTTTCCATGTAAAAGAACAATTTGAATTTAAATAAGGGCATGGACTTACTTTCCTGTATCTTGGATATCTTCTATAGACATTGGGTGCTTGGCTGTTCTGGGATCTCAACCTCAGGGGTTCTGCTTCTCAGAAATAATGGGACAGGTGCATGCACATTCTCTTCCCACACCAAGATGAGTGTCCTTGCGTATTCCTCTCTTTTTTCCTCCACTTTCAAAAGTCTTTGTTTTGCTCCTGAAAGGAGGAGGCCCCTGTTTTTGAAGAAAGGGAAGGTGAATTTCCATGATCTGACTGCCTAGTAGGTTACCATCTTCTCAGAAGCTTGTTTTCATTGTTTTGGGGGCTGAGGGTGGTACCATATAGAAACAGGAGTCCAGGGTGGATTTCAGTGATTAGGAAAACTTTATATGTGAACCTCTGCTATCAGAAATATTTTCAGGTATTTGAAGGCCTCCCAAAATGGCCATTATTCTTGTTCAGAACTTTCATTTCATACTATAGAAATTCAACAGGTGTGGTACACACGGCTAGGATGTAGAGAGGAGACTCAGGAGAACATAATGGCAGAGAACTGAGCACAGAGAACTGAGCACAGAGGAATGAAGGAAGAAAAAAGGGAACTTGAGGGTGGAAAATTTACAAGATAATCTGGGAGACAGACAAGCTTGAGCATATGCTCCAGCTGTTTTGCACTGCTCTGCTGAGGCAAACCAACCATAAATCCAGCTGTTCCATAGGCATATGAAACATCCAAGGCCTTACTAGTAAATCTATGTTAAAATTTAAAACAAAAGCCATGCAACTTTGGTAACACGTGTTCAGATTTTTAGAAATGTCAGGTGGCACTGCAGATACCTTTGGGCTCTCTTGGTTTAGTGCTTGTGCAAAACATGGTTAATTATAACTCCCCCAGCAAATGATGCGAATTCCCAGGTGAAGCATAGCTAGAAGTAGAGGCAATATTATTGGTGCATCCATGTTCTCTTCTGAACTATGCTGCTAGAAAACGTAAAAGGCAAAAAAGTTTCTGGTGCCCTGGAAGAAAAACAAATATGTTATACTACTGGATAAGCTAACTGTCTTTCCTGGGCAATCCAGCTGGATCTTGTAATGCCACTATGAAATAAAAAGTTGGATATACATCTTGAGATTACTTCAAAATATTGTTACGTGAACCTTAGTCATAGTCTTTATGATATTCAGGGCAGAGTTAAAGTGGCTTTGGTGACCTTGCAGTGACTCAGGCATGTGTAGGCTTCTGTTGGGAATGTATTTGTGTCCTGCTTTCTGCAGAAAAATGACCCAGGAATAAGTGTTTGTCACTACCCAGTCACAGCCCACCTGAAGCTAATCTGAGCTTTGCAACTTTTTTCACTCCAAACTCCTCCTTATCTGCTGTACCCCTAAAAGCATCGCTGAAACCATGGGAGTACATTGACAGCTTGGCTTTACTCTCTGTCCTCCTCAGCCACTCAACCCCAATCTTCATGTGACTGTTAACTACAGGGAGTGTTTCTTTTAGTCACCCCGCTGGGAGGTCTCAGGCGTTAGATACGGTTAATGTCAGTGTGAATTGTAGTGCATTTGCCCCTGCCATGGGTGGGGTTATTAGCGTAGAAGGGGCACAGCACCAGAGACTGCCATGTTCAGAAGGCCCTGCTGCAGGTGTTGTAAGGACCTCAAAGAGGTCATTGTTTCTTGCTAATGAAGTGTGGGCTGTAAAGCCATATACCAGATCAAATGCTAGAAGCTGTTTTCTTCCTTTAAGTATGTTTTTTTCTTGTTTGACATACAAGATCTAGCATAGGTCATCAGGCTTTCCTTTACCATCCTTGCCTTGATTTTTCCTCAGCACACAGAGTGTTTCTTCTCTTCTGTGTGACTTGTGATTTGACTTGGGTAGTATATCATTTTCTCCTTCGTGCATTACCTTTGTAACACCTGCCAGTAGCTTGCAAGCAACTTTTGCGCAAAACTATCATTTTTGTGACTTGCCACTCAGGCACTGGACTTGCTGTTGCATGATACCAAAGCATCTGCTATTGATTTGAAGACTGATTTTAATTAGTTACAGTATAAGTGGAAAACTGCGCGGCAAAGCTTGGGAAGCAGAGAATGTGCTATTTGTTTGTAGTTCTCCAGTGCAATACCCTAAAATGCAGACCATAATTCAGGAGGAAAAAAAGCTTTTCCTTTGGGAGCATGCCGTAGGATTAGCTTTCGTGTTTCTGTCCTTGCAGCTCTCTGGAGCACATCTGGAGATCATTCCGAGAGAGAGAGGAGAGTGGGACAGGGTTCAGATTTAAGATGATGAGAGACCTGGGGCCTTGCAAAAAAATCCACTAAGAGCAAATATTAAGTTGTGTAAATACCCTGTTCCAGCATCTTTCTAAATGATACACAGAAGCAGCATCAAACTCATTTGGTCCAAAGGGAGAAGGGATTGTTTTGCCTTACTGGTCAGTTGCTGTTGGTTCACTTATGGTCTGACTGGATGAGCTAATGAACACAATGAAATTATATGTAACTAAAACTTTCTGTGCTTGTACTTCAGTTGAAAACAGAGTAATTTAGGTGTGAGGTCTTCTCCCTGCAACTGAAAGACACAGTAATATATATTTCTTGTCCGCCAAGAAACACCTACTCCTCTGCGTGTAAATATAAATAACACATAATTTTCACTTCATTGCACACAGGCATGTAATGCTTAAAAACAGTTTTTAAAAGTGCATGCCAACTATACTTGATTTAAGCCAAAGTACAGTACAAAAAAAAAACAACTTATCCTTGAAAATGTTAAAGGAGTTTATTTTAGTCTTAGGACACCTCCCTTTTCTTTCTCATCAGCCAAATTAACTTTCTTTTAACTGAACTCAATTGTAACAGTATTCTGGAAAAACAATTATAGATTTTTGTACCACGGTCTCAATCTTAAATCTTGTTTTAGTCTTTAACATTTGGCAGTGGTGCTACTGGAGGTGGGGCGGGTCTCGCGCCCTTTTCAACTCCTTGCCCTTTCCCTTCCCTGTCTTTTCCCCTTGTTGCTGTCTCTGGTCTCGTGCTGGCACCAGCACTTTGACAAACACACGATGAACCAGATCAGGGAGTGGATCTGGCCAGGATTCTCTTCCAGATCGGTGCCATGACCTGATCTGCTGCACAGCTGCACGGATGCATGAGTGAACAGCTAGGGGCACAGGCAGGAGGAGGGGTGGTTGTTTTAGCTAGCACTGCCACCAGAGTGCTGTTTGAGGAACTGTAGAAGAGGTGTCTGCTTTTCTTTTTTTTTTAATACCTTTCTCCTCTCTAGCCTTGCCTTTTTTTCAGCTGTTACAAATACCTCCTCAGGTTGGGGCTGTCTTGCTGGCAATGCTGCGCCAAGGTGGACCATTTTTGCCCCATCTCATGAAAATAAGGAAATACAGAGGGCATGAATCGCAGACTGGCATGGAGGAGAATAAAATACAGATATTAACCAGCTCTTACACTCCTATGCTACCCATTACTGCTTAACTTTGCCACTTCTTCTGTCCCGTGCCTTTCCTATGGCTTTTTTCTGCCCCTCTTATGCATCTCTGCCAAAAACTCCCTCTCCCGATCCCATTAGATCCCTACTTCACGCCTTTCTCCTCCATGTCTCTGCCCTGGTTCTTTCCATCCATGTTGTCAAGTGGTTTTTTTCCCCCGCCACGGGACAGAAGACTTCTCGTTCATCCCTGGAGTGGAGCTCATAGCTCCTTCCTAGGTGCTGGGCACCAGAGATGCCTGTCGTCCTGAGCTGGCTGGGCAGCCTCCTGTTAGGCACTCAGCTGCAGATCTTGCATGTGGAAAGTCTTCCTCACAGGGAAACCTTTTGAATTTGCAATAGCAGAGGAGGAGATTGGATTAAACATAGTTAACCTGTCCTCCACAATAGGATGTTTTGGGAAGTTTATGAGTTTAGAAAAGACTTCCCACAACAAACCCACGGATCCAATTTCCTACCCAGTTTGCGACCAGCAGGCTGAGTAGGACAGGGACTCTCTTGGGAGCAAGATAAAAACAAATGATCACGTCATATGTAAAACAGCACTAGGCAGCTGCTACTAAAAAAATTATCTTGGCATCAAGAGCAGTTTCCACATGTACTGACATTGAAACTTATGAGGCAACAACTGCCAAGATGAATTTGGGCTGGCTAGCACCTCAGAAAGAGTGGGATGGTTCTGGGGTCAGAGATGGATCAGCTATATATATAATTTATTTAATGCCTTTACTCAAACCTCAGGGTTCCCAGTGAAATTTAATTTTATGTTACTAAAAGACTCATACATTGTTTCTGTGAGTTTGATCAGGCAGGATTTCTTTAAGCATCTCATAAGTACATCTGATAGCAAGCACGTTTGCTGAAGGTTACCTTTGAGTACTTTAAGGTGACTTTGGCTGCTGACCTCCACTGCATGCTCCTCAGGAAAGAAGTCTATTACAGTATAACTTTTGTAAGGCATCCAGCAGAGCTAGCATAATTTAAAAACCTTACAGAGTGCACATTCCAGAAAGATTGTTTTATGCCTGTGAGTGGCTACGTGATCATTTACAGAGGGAACTACTGACTGGAAAAGCACATATTTTCTATTTTTAGCTCATACTGTAACTTTTGAGATACTAAGTATATGGCAAAGCCGTGCATATTAAGGCTTATTTCTTAAACGCTGCTCTGCTTTTTTGTCTTCTCTTTCTGAAATGCAGGCTATGATTATTGCTTTTACGTCTGACATGATTCCTCGTCTGGTTTATTACTGGTCCTTTTCAGTCCCTCCTTATGGGAGTCACAGCAGTCACACTATGAAAGGGTATATAAACAGTACACTTTCTGTCTTCAACATCTCAGACTTCAAGAATGCAAGCAAGCCATTTTCCCCTTGGTTTGGGAACCAAACAACGTGCAGGCAAGTGTCAAATAACCATTCTTTTCCAATGACAAAAATAAATATGATTTTTTTGGATATCTAAATCATCTAATTCAGTTAACAATATCCAGTAAGAAATGTTAAAGCCAGTGTATTTTGAAGGGCAGAGCTGAGTGTCAGTATTCACCCTTAAGTTTGTGCTGTGCAGAAAATTCTTGCTTTCATTTGTTTTGCTCGTAATAGTGCCTTCAAAAAAAAAGCACTTTAAAAGTTTTAGAAGTAATTCTTAATACAGTGGCAAAAAAAAAAAAAAGCATTTCAGTCAAATATAGCTTACGCTGGAGGTATGATTTTACCCACTACTGTAGTTACGGGCAGCTAACTGGATGCATTAAGCAGGGACACGTCTTGCTCCATCCTCTGGCCACAGTGCTGTATTGCAGAGATGCCTGAGACGTGCTCCTGAATTTCCTACCTTGCTTTCAGATACCGGGATCTCCGCTACCCTGCTGGTCACCAGCACCAATACGAGCACAACATATACTACTGGCATGTCATTGCAGCCAAGTTGGCTTTCATCATTGTCATGGAGGTAAGCGGAGAGGGGTTTGAGCATTACTGATTTAAATTTCTCATCCCTCCATGCAGAAAATCTTTCAAAGGCATTCTGTCTAGGCACGGCTACCAAAGCTGGTGATATGTGCTAGCATGGGCAAGAGCTTGGGAGATGTAAATTAGATGTAGCACCATTAGAAAAAGAAGACTCTGAAGTCATGACACTGAGGGCTGCCCCACGTGTTTGTGGTTTCTTTTCTCAAGAACTGGAAAATTATTTTTGGTATCAGAAATAGAAGGGACAGTGAGACCAAAAATATTTTTACATATACTTAGAGAAAGTTTGCGCAGAGCCTCATGAATACATATACATAATACATGTGCACCAGCAGAGTGAAGTCTATAAAGACGGTCACTGCAGGAGGTGAGTCTCTAGATGCTCAAAAAGCAATTGCTCCTTGCTCTGCAGCTACAGTCTGGGCTTATGAAAGATGGGAGTCAGTCCAAGATGAAAGTAGAGGGATATTAGGTATTGTTTCATCATAAAATGAAATTTTATAGGGCCTGAGATGGGGACTACTGAAGTCATCAGAAACATGCAACTGGTTAGATCAGAGTTCCCATAGCAGAGCAAAGCCCATTGCCCCAGTCTCATCTGAACAAACCTAAAACTATTTTAAAAGAAACTGTAGCCAGTATTTCCATGCAGTGGGCATGGCTACCAGGGTTTCCCCAAAGCAGATAGAGAAGTGCTTGTTAAAATCAGGATTAGAAATTCAGAAATTCTTGTTTATCAGACAATTATTCTACTCATTAGTCATGTCCGCTTTTTAAAATACTGTTCCACTGTGATAGATATGGTAAGAGATAATGTGACATTTCATTTATAATAATAATAATGTCCTGTTCAGCCTGACTGACATTTTTTTCATTTTCACCTTCCCCAGCATGTCATATACTTTGTGAATTTTATTATTTCATACGTAATTCCGGATGTATCACAAAAGACCAAGAGCAAGGTCAAACGAGAGAAGTACCTAACACAGAAACTCTTGCATGAGAACGATCTCAAAGTCGTGAAAAAAACCATGGGGAACATAGCCGACAAAATTATCAAGGGAGTTGACAGCACTTTTCGACCTAAAGCCGAATAAGTACTTTTTTATATGGAATAACAGTATTTAGCCAACTAATAGCTGTCCATATATTGCCAATAGCTAATCAAACGCTTTGGATTAATTCCCTTTACTAAACATTGTTTCTTGCAACTGTTACCTGCTCATTTACCTGTTTCCCTTGGACACATGCAACCACTGTGACTCAGATAAGAGTTATCAACTTTTTAAATAGCTTTAGGACATATTTTTTTAACATGTGAAGATAAAAATTATTTATCATCTTAAAACAATGCAGATTAGTTCTCAAATACATAGAGTGCTTTCCACTTTATTTAGGCATCAGCTATTAGATCTCTTGTTTGACTTGAATAAAAACTCAAGAACGATGCCATCACAACTTCTGAAGGAGTTTCAATTACTTCCTAACGCAAACTCTAACCATAAAATGAAGAGGAAAAGCCAAAACATGAAGGAAAGAGAAGAAAAATACAACTCAAAATCATGTTATTAAGCCATTGGTATTGACATACTAAGCGCTGTTGTGTGCTACACTGAATTAGCTATGCATACTGAGACTTAAATGGATAACAAGATATTTCAATTAATTGTGGACTTGGATCAGAAGAAGCAGCAGGACTGTAAGCCCATCCTGTTCATCAATCTCTGTGTAAACAGGAGAATTGCCTTTGAAATCGATGCACACAAACTGACTTTACAGCACTTCGAGTGAGTAGAAAACTCAGGCATTTTATCTTTCCCCAGTCAATGTACTTTCATTAGTTCACTTGCCCATTCTGCTCTGAATGACCATAGCCTTGAAGGTCTTCTACCTGTAACAGTAATGAGTGTTAAAAGTCTTTTCACGTACGAAATCAATATTTGTGGAGGGCTGTCTTATGCATTTATCCCACACCAGGGGCACCGTGCTCTTCCCTGAAATATTTCAATACCGGAAGGACAAGCAGCTGGACCTGTTGTGATACAACATGGCGTGATAAAAGTGAATTCTGATGAGACCATGAATCTACTGAAACTGAAGATTGGAATAAGACATTTAATATGCCTTAACCATGTTATGAAGCTTTAAATAAGTAGGAAAGATGTTAGAGGTGTGGATCGTGTGCTAGAGCCATCAGCCATCTTCAAATTAGGCTGCAGATCTGCTTGGCTATTTTGGCTCCGGTTGCAAACTGGGAGTTGGGAAATTACAGATTAAGCATGTATGTAGAGCTCCGCTTTGTGTCTGCAGCAGTGATTTACCAGATTATTGTCTTGCTTTCTCTTTTAACAGTATTAGGGGACCAATTTCTACAAATTCTGAAAACCAAAATTGTGTTTAAAAAAAGACAAAAAACTTGTTTGTACTCTGTAAACCAGGAGATTACTGTTGCATTTGTCATTTTGTACTCTTCATAAATGTAATAGATATGCAGAATTTTTAGGCAGATTATTCATATATCTGTTTACATATTAAGAAGTTAATTTGTAGAAACTAAATAGCATTTATAACATGTACTTTATCCCACTAATAATCAGAAGGAACCAAACATCTGAATTTTGTAGCAAAACTTGCAAATACTGACTGCTGTGTACCTCAGGCCTATCCTTTGAAACAGCAACATTTAAACCAGAAGAGGTAGCCCAGGAGGGGAGTCCTTTCAGCAGTCATGATACACGAGCTTTCACTCAGCAAGACTTCGCATGATTGCATGGAAGAACGTGAGAGGAAAGCTTGGTTCAAAAATCAAGGAAAGGTGCAAGAAACTCACAGGCTCCGGAGAACCACTTGATTTCTGATGCTGAAGGACTGAAGCTTACTTATAATAAGTAATAATTATAATAATGCCCAGAAAACTTTGAGTAGACATCACCCGAAGACAAAAAAAGACACAGGACAGAAAAAGAAGACAAAGCGTAACTGTAAATGGCAAGTCAAACAGAGCAGCGATGGAACCAGTGCTTGTTTTCACAGGGAATTCTACCCTCTGCCATTTGTTTTGGTTGCATTAGAATCACAACAAGTCGTTAATTTACCAGTAAGCAAATATAAACGGAGAGGATGGACAAATGCTCAGAAGTTTCTAAACAAAGACAGAATTTTATATTCAAATATATCCCCTCAATACCTTTGACCTTTTCCCCAGGCCACAGGAGGGCTGAGGTCAGAAAGGACCTCTGAAGGTCATCTGGGCCAACCCACCTTGCTCAAGCAGGGCCACCCAGAGCCGGCTGCCCAGGACTGTGTCCAGACGGCTTTCTAATATCTCCAAGGACGGAGCCTACACATCCTCCCTGGGCAACCCATGCCAGTGCTTGGGGTACCCTCACAGTGTTCCTTGATGTTCAGAGGGAACCTCCTGTATTTCAGTTCATACACATTGGTCCTGGTCCAGTCACTGCATATATACCAAACTTATTTTAAAAAAAATTTGTCCAAAAACCTGTTTCGTAGAACATATTTAGTGAAGTACTCGGGACTTCTCTATGCAAAATGAGTTTTGTTAGAAAGGCCAGTCAGGTCCTTTCAGACTTGGAGCTTTTGATTTTTAGCTTTCAACTGGCCCTCTTTGGTCTGCAGTTGTGTTCAGCTGAGAGATGCCGTTTTCGTACCCCCATCAGTGATCACAGCACCAATGTGCCTTAAATACCTTTTCAGGTGCAGTGTTGGAGGGCTGGGCAGGCAAGGAGGCATCCTGTGATAAAGAAAAAAAAAAGTACAGCACAAAATAAATGGACCATTTCAGGTAATTATTTGGTCTTAAGAAAGCGTTTATTGCCCTCTTTGAGAGGTAAAGAGACTAGGAAACAAAGGAATTGAGTGCCTTGCCTGGGGTCACACGGTGAGCAGCGGCAGAGCTTGAGGCTGATTTTCAGGAGTGCCTTCTGCTCCTTGTTTTGTTCCTGTGGCCTCTCTCAGTTGCCCCTTTTTACACCAGTTGGCAGCATTTCCCAAAGGAGGACTTGGCCCTGAGTGTCATTGAGAGTTTACATTCCTGACTTTAAAATAATGATTTTAAAACATGCTACATCAGCAAAGCATATGTATCTATGACTTGGGCTCCTCCCATAATAAAATCCTAATCAGCTTTGGGTGCGTTTCTACATTACCGTTTTTGTTCAGATCAGGAGTGTGCTTTTGAAACTAGTCTTCCACTTGTCCCCACTTTCTGGGCAGTGCTTCCCATCACAGACGGGTCTCAGGGCACATGGACTGGATTCCTCTTGGTTTAAACTGAACCAGAAGGCAGGTTTTAGACATGCACTTAATGGTCTCTGACAGGCACTTAGTCCAGAGAGCTAAAACCAGAGCTAGGCTGAAGAGAGCGGTGAGTACTGTGTGGGCATCTCCTAGTCAACATCTACTTTTTGCTCTAGTGATTTGCTTCTGAAATGCCACGCTCCGTGCTACTGTAGCTGTAACATTTCATTTCAGAAGACATCATATCGGGAATTCAGTTCAGCTTGCCATACGCACAGTGTTATTCACAGCACAGTTCTGAATGAGAGAGAAAGAACGGGAAAACCAACAGAGTGCCTAATGATTGCATCTTAATAGTTTGATTTAAGCTGTGCAGTTTCTGTAGCCTCTACCTCCAACTGCTGAAATGTGCTCTGCTTGTTCACGGGGAGCTCTGCACAGACATCAGAACAAAATGCTGGGAGGGCAGTTGCCAACATGAGTATTTGTAACCTCTTTTTTTTTTTTTTTTAGGCTAGGTCACTTTTAATAATATTTAAACATCTGCTTGAAGGGAAAATTAACATTTGTTTTAAACTATGAATCAATTTTACTCTTACTTACACTTGATATGTAGGCCAGACTCACTTTATACAGATCTGTTGAAGTCAGGATGAATTTGGACCAATGACTATTTCATTGCCTTAACAAGCACCATAAATTACAGACCGTCGCCACTGTTTTAGACTCTGTGTATGTTGATAAAATTCAGAATGTAAGAATGTATTTTTTTGTATTTTTTCTAAGAATGTTTGCTATTAGTTTCTGGATATTAAGATTGTATATTTATTGTCAATAAATAAAGTCTATTTTAAAATAACAATACATCTGATGTTGATTAGCATTGTTTGGTTTTCCATGAACAACCCTGCTGCTACCAAATGTCACATTTAAATTCTTACAGTGTCATCCCTGCCTTATTTCCATATTCCTCCTCTTTTTCCATTAAACTGTTACTCGTACTGAAATTTATCTCCTGTTTTTTCTGCATCCTCTAGATGGAAACCATTCCTTTCAACACCAAGTCGGTGACATGGACCATTATGTTCTCATACAAATAAACAGTTTAGGTCTTTATACCCTTTCACTTCTGTCATGATAAACCCTGTGTTATGTTTCAAAGTCATCATTTATTTCTTCATCTGGATCGAGTCTGTGATGCTTCCGCCTCCAGGCAGTCCACTCTCTCTGTCTCTCCCTGACATCCAGCCATCAGTTTGGATGAGCTCTCTCTCCCAGCTCATCCAGCCATGAGCTTCTGCTCTGATCCTTCCTCTCTACTTCAAGGAAATTCTTTTCTAAGACTTAAAGAACAGGAAGGTCAGAGTATAATTTTAAACAGAGACCTTCTTTGCACTGAGGTGCGTTGGTTTAATTTCCCTTAGGGATTCCCAAGATCTGCTTTCAGGAGCTTTATGATACTTGTGGAAGCGGAACTACTACCACTTCCAACCTGCTTTCTGCCGACTAAGGACCATGTGTCATACAGATGCCCATACCCAAGCTGTTCTGATGCTCTTTCATCGATTTGGCTTTCTCAGAGCAAGAACAAAAGAAACTTCGTGATGAAGCATGATAAGGGTTATTGTCCTACAAGCAGAAGGATACAATACCATCATAGGCCAAATCTATATGAGGACAGTGTGTTTTTAAATTGACTGATACATTTAAAACCCCTCAAAGAACAGGCGTTAGCGTTTTTCAACTAAATACACAAATGGCCAAAGTAGCACATTACTTCTGGTGATGCCTGCTTAGTTCTAATTCTTTCTGTCACAGAGCGGATGAATTGTGCTTATTTTGGATAGCCAGTATGTGCCAGGTGAAGGCAAGCTGTGCTCTGCCCCACCGGGTACACCCCACCTCACCTCCACCTGCACATCACCAGAGATGTCGGCAAAGATATCAGCAATTCACACCAAGTCTAGATTTTTCTCTGGTATACCCGCCTGTCATTTCCAGTCTACTAAATAAGGCTGCATTTCCTATGTAGGGGAGCCATGCTGGTGGCTGTGAGCTTCATTTTTATTTGCATTTATATGGACCTCAACCATGGATCAGTAACAGGTACACAAAACACTGAGAAGATATTGCGGTTTAACCCCAGCTGGCGACTAAGCCCCACACAGCCACTAGCTCCCACCCACCGTGGCAGGATGGGGGAGAGAATTGGATGAGTAAAAGTGAGAAAACTCATGAGTTGAGATAAAGACAGTTTAGTGAGTAAAGCAAAAGCCACGCGTGCAAGCAAAGAAAAATATGGAATTCATTCACTGCTTCCCACCAGCAGGCAGGTGTTCAGTCATCTCCAGGAAAGCAGGGCTTCATCATGCGTAATGGTTACTTGGGAAGACAAACACCATCACTCCAAACATCACCCTTCTTCTTCCCTCAGCCTAATATACTGAGCCTGAGCTCTCACGGTATGGAATAGCCATAGGTCAGTTGGGGTCAGCTGTCCCAGCTGTGTCCCCTCCCAACTTCTCGTGGCCCCCCATCATACTGGCTGGTGTGAGCAGCAGAAAAGGCCTTGACTCTGTGTAAGCACTGCTCAGCAATAACTAAAACATCTCTGTATTATCAACACTGTTTTCAGCACGAATCCAAAACATAGCCCCATACTAGTTACTATGAAGAAAATTGACTATCCCAGTCAAAACCAGCACAGACATGCTTGTAGTTAATCATAAATAATCTCCACATGGCTTGGAGCAATACTTTCCTCATAAGAAAATAATGTATCTTAGTAGCCTGATAACAGTGACAAATTCTTTCCAGGAAAGTTGAAGAAAGTGGTTTTTACTTGCAAGCTGGAAGTGCATCAAAGCAAGAGCCTTTTAAAGTTGCTTTCTACAATTTTTTATTGCATTTTCTGATACAACTATCCTGTAAAAGCAATGCTAATTGCTGTGATTAAAGTTAGAGTTTATCCATCAGCAATGATGCAAAGAAATTTAATCAATTCTCTCGCTTTTAGAATGGATTCATCAATTCTACGGTTACTGCAGGCAGTCCTAGCACAGGATATGGAAGCGCACATGTGAACATGTATCCTGTACCCTCTTTCAAGCACACACACACACACACAGATGGGTGTTCTGCCAACCCTAAAGAATGTAACTCCTGGCCTGCCTCGCGCTGCACAATGCTCTTTTCCAGTAAAGAAAAAAAGTCTTCCTTCCGATTGTATCAGAATATATTATTGTCTATAAATATATAGGCTATGGTAATCTCCTAAATGATGAAGAGAAAGAAAAAGAAGATAAAGCATGCAACACAGACCACCAGGAAAATCCCACTGTGTTCCATGGTGCAGGAAGCACAGGCCAGGGCACCAAAAAGCCACCTCTTGCATATGAAGAGAGAGACTGTAGGAAAAAAAAAAAAAAGGATACTCAAATTCTTAAATTGTGCAACACGAGGGAAATTACAGCCAACTCTGATAGCATTCATACAATATCAGGGATTATTTCTTTTTTAGATATTCATGGGGTATCCACGTAAGCCTCTCACATAATTTCTCAGCTTCTGAGTGGATGTCACACAAGTGGCTAAATAAGCTGTGCTGGGAGTCACAGCCACCTGCAGCTATCACCTTACCACCCTGTTCTCTGGGATCTCATTTGGTTTCCTGTTACAGCCGTATTGTGCTCATTCATGCAGTCATTTTCTAAACCAGTCTGGCTGCTCAGCCTGAGCAGAGTTACGTGTAAGCCTCTACAGCAAAGGCACCCTGGTGTCTTCGCTTGCCGGAGCCTGGCAAGCCAGTGGAAATAGCGACCGATACTCCCAGCCTGGCATTCAGCCCTGAACATCCATCCCCTCCACCAAGGGTCAATGGATTTTTCACGTTCTTGGGTTTTAGGGAGCTGAGATCACCCTGTCTCCCAAGAGGTGAGCCAGGGGTTAGGGTGATTTGTCCCATAAAAGTATTTTGGCAGCTGTGCCAGCATAAGCAGGCAGGGCTCTGCCTCCTCCTGCCAACCCCTCTCTTTCTGCGGCAGTGGGAGAGGCAGCCCAGCAGCAAGGCAGCCTCCAGCCCCAGAAATCAGGCACACTCTGGTTATTTTAATGAGTTGGAAAAAAAAAGGGACCTGCCTGCCTGAGCTGGTTATCCATCTGACCCGGCTGTGCCTTTAAGAGTCCCCTGCACAACTGAAACCGCCTGGGCTGGTCTTGGCACCTGGGCTGGGTCCTCTGAATACCCCTATTCAGGGGTAGCTATTGTGCCTTGAGCTCAAGCTTCACCTGAAGCCAAGAGAATTTTCAAGTGGAGACATGCCCTCTGGGTGCTCATAACTTTAACGACATAGAAGATTATACAGGCGGCTAAAAATTGGCAGAATTGGGCCCTTAGCCATTGTCTTAAAGGCGGTTTTGCAAAGAATGTGGCATCCTTATTTCTGAATATTGCCAAAATGTCACCTGGTCTCTGCAAACTCCAGGATGACCAGGGATTTTTGCGATGGGCAGCCTGCAGAAGCCTGCTCTGCAGCTGGGGCAGAGGCGACACCAACCAGGGCTATTTGCAGGAGGTTTTGGCCAGGGGCAGAGGTCGCTGGGTGAGGGCGAGAGCAACTCCATCCCCAGCAGCGCAGCCCCTGGGTTATGGCGCTTACAGCTGTGCCAAAGCAAAAATTTTTGCCATATCTGCTGTTAATTAGTAACTGCTTCATTAGATCTGGGAAAGGCAAAAACCTGATGTGCCTCTTGAGGAGTACAGTACTTCAGTTAATGTTAGGTTATAGACTGTTACAGCTCACAGCAGTTTGCTTTTAAAGAGATGCTAAAGTATCTTTCTTTTTCTCTTAAAAAGGTATATGCGATACGCATATTGCATATTATATCACTGTTTTCACACATGACTACAAATAAAAGAAAAAGGTTGCATAAGTGCACTCCATAACTTAAAGCTTTAACTGGGGGGAATAAATACAAAAAATAAGGTGAACTGATTTTCTTTCCTTGCCGGCTTGCTCCCATATTTTTTCCCCAGTGATCTATAAGGGGAAAAAAAATGTCACCATCCCCCAAGAGGAGCCATTAACAAATCCTTTCTTATCTTGCAGCTAAAGTAATGACATCTTATTGACAGCTGCAGCAGAACAAACAATGTCTTATTGAAAGTGCCAGTGCTGGAGGATTTGGGCTGTCCTCAAGACTTGAGACCAAGTAATGAAAACAGGTAGGGCTACTAAATCAAAGACAACACAACGACTGCTCAAATTCTCCAACGGCCTTTAGCAGTCCCGGGCACACAGGACTGCATCCCTCACGGGGTATCACCCGCACTACAAACTCAATCAGGTATGAGGACCTTACTAGGAGAGGGATGCCCAAAGTAGCAAGCAGTTAAAATATGATCTGTGGTACATATGGGAATGGTGCTGGAACCTCTTCGCACCGCTGTATTTGACATACAGATGGCCCTGGAACGAGAGGTCCGTCCATTTCTTACAACCTGGTTTAGCCTCATCAGAGTCTAAGGTAAGTTATTTGCTAATTTTTTTAGCTCATCAGCTGTGGACATTTTTGATGAGTGAACATGAGTTGGTGATTCAGGTTTTGTTTTTCATGTCTGTGTACGATCTTACTAAAATTATTAATGTATCTTTGTTCTTTAGATAGATTCTCCTTCTCATAGGCTCCTCTCAGCATCCTGTGGGCAAGCAGAGATTTTTGCAAACCAGGTATCAGAGTCAGGTGCATTGTATACATATGACTTTGTACAGCTGAAAAATCAGTCAGAAAATGTAACTCTGCTTCCAAAATTCATCCAAGCAAAGGGGAAACAGAAATGCAGACAACAAACGTGTTGTAGAACTGCAGCTCACAGTTTCAACTAATCTAAGCCACCTTTGTCGAAGTTCAACCACCTCCTGTGTCCCCAGGAAAACTTTCCCACACGTTTCTCTGCTATCCCTTGTGTTCATTTGGCGGCCTGGAGAACCAGCTCAGGATACAAAACTGGGAGAGACCTAACTAAAACAATACAATTACTAAATATTTTTCTGCCCTTTTAGCACAGTGAACCAGCTCATCGCGGGGCCAGATGGACACTATTGCTGGTGCAAGGAAAAAGCAGAGCATCACGTCACACACAGCAGGACAGGACAGCAGCACCCATTTGGATTGCTTTACACTCTGATGGACCCACATCCTGAGTTGGGATGGAAGAGGCAGCTGAGGGGGTCTAGCAGATCTCTGCTACCAAAAGTGTCCTCGCTCCCCCTCTCCATCAGCCTTCACTATGCACTTCTGCACAGCATTCCTCAGGCCCTTTTTGAAGATGACTCAATTCACCAACCCATCAGAAAATTGCCTCCAATTTTACCTATTCAGTTATACTCTGGATTAGCAAGTGAAACTGGCTCGTTACAGATCCAGCCATCTCCAGACCCAGCACAAGGGGCGAGGGAGCACACAGCCAGAAGCTGGGGGATCAAACCTCTCCTTTCAGGGGTAATGATGTAGCAGTTCAGCAGAGCCATCCTCAGCCTTGCACAGGAAGAGCTGCAGCTCTCACAGCTCCATTACTTCACAGAAAAGTAACTTGGCTTGCAAATGCCTTTTTTTTAACTTGTCTTTATTTGTGTGTTTACAAAGCCAATGCACCATATTTGTACAGCATATATATAATATACTAGACAGAATGTGAACATACATTAAGAAAGTGCTCAATTTATCAGTATTAAATTTAAAAGATCTTAGACTGAACGCAACTTCTATGGTTGAGTAAACAAAGATTAATATTAAATCGGGTCTTTGTTTAGAGCAGGAGTGAGCAATATGTGATGTCTTAACCTGTGAGTACAAATCTTCAAAATGCAGAGCTGAGGCCAGAAGGAAAGTGAAAGGGGGCTGGATTCAAACCCCCTGAGGAAGCTGAACATCCACCAAGGCTTGGCCAGGAAGATGATGGAGGACCTGCGAAGGACCGAGGCTTGTTCTCAGAAGTGGCTTCTCAAAGAGACGCTAACAACACCGGCAAACAGCTGGCTCAGGAAGATCACTTCCGTTTCCAGATAGCTCTCTTCAACTAAAGTTGAATTCTCAGGAAAAGAAAAACTTATAAAGTATTTAAATAGAACTTTTTTAATAGAGAAAGAAATTCTTAACAATGACCAGTAAAGACATTCCCAGTGGTTCTCCTGCCATATTTGCTACTGTAGCTCCTACATGGGTGTTAGTGGCTCTGTACATTACTCTCCCAGGAGATCATTCCTGATTTAATGGGCAAGAGACAAGCTGTGGATTCAGATAGTCAAGCCCAAAGAGACAATCTTCAGCATGGTGGACAATAGGCTCTCCAACTTCTCTCTTCTTCACCCAGGAATAAGATATAAGCATGCTTCAACCTCGACTCTGAGATGGATTTCTTTTCCTTCCTCCAGATTCAGGATTGCCTGATTTGTGCACATGTGATCATATAAACATACTCTGATTTGTCTTGCTTTTACAAAAATTAGAAATACCTGATTCAGCCACTTTGAAATACCAGAATGAGTCACATTTGTGCAAAAATTCCCAAATCTTTGGTTTCCCCTGTTGCTTCTGGCTCTCACTAAGAATGCAAAGAAAAAGGACTGACTATACTTGCACTTTGTAGTTTATGGTCAAAATGGCACCAGGGCAGTTCTTCTCTGCGCCACACTGGTGAGCTCACTCAGCAGCAGCATGCTCATAAGAGTCCTCCACCACCACATCTAAGTCCAACATCTGGCCCCAACCAGCCTCAGACATAAGACTAAACACTTACCACTCTTTATCTCATTAATTTTTTTTGTTTTATCTTTCCACTGTGACAGAAGTTTCATCTCCTTAAATATAAACATCCTCTGTCTTTAAATACCAACAGCCTCATCTGGCCTATCTATAATTAAGCTGTTACTAGAGTAGCTTGCTTTCATTTCACAAATTAGTATCATAGCTCAAAAATACAAAAAATCCTACAAATTAGTATGTTGCTCTTTGAATTGATTTTGTTTATTCCTGTTGTCTGGCCTTAAATGGGATTACAACTTGAAAGGTCAGGGTATCCTGTAGATAAAAATTTTGATTATCCAATATTGGAAGGGTTAGAAAATTGTAACCACATAGTCTGAAAAAGTAATTTACTACTTTACTTTAAGAATCTCCATCATTCAGCTCATAGACTCCCTAAATCCACGTTACCTAATGATTAATCCTCAATTATACTTCTAATATGTGAATGGAAATGTTACATTTGGTCACAGTCTGTAAAACTGTTACAGATAAATCTAATCAAATCTTTTCAACAATACTAACTGCAGGAACCTAAGGTACATCACAGCTATTCTTGATGCAGACAAACAGCTTTCCAAAGAGGAAATCTCATGTTCAGTACAGCCAAGTATGATTTTCCCTCTCTCCTTTTTCTCTAGCAAAACCACTGGAGTTGTTTGCACTCTACATTTCCAAAACTTCTTCCCAGTCGATGGTGCATTTCCATGAAGAATGATGTTCTCCAAAAGCCTCTGGAAATGTACTTTGCAGAAAGATCAGAAAAGCCAACTTTGGCTCATTTTCCTCTTTGGATATGACTCACACAAAGGAACCTGGGCTGTACAGCCTTCCAGGTCAAGAAGGTACATCTCCATTCAGTCATGGTGAAACAGGATGTTGATACGCATTTTTATTTTCATGAAATAAAAACTGCAGAGAAGATAATCACAATTATTAATGAGCTGATATATTAAAGAAACATGGAGTATCAAATACATCAATTTCTGAAATTATCATAAGTAAAGAAACAAGAAAGAACACGAGTAATCTGATGAACAGTCCCAATCCTTGCCCTTCTCTAGAAGATCCCATCTCTAAGGTGATATAGAAGTATGTAGTCCAAGATATTTTTTTTCCCTTTTTATTGCAAAAATCATATTATTGAATGTCTTAAAGTAATGTCTGAGAAGACGGTCTGTACTTCTAGCATGATGCTCATCTTGGTGCATGTGCAAACCCAGCCGCCCCCAGGCTTGCTCCCCGAGCAAGGGACACGGCTGGGGTCGGGGCATTCCTCCAGCCTGGCTGATGGCACCACCACTTAAAAACACAATAAGAAAAATGGGCAGTGAGGGCAGAGGGAGAAGCAAGACACAGGGCCAAGTTTCACCTAAATCAGCATGATAATCACATTTCTTCGCTGAACATTGTCCTTAACGGGGGTTGTTCTTAGCCTGATCCTTAATAAAGAGGATAATAGCTCATGAGAACAACAGTCACAGGAGATATTTCTAGTCTGCTTTTGTTCTTGTACTTGGCCAGTTTATGTGCAGCCTAAGGGTATAAATAGAGAGACTATAGAGGGGATTAACAGACTTTCTTTCCAGCAGGGCTCATGTGCCAAAGCGATGACTCTATTAGCATTGTTTCCCCTGAAAGGTTTGTTTCACTCAGAAACCAACACAAAGACTCCAAACTCTTCCCTGAAGCTCCTCTGAAGGGGAGCGAGGCTTCAGTTGTGGATCTAAATACTTCGGAGTTTATCCTTCCATCTGGGACAACCCGACCAGATTTTCCACCTCCCATTTGAAGACATTCATCAGGGACAAGTTTTCTGTGGGAATTTTACACCCCTACAAGCCTCACATCAGCAGAGTCACTTTTAGTTACAGCATTTTAACACTGAATGTTATTTTATGAACAGGATGTTAGTGATGATTGTGGCCTTTCACTCACCTGTGCTAAAGAGACAGTATATAAAACATCTCCTGTTTACTGCCACCCCAACAGAATGTGATAGAGGATGGGGAAAACAGGGATTTAAAGGCCTAGCTTCACCTTCCCAAGTTTTAGGTCTCTGGAGCATAGACAACTTTGTCTAAGCAATCCATCTTAGGATCCCTTAGCATTTAACAGAGAAAAACTGTCACTTTCCAGATGTGAGCCTTCTGGTCCATTTTCATTGACATTGGGATGTGGTGAATCACCTGGAGGTAAACAGGAACTGTCTCAGTTGTCTGCAGGTGAACAGGCAAGGTTGTGTTTCTGCTTCTGTTCTCCATCACACATGGACAATTTAATTTACTAAGCCCTCAGCTTCTCAGTTTTCTATTTTTCTTTTTTCTTTTTTTTTTTAACACAATATCATCTGTGCAAAGATTTTTAAAAATCAAGTATTCCCTTTTTAGGGATAGATCTCCTACAGACACAAAAGTCACAGAGACAACAGAGAGGCACAGCAGAAAGTGCAGTGACTTCTTGTGGAGCAAACAGCTGGAAAAAAGGTGACGTGACCTCATCCATCACTGGAGGAGCACCAGGACCTCAGTCTGCACTAAGCACTTCATAGGATCCACCAAAATCTCTGCACATGTGATTAAAGATGGTCACAAGTTTCAATATTTAAATACCTCTTTGGACCAGCTCTAGATCCCCGGCATGTGGAAGGACAGAGCCTTGCAGTCTATGGCTAACAGCGTTCCCATGGGTGCATGATTAAGCAATTTGAGAAGCTGATCATTTTGATTTTGACCATCTGTGTGGTGGATGAAGTCTCTCTGGCGTGCCATAATCAGAGGTATGATCCCATCCAATATGTGCAGTGCTCAACTTAAGCGACTAGAAACAACGGTCCGCATGGCAGGGCAATCATTCATCCCGAGTGCCTTGTGCAACGCGGGTATGAAGGCTGAGAGCCACCTAAACAGCTACGTGTGAATTACTACACCATAACTCAAAGTCAGTGGTATCTTTTATTAATCATTTATAGAACTGCGTATTATTAATATATGCAGAAGCAGCTGTCTTTCTCTCTGGCGGAATTTGCTTTTCTGAGCGATTCAGGGGAGACCAAGGAGATGAAGAAGCAGAAGCCCAGTGGAGACTTGCCGAGCAATGAGGAGGAGAGCTGCCCAAGTAGGTCACGAATCCTCTCAGTAGGCAGATGGGTCCTTCCCTCATTAGGCTCTTTTTAACCAGATAGGACCAGATCTTTAGCTGGTATAAAGGAATTTGGTCCCATTGACTCCATTGCAGCCAGACGTTCCTTGAAAACCTGGCTTATGATTATTTAAGTATAAAGAAATACCCCCCAACGCATCCCAATTACAAGCCCAAAAGATATATTGAGCGTGCAGTAACACCAAGCAGGACATGCAACACACTGCAATCACAGTAAAACCTGAATGCTCCTCAGGACATAGGGACAAAGTGCTTTTACTGCTGCATGATGAATACATTACAGAGATGAAGCTGTCTCTATGTATTTATAAAACACGTATTGCCTTCTTATTCACTGGTCCATGTCCTTTGCTTACCAACACATTAGAGCTGGTCTTTAGGACTTCTTCCACTTGAGGACTGAATCTCTGAACCACTCTGGAATATTAAAAAGCACTCTTGGGTTTACAGAAATCAGCTTCTCCTTTCTAAACACATAATTAATTTCATGGCAAGCATTTCCCAGCGTTTTTTTCTTTTCAATCTATTTACGGGCCTGCTGTCTACAGCACTTTCCAATAGAGAGACCAGCTTGTTTAATCTGCTAACATTTGTACATCAATTGCTCCATGAAAAGATGACTTTCAGGAATGAATTATCAATCTCTTAGCTACAATAACTGAGTAAAAAAGAAAAGAATTTTTTTTTTTTTCACTAGAGCTGAAAGGGAAATATTTTCCCTCCCCAGGGAGTTTCTAAGAATCCAAACTTTTTTATATTCCGTAACTCAAGGCAAACCCAAGACCTTGGGAAGTTTTCCACAAGCAGATTTAAAAGCCTGGAAAAGGCTGCAGTAAAGCATTTTCACCTGGGATTTGGGAAAAGTAGATTGAGGTCCCTATGCCAATGCGCAATTAACTAAAATGACAGTATAAAATTATTTCATTAGAAGAAACTCAGAGAGTCCTTCCCAACCAACTCTTATCCCAGCTACCATCCTCCCAAGTTCGAAGCCAGGGAGGTCTGATTCAGATTACGGTCTTCAGCACCCCAGGAAGGGCCCCGGACACTCACCTACCAGGGGAGGAAAAGGAGAATTGTTCCTCCCTGCTCCTCTTTTCCCTCCTCCTCCTCCTTTTTCCTCCCAGCTTGGACCAGAAACACCATATTTTAGCCAGGAACCTTTCTGCAAGGATTTGTATGTGTTAATAGAAAAAATAATGTATTTTGCATTAACAGATTCAATTCAGATTAATCAGCTTAGTGATGACAAAAACCAGAGTGAAAGATATTCACTCCATAGAAAGTGTGTGAATAAGCAAATATATATTTATGTGTATATGTTCATATTTATCTATAGATCTCACAGGATGAAAATTAACATAATTCTACAAAGCTATAAGACTGGAGTATCGCTGCTAAAATACATCTAACTCTGTAACATAGAGTAGGTAACACCAGAAGCCTAAAGTTTCACAGCTTTGTCATGCAATTTGACTGAATTAAAAAAAATCTAGATTTTATGTGATCCTTCCCTATCATTGACATTAACATATGCTTTGAGACAATCTATAGCCTGAAAGCTGATACAGGCTAGGGCTGGAAATTTTAGTTGTCAAACACAGTCAATTTTAAAATTGTTTTCATTTCGCTTTTTGGCTGATTTTCACTGTATCTGTCAAGCGTGTTTGGTTTTTATCTTTCCTGGGAGGCTTGATGAAAACCTGATCAGTGCTTTATATGGTTTTTTTATAACTTTCAGAAGAGTGGGAAAAGTTCCATCACTTTCGTATCAATCAGTAATAAAGCTACACAGATGCTAAGTGGTTTTTAAGATTCAAATTTGAAAACTTGTAAACTTAAGTGTTAGAGGAATTTTTAGGTAAGACATCCGAGTGCTTTTTTGATCTGGATCTCAGGTATGTACCAAATGTGACTGAACAAATTTTCAGGATTGTAAATTAGGAAAAAGCACAATTCACAAAGAATGTCACAATTAAAAAAACCCGACTAAACAACTTGGATATTTGCCCCAGTTCTAAAGGTATGCAATATTTTCTGATACATAGTTTACATTTGTTACTGATATTTTAGCTTAGATATAAAATGAGATGTATGGTACTGTATGAAATGAAGTACTGATTTGCATTGCTTTTTAAAGACTGGATTTCTATTAAATCCTGGCTTTTCACTGTAAAACCAGACAAGTTTTACTACTACTAGAACAAGTATTCTCACTGCTTTGGGAAGCCACAGGGCCAAGCATGGTCCCACCATGGGGACCAGCAGCATGGGGGCCTGCAAGAGGGAGCGGGCTGCCAGCTCCCACTCCAGCTTGCATTTTTAAATGAGGAAAAGTGAAAAGGGACAGCTCCAGCAGATGGATTTTGTCTCCATGAGCTATCGCCATCCAAAGTCAAGTGTTCAATTTTATACTTTTTTTTTCTTTTTTTTTTTTTTGCCACCTGGCATGCAGCCCTTGGGTTACCTCCCCTCTGCACTCCCACCATATCTTCAGCACCCCTGAGCCTTTTCTGAAGGACTTGTTCCAGTCCCGAGAGCACTGTTTGCAAGCTGTTTCCTACCAGGACTGTCTCTCTGGGAAGTTTTTCTACCATCCTGGATATAGCTGACTGGGAATTTTTCAATAAAACCTATTTCTCTTCAAGAAAAAAATGCCAGTTCGTCAAAAAGGAAATCTTGAGCAGAAATCTGTTGGTGGGAGCAGAGTGGAAGAAAAGGGATAAAGAAAAATAAAAACAAAAACAAACAACTTCTTTCCTCTTGAGAAAGTGGGATTTCTGAGAGACAGGACTTCACACGCAACACCCTTGCCTGCAGCAGCCATCAGCTCCACAGCGCACAACTTCATCTGGAAGAGGCAGCCTGAGGCTGAGTCCCCAGACCAGAATCCAAACCTAGGATTTGGATTTTTTCTTCCTACAGTTGGAAACGTAGTCAGTGCTGCTGCTTGATTAGTCTTCTGCTATGCTAAAGGGCTAAGTGGTTCACGAAGGGTCCGGGGAGAGGCAGAGTGGATCGAAACCTCTTGGGTTTGAAGGCAGCCCCCCGCCGCCAGCCTGGCTCCGACCTCCCCACAAGCCCAGCTGGGCAATGGCTCCACCACCTCACCCAGCCTTTGCTAGGGTTTGAAACACTGGCAAAACCCCAAATAGGAGTAATAGCCCCACTTTAGTTCTGGGGTTGGTGAGAGGGTGGCTGAGAGTACATGCACTTGCATGCCCTGGGGTGGAGGCAGCCCCTCCTCTGCCCTTGGGTCTAACCCCGCTTACCAATAGGCATTTTGGAAAAGTCCCCTACAGCACCCAAGATGCCACTTGCACGTAACGCGCGACACGTGTTGCACACCTGTCTCTCGCCTGTGCAGTAATGAATAAGAAGATTTTACATGGACTTACTCTAAGCTGTTGTGACTCATCCAGAGCCGGGCACCACCGTCTTTTTTACAAGCTGAAAACCAGGAGCTGATGAGGGACTTGGCTGCTCTCTCACACCTTCATGATCTATTTCTTCAGAAACATCTCTGTAAGACTAGTAAATGGTAATTTAATGGGCTGTTTCCTCCAATATCCACCTTTTACTGGCTAAATGCGGTGCAATTTACCTGTCTGATGGATTAGGAGAGCAATTCCTCCTCGTGTAAGGTGAGGCCCGTAAGTCATATCCCATTCTGCTCTTCATCTAAAGGCACAGAAATGGAGTTTCACTGCGCTTTCAAAAGACAGGGCAAACAGCAGTAAGGCAGCAAGCGAATTATTTTTTCTGCTCCCATTTATCTATTGTGCTTCTGATTTTAGGTGCTTCATTTTTAGCGAATTTAGCCCCCCCTCGGCTCTCAATGCTTCCTCCCTTTAGTTTAAGTGAAAGGCAGCTTTAACAAAGTTCAGAATTGCCTATACGTCAGAGGCAAACCTGCCGTCAGCCATCAGCGTGTTCCCAAGTGGCGCAGCGCTAATGACACTGGGGCAGGTCCCGATGGTGGCTGCAGGGGGTATGTGAAGAAACTCCCCTCCACCAGTGTCCCCACCGCTGCTGTTAATGGTGGGTAAGCGGCTTCAGCAATCCATCGTCCGACAAGCTACAAGTCTCAGGGTGGCCCATATAAGCATTCACAAAGGCAATAATGAAGTTATTTAAGCAGCTTATTTCTGCCCTCTGGGGTAGAGGCCGTTATGGTGTGATCTAATACAGGGTCTATTTCTAAAATGCAGCATGTGTTGAAAATGGGCTGCAAAATAATGCTGTTAGCAAAGGTACTAAAGATAAACAGTTATTAGCAACAGTCTTTCAGCTGGCTACTAAATTGTATGGAGTGGAATAAAGATGAGGGCATTTCACAAGTGAGGCAACACAAGTTACATTATAAATTTCAATATGCTGCCATGCTACATAAGTTACGTTGAATTATTTTTCCTGTATTTGAATTTATCAGCTGTTCCCTCTTTCTTTAAACAGGACATTTTCCCATGTAAAATCATTAAAAGCCTATTAACATGAAAAGGCAACCCACTTTGAATGTTAATAAAATACAAGTACAGATTGTTACACTTGTCTTTCATCTTTTGTTTTGGTCAGATGCATTTCTAGAGATTGGCTGGTAGGGCAGGAGTGGTAAATAGCCGTCCCTCCTCACTTGCAACAATGCAGGGCAGATTTCTAATGCCATTATAAAAATAATATGCCAGATGTCATTAGAAATTAACCTTTGCATCCATATTCTGAAGAGTGGCTTAGGAACCTTCAAGCTGGGAAAACCTCCCAAGATATGGAGAGGATTATGCCATGTTTTCTATCATTTTCCTACTGAAGACACATTGAAAAAATTTTGCTCAATCTAAGAGAAGGTGACTTTTATTCTAGAAAAGAACAAACATGCAAGACATCAGCTCAACAAATGTTAGGCAGAGGTTAGGATGGAAAAGATTATCTATTCTTAATTATAGCTTTAAAAGAAAATAAAATATACTAAATTTCAGAAGTTCACCTGAAAAAATACTGCAATTTTGCATGACATTATTATTTTATACTTGACTTTGTAAATGATCTTTCACTTCTTCCCATACATTAAAATTGAAAAAACTTGGCAACTCGATACTTGGGGCCTAAATAAGCATTCCTACACTCAGTCATCAGAAGGCTCATCCTTTGTGCTTTAGGTTACACAACCTGTTATTTTTGCCTGGGTGTTAGAAAGGCAATTCCTTTACATAGTCTTTCACTATTTTTTTTGGCCACTTATATACTCAATTTTCACATAAGCATCCCAAATACACCCAACCCTCCCATAAACTGAGATATGTGACTCCCTGAATTCCTTAGATAAACTCACCTAAGTCAGGTTAACATGTACAAAGGCCTCAAGAACACAAAGAGGGGCAGTCACAGAGGGCTATCAGATGAAGCATCCCAGAATCTACTTTACAGCTGCTCTCTCCCCAGATCCCCTCTAACGACTGCACAAACCATTTCAAGTGAAACGACATTAATTGGGTCAGAAAAAAATGAGAAGAAAAATAGAAGAGAAATATAGCAAAATACTATAGTAAAGGGAATTTGAAAAACAATGAAAGGAAATGTGCCTGCAGAGTGCATCCCATCCAGCTCCAGCTGCTTTGCTTTGAACTTGGGGGGTGCCCCAGTTTTTGCGGGGAGCTCACCTGCAGCCTCAGCCATCGCTGGAGTCTGGCTGGGGGAATCGCTGCAGTCGAGCCTTTTGATATTAAAAGTAAAGACTCTCTGCAGGAGGAAAAACGGGAGTCCCTTACACACCTACAATCTGTTCTTTCGCAGGAGGGGGGTGAGAGTGGAGGGGGGAGGTTATGGATATCGTGTTTGAAGTGATAAGCACCATAAAGCTCTATGTCTAGGGCTCTACACTACATATTTAAGCTAAAAATAATTTTTAAAAGCTAATCAGAGAAGGCCGTATAATATCAGCTAGGCAATGCAGAGGCTGGTCTGGTAGGTTTTTCTTCCCAAGAATGCTTACAAATTTGAGTTTGCTTTGAAAACTAAATGGTACTTCAAAACACGGGAGATTTAAGAATAAAATTCCCATTAGCAGCTATTAACAAGAATGATAAGTGTAAATCCCTTTGTATTAAGACAAGAATAAACTCCTGGAATTCGAAGTCTCTAAGGAAGAAAGAGAAGTTGAAAAGAAAAGCCCCAGAGACTCAGATCTCCCAGCAGGCTGGGAGTAAGGATCCATTGCCATCCTCAGGGCTCAGTCCCTGCGAGTGAGTCCTGTTGCCCCAGCACTTGTCTTGGCTCTTCCCATTTCCCAAATGACCACGTTTCTTCCTGCAGCCACCCCTGCAGGTGTTCGCTGGGCAGTAAGGGACCAGCCGGAGTACCCAGCCTAAGAACGAGAGACGTATTTTTACCATTTCTGGGGTCTGGCGGGTTACAAAGCCAACGTGTGCCGTGAGCAAACCACCGAGCGAAAGGCGAGGCCGTGGCATTCTCCATCCCCGCTCCTGCTGAAGCTCTGCAGCAAAAAATGAAAAATTCATAGAATGAAGTACACAGACACGAAATGGAATTTACTGAGAAAGGCCAGTGTTATCATCAGCTGCTCAGGGAACTCGTCTGAGTGAGTCCTCAGAGATTGTTACGATGGTTGTTTCCTATGAAATACTGAGGCACGAGGTGGTGTGTTTTTAGGACGTAGCCTTGTGATACCTCGCCGTCAGTCAGAGTTACCAGGCACCAACTGAACCGTGGTAACTGATTACCCATTTCGGCTGCCAGCCTGCCGCAAATGTGTGAGAAACCGCGTTCGCCCTGACCCACTTTCATCCCTCTGTGGGATACACAGAGCTTTCCTCACTGACCACGGGGTACGTACAAACGCTCAGTCGACTCTCACAGCTCAGATGATGCTGAATAGTGGCTTGAGTCAGGCAGTGAATTCCCCAGTGTGGCCGAAGCCTCAGCCACCTCAGCTTTGCCTTCCCCTGGGAAGCACCTTCACTGCCTGTCTTTGTGCATCCCCTCTCCCACCCAGGGAACCAAGCATCCCGCGGGAGCAGCCGGCATCTTCCCACATACTGGCACAGGCTCCTGGTAAGCAAGAGGCGATTGAGGGAAATGAACTTTTCCTTCAGCAGTGAAAGTAGCAGAGGGCAGGTCTCCTGATTCCCAGCTGCGTGTTATAACCCTGTAAGTGTGAAACAGGGTACTTCTAGCCGTACAAGAGCGAATAAGAACTTCGTTCTTGGAAAGCAAGCGGTGCCAACAGTGCAAGAGATTCATCATCACTTCATCAATTATCAAATTGCTCATCCAAATAAAAGCGGGTTACCGTATAATATTGGAACACTAGCACAGAAAGAGCAGCCTAGACCTCTGCCAGGCCGGGTGCGTGCCCCAGCCAGCGAGTCCAGCCAGTCTGCTCTGGGTGGTGTGTGCTCCTTTGGGACCAATGCATATTTTAATCAGGGAAACTGAACTAGCTGCAGCTGGGAAAGCTGCATCGCATCATGCCTTATCATCTACCTGCTTATCAAAGTGGGTTTAGAAGGCAGATATATAAAGGATTTTAAACTATCTCAAGCAGAAAACAAAAACAAAATCAAAACAACCCCAAACTCTAAGCTGTGTGCCTTGCAACTAAAAGCAGCACCCAGTCATCACTGTCTTCAGCTGCAATCAGCCAGTTCAGCTCGCCATCACAGCAGATGACTGTTTCTGAGGTTTGTCGTGTTAGGTTTTGCCCGTATGGCAAGTCACATCAGCCCAACAGACCCCAAGGCAAACACCAGGGGTAGGCACAAGGTGGAGGTAGGAACGGCAGGGTGTTGAGTACTCCTTCATTTAGTGAAAGCGATGAGCTGCTAGAAAAGTTTAATACATGTCATGTAATTTTAACCTGTTTCCATTTATGGCTTTAAAACTTTGATGTCTTTGGTGCTGTGTTGGTGGTCTTCTCACCTGTAGGAAAGGATTGTCCAGAGATGTAACTAAGAAAGAATCATAGAATCACAGAATGGTTTGGGTCGGAAGGGACTTTAAAGGTCATCTAGTTCCAACCCCCCTGTCCTGGGCAGGGACACCTCCCACTAGACCAGGCTGCTCAAAGCCCCCCTCCAGCCTGGCCTTGAACATTTCCAGGGATGAGGCATCCACGACTTCCCTGGGCAACCTGTTCCAGTGCCTCACCATCCTCACAGTAAAGAATTTCTTCCTAATATCCAATCTAAATCTACACTTGTTCAGTTTGAAACCCTTATCCCTTGTCCTATCATCAGGATGATGATAATCCTATCAAAGGATGGAGTTTGAAACAGCACAGGAGGATCCCTTTTAAAAACACTGACCCTTCTCTAAAATTAAATTATTTGCAAAAGCTTCTCTGGAGTCAAGGTAGGAGCTATTTCCCTATTGGGGAAGCAATTACTAGTTAAGGATTCAGGGTGGCCACATGGCCCTGGTGCTGGCAGATGCAGACCCAGGAGCACAGGAGCTGCAGCCACAGCCCATCCCACCCTGCCCATCCCACCCTGACAACAGACAGATGATCAGCATTACACATTATGAGATCCCCCACATCAAGTAGAGGTGGCATAATGAATGCACCACGTTAGGATTCCCCCTAAACCCCAACTGCTGTAAGATGTAGAAAACATGCTAGCATACCTGTTATCAGTAACCAGGGGCAGATCTACAGCCACCAGCCAGGAGGGCAGTAGCCTTCTAATTACCGACACCCACTGGGGCACCCAGCCTGGCTCACAGGATGGAGAAACCAGCGTGCACAGCTGCACCCGGCTTTACCAGCAACTCTTATAACCCAGGAAAGTCCTGTTACAAAGCACAATCTCTTCAAACACTATTTATTGTCTGGCTCCGTGGATATTTGTGTATTATGTGGAAAAGTATCTCCCTTTCCTCTGGCTTGGAATTTTCTGTGATATTTCTATGACTATCCCTGTTTTCAGGAGTGGGAAACAGGGACAACAGCTGCCCCTGGCCTACCTTTCTCGTATCAATGGTCTTCAGCCTTTATTCCCCAGAAGGCAAAAGAGGCACAGGGCAGAGAGCCCAACTGTGCAGCCAGCCAGTGGGGAGAGGCAGGTAGCAGCATCTTAATTTGATTACGTTGTCATGGACCTCTAAAGGTCCTTTATCAGATCACAAGGGGTGTGTGGATGAGTCCTTCTAGACTATTTATTATTTTGTCTCCTTTTTTATGTCTCCTTTTTATTTGTCTCATCTCTAAGGGAAAAAGCACCAACCTTATCAATCTCCCTTGATATGAGAGTTTTCCTCCACTCCAATCATGTTTGTCACCCTTCCCTGAACCCTTTTTAATTCTCTTGTTATTACTTTGAACAAAGATGGATGGAACAGCAGAAGCAGAAGCAGTTCTCCTGCCGCATGTCTTGCGAACTGCAGAAAAACAGGTCAAGGCCAGACTGAACTCTGGAGCAGCCCTAGCCAGGTCAGTGGAGTTACCTCAGGAATGAGCGTACTCCTCTTCAGTTACGTTTCTTGCCAAATTCCATTTCCTCAGTACTGCTTAGGCTGTGAAAAGCAATTGCTGCTGACCACAGTAGTGCATGCAACCGAAATCATGTCAACCATATTTGAGCTGGAAATGTGGATACATACAAGCCGTACTGAGCATTTAGCAAAATCATGCCTAAACTTGTCCGTACAGAATTGCAACACCTGACCAGAGAATTGATCTGGCCATCTCAGATTCCTGTTCAGATCACTGCCAAAAGCGGACAAGAAACACACTACCAATTAATTAGAGGCCTGCCTTTTGTTCCCATTGCTTCCCATCCTGTGCTGTCTAACAGGGCTTAGATCTTCTCATTCTCCATACAGAGATGTTTCCTTGTTTTTATTTTTACTAAATCCTTCACTTTGATGCATGAATCGATACCACCAATTAACAATGCACCATTCAGGATATGCTGCTTTTCACTTCCATTTCAAATTGCCTTGTTTTGGCATTATGCTCAAGAATAAATAGGAGACCTTGATTTTCTATAACATTTATTATTTTGTGCATCTCCCACTCCATATTGACTCTATTCATACATTTACTGTATTATCTGCTTTCTGAATCAAGCAGCTGAGGTCCCTCCATCTCTCTTTATACAGAAATATTTCCAGGTTTTTAGATGATGCTTGTTGGTGTGGCAAGACTCTGCTTTGTCCAACTGTTCTGTAAAATAAAGGAAACTTGATGCAATACAACCTACCTTCCATTAAGTATAATAATGAGCTATCTTTGTGTATATTCTTGGGCTTCAGTGACTTTCAATCCGGCATATAAATTTGGACCAGTATCTTGAGTGATGCCATCCTTCCTACCACCTTATGACCCTGGCAGTGCTTGATCAAATCCCATGGCAGCTGACAGCAGTTATCCCAGCCCTTCTCAGCTCCTGGGGCCCTTTTCATCTATCAGTTTAAGGGCACTTAGGAAAAAAAGTAAGATGGAGGCACAGTCAGATGAAGTGAACTGAGCTGAGACAAATAACAGGGCAGTGCTGGAGCAATCCGTCACTGGTCTATCTCACAGCAACACCTTTTTGCCCTGGGCCTGCAAGATCTTCCCTCAGGCAGAAGGGTTTGACTTGGCAGTGGCTATAATTGCCTTCTGTATTAAGGAGGCGTGGTGCAATATGGTGACTTGTATTCTGAAGGCATCTGTAGAGTCAGTATTAATAGAGAAGTAACCAGCAAAAGCCAAAACAGATGTCTAGTGATATGTGTGTTAGTGCTGAGCTCAGAGAGATTTCCACTGTCTTGAACATCTTCAACAAGAACCAAACCAAAAGGCTGACAGTAGCTTAGCTTCAGGAAAGTGATCCTGGTTTTATGAGCTCCTGCAGTCAGCCTGCTCTCCAGCTGCAACCACAGCCACCATGCAAGCGCCAGTCCCATCTCCTACCTGCGCCAGAGCACCCACATCCTTCCCCACCACTGGGCTGGGCTAAGGTGGCCTCCAGAGCTCCTTCTCTAGTGGGGCAGAAAGAAAAGGGATGCACAGACACAACCTGCTGGCTCCCAGCTGGACTCTGATGGATAAGAGCATGTCACAGATCTCTGTAAGATTTGCGGTCATATCCAGCCAAAGGATATTCATGAATTCTCACTTTAAATCCCATTCCGTTTCAAAAATGCTGTCCCCTTGAGATTTTTTTTCAGTACTTGCAAACCTGCCAGGTTTTTTAACATATAAATAGGAGCATTCAGTAAGAAAACAGGGACATGGTTCTAACTCTATCGAAATACATCTGATAGAAAGAGCTTTTAGGAGAAAAAGAATTGAAAAGATTCACTGCTTTTAAAGAATGGTTAAAACCCATCTTTCATTACAGCAAGACCTAGGAGGAATGGCTTTGATCCCTCAATATTATCAGAGCAAAGGCAGTTAATACCTACTTCTAGAGTAGCAGCATTAGCTTTTGTACAGAATTCTTTAAATGACTTCTAGGGCCATTAAAGTCAATTGTAAAACACCACTGCGTTTACCTAACCAGAATTTCCCCAGCAGATCAGTCCACAAAAGGCTTTAGATGTTGCAATATCGAGTGTTGCAATTCTGAACTTTTGGCACTTTCGACTGGCTTCATCACACTAAGTTTGGGAACCTTAGCCGGGAAGAAAAATCTTGTTAGGTTCCTCTGAAGACAATGGAGAACTCCAGACAATAACTTAGGCTGACTGTTACATGGGATTAATTGAAGATCTGGCCCCCCTCAGAAATAACCAGCCCTGCATTAGATACCTAGGCTCCCTGCTGAATATGTGGAGTCATCCACACGTCTCTGAATGGGATCTAGGACAGCCACCAGAAGGAACGGGGAACCCTCCCACCTAGCTAACGCAAGGGGGCTGGAGGTGAAAACCTCTTCTCTCTCAGCCCCAGGAAGCTGCTGATGCAACCTTCTTGCTTTCTAGGAGCAGTGAGGACACTCATCCAGGTCTGTGAGAGCCTCGGCTCTGCTCTCTGCTCTGCCCAAGGCAATTTTAACCTATATGATCTTGTGGCTACCAGCATGTAACTGGATGGCGCTCTTCCTGTTTCTCCTGGTAAACAGTTCCAATTTTTATGAAACAATTACATGTCTGCTGGGCTAGCAAGCCAGAAAATTACTTTCTAATCTAGTCACTTGGAGTAAGAATGGAAAAGGACTGCATTCTGGTTTCTGTTCTCATGATTATTCAGTTATTTGATATGAAACGTTAATTGGAGAAGAAATCAAAACCTTGATCTGATTGAAGATATGATGAGGTTTAGTGGATGTCAGAGGATGCCTAGTTGCTCTTAGCAATGAGACAGTGTTGGTCATGTTCCCAACCTATCATTCAAGAAATTAAGGATGTTACTGGCAGAAATGTAGGTGCCTAGAGACTTGAGATCATGCCAGGGTAAGCTAGCAGTGGAGACAAGATTTTAAGTCTTTAAATTGTGGTCTCACATCCCCGTATGCATGTAGGATGTGCTGGAGATACCACTGCTTCCAGCTTTCTCTACAACATGAACCTTATGGAGAAGTCCAACAACTGCAAAGAAGGAGGACACTGTGGACTCACATAGTCTTGTTCCCTCTCCCACATGTAGATGGAGGCATACTTGTAGCATGCTGCCATTAATAACTCAAAATTGTATAAATAACTTGTCATTTTTGATTGACGCAAAGAATGAGTTGCTACCTGCATACCACTCACCATGGAATATTGGCATAGCATGTTTGCCAAATAAGATAAATAAGTAGGATTTTACCCAGTGGTCTGAGAAATAAAGCTCACAATTAGCAGATAGGTTTTACAAACATAAATACACTACTAGAAGACAAATGTGTGCCATCCATGAGATTACTAAGGTTGTGTGACTGGGAAAAGATTACACAAAATAATATGAAAGCCATCACTGATGAGAATGGCAAATCGTGTATTTTAAGCAAGGAAGCAGTCCAAGGAAAATGAAACATCAACATTGAAGAAAAATTGGACAGGAAAAAAAAAAACAACCTCAAGAACACAGAAAATAGAAAAACTGTAGAGAAGAAGGGCCATCAAGGTCATCAGCTGACAAAAGGAGTCTCTGAAAAGCATTTTCATGCATTTGTGCACTGGAAAAGAACAATCTTCTGTTCATTTACATGTATTGGGGTTTTTTTCTGATTGCAGAGCATTACAAAATGCTTTGGCACAATATATTCCTTATTTTATAAAGCTCTCATAGAAACTACACACACACTTAATATGCATATAAACATAAACATATTTTATAATAAGATAACTCATTCCTTAACTTCACAGTGAAAATGAAAATGATACGACTTAAGTAATGAAGAGGAGAATCAGATTCAGGTTAATGAGAACATTTGTTTGATTAACCTTCTCTACAGTCAATGACTTGTAATGGTCCATCAGTCATCCATGCCTAAGTGGTGTTGCCAAATGAATTCAATCCATGCCCAAACATGTATTTATAGAAACAACCATAGGCCACTACATAAAATCTGGAATCACATGTTCATCAGTGACCATCAGGCAAACCATGCTTAGAGCATTCAAAGACCTAAAGATGCGCTCTGCATGACCAAGTGATCGAGTTTACAGTGTCACTAGTATTATGTAGCCAGGTGAGAATTGAATCATGTGAGGAAAAAGGGTCAGAGGCAATAAAAAATCCCAGAAGATTTTGACTTGTTAATGAAAATAGTTCTACATAGTAGCGACTGAAAAATAACAGTGCTTAGCAATTGGCAAATGTCATTCCTGCGTGTAAAATTAGTTGTTGGTCTTAATCCAGTTAGCAGCAGTGAGAAGGTGTCTCTATTATTAAGTCCAATTGTGCTCTGATGGAACACAGGCTGGAGTATGAGAAGCCAAAATGAAGAGGTAAGGTAGACTTCATTCCCTCTGTTAATGCTGTGGTTAAATTGTCCCCATAGCACAGTATCAGGAAATTCCCTTTTCCACTGCCTTTCCGGTATCTGTTACAGAGATAAATACAAGTGTCTTTCTCTGAAGATACCAACTAAACACCTGAAATGCCATTAACTCTTCTTTAAAAAATAAAAACAAAACCAAAAATACAATCTGCATGTGGAACCAAGGTGTTGCTCTATAGTCTTTCAGGTAATCAAAGGGGTCATTTGGGGAAAAAATGTGTGAAACCATTTAGGATTTCTGTTGCCATGCTTGAGACCATGAATCAGGCACTACCTGCCAGAAGCTAAGAACTGTTCCTGTAGGTGGGTTACTACATAATATTTTCACAGGATTTGTTGAATCTTTTTTTGAAACATATGGCATTGGCTGCTGTGCAAGAAATGGTAATGGACTCATCAGACTAGTGGTCTGTTAAAATACCAGTAATTCTGCTGCTGCTGTGATAATTAATAAAGCAAAGACAACACTTCATTGCCAGTAATTTATTGAATAACTTGATTTTTCTCAGTATGAACTGTCACGGACAAAGGTAAAACAGGTCAAATATGGCTATTATTCCAAATTAGTTGTGATTCCCTCGATAAAAACCTCCCAGAGATTAGAGAGTTCATTAAGATCAAAAATTTGAGAGTGTGGACTGCATTAGTAGGCTTTTTGTTGTTTCAGGCTTCAGTCAGGCTCATATCTGCAAATAAATATCAAAGTACAAATTGAAAACATTGAATATTACACATGAATAGGTGATGGAAATCTAATTTTTGAAACAAAGAACGTAAATGATGCATTTCGTGCACACTTGTGATGCAAAGTTGCAAAAGATCAAATGCTTATAAAACCAAATCATAGTGCGTGTTGAATTTCAAGTGCCAGATACCGAGCCCTAAGAGCTTTTTTGGACAAATTCTATCTTTCCCACAAGCCTAGACAAAGGATAGACCTTGCCTCTCACCCTGCATCACTCTGCTCTTTAAGCGCAGATTTTGGCCTCCAGTATCAGGGATACACCCACCTCATGCACAGCCCCATGGGTCTACCAGCTGTACTGAGGGAAGCATCTGACCAGCAACTTGGTTGTTCAGCACCACTTTCTTAATTATGTTTTGCTAATTACGTTATTGACCTTCTTCTGAGGAAGTTCCTCTCGTGTGAGAATAGTATTAACTCCATTAATATAAAAAATGGAAGGTATTTTTTCTTTTTTTAACAGAGCAGAGAACATTCTAAAAAAGGCATGGAAAGGAAGGGTACCGGAGCACAAATACCTCTGCTGCCTACATTCAGCCATCTCAGAGTAATGGGAATTATTCTCTTTCTCATTATCAAAAGTATAGATTGTGAGCAGAAATGGGCGAACTGCCTCTTCACCATAATAATCAGGAAATAATATCTGCCTAATGTAGGTCATTGCTTCACTTAATCTAATCTGCTATAAACAGAATATAGTTCTTCTTTTACAACACAAAAAGAAAGAAACATATTTGATCAATACAAACAGTGTACAGGACAAATCGCTAGGAAGAGGGTAAAGAATATGTTCTGGTAAGCAAAAGGTAAAATCATATGGAGCCAGGTCAGAAAAACATTTTGAGTCAATTGGCTAAAGGAATCAAAAGAAGTAGTCAAACCTTTCTCAAACATGCTGTGAGCTGGGAGCTTCATGGGTAATCAATAAGGCCCATAGGGCTCCCAGAAGGAGAAGAGCTATGTGGACTCGGTAAGCTCGAAAAAGGATCTTAGGGAGATTCCCATTGCATGGGCTTTCCCGGTGAGAACAAATAGGAGCGGCTCAAATGTAGTCAGGGAAGACTTAGGACAGATCAATAAAATAGGTAGTAATGAATCAGCAGGACCGTATCGTATTTCCCTGGGATTGTAAAAGAACTGCTAGCTGCAGCGCTCAACCCAGCATTTTAGAGGTGCTAAGGGAATAAAAAAGCAGATGTGATCCCAGTTTTGGAAAAGCAAATTAGAAAAGGTCCAGAGATAATCAGATCTGTAATTCTGACTTGGGAACACCAACCTGTGAAACTTATTATAAAGCGTAGAGCTAAGATACCCTGGGCAAACACGATACAATTCAAAAAAAATACCATGACTTCTGCAGGGAGAAAATCTTACCTCATAAACCCACTGAGCTCTTGGAAAGAGTCAGTGAGAGCACAGATTGCGCTGGGGCTGACGATGCAGCATACTTGTGTTTCTAAAAAGGTTTTGACAAGGTCCCTCCCAAAAGGATTTTAAATAAATAAAGCTCTTGTAGTCAAAAAGAAAGGGTAGGAACAAAAGGTCATTTCTTCAAAAAAGGGAGATTTTCAGCAGAGTCCCACCAGCATCTCTGAAGCTGTGTGCTCCATTTACCCATAAATCATCTGAGAAAAGTGAATAGCAGCGTGGCAGAGTTTGTTGATGATATGAAATAGTTTAGGGCAATATAAACAGAAGCTGGCTGCAATGTGACAGAGAAAGCTTGCAATAGGACACGCGTGGGATTCATCTTACCTAACCATGGACATCTACAACATAGCTGTTAGAGAAACCAAGAGCCACCTGAGTCTGCTTTCCTACTCAGTGGAGAGAAACAGTCACTTCAAAGACTTGATTCCTCTGATCTGTTTGAGATACATACTTTGGAATTGGAGGAGTCACAGCCCTAGAAACGCCTCTTTCACTCCACTGCCTATAATGGGAGCACACAGTGGCTGGCTCAGATGCCATTCATCTACATTTAGTCTGATGAACACGCTCTGAGTATGCAGGCAGTAAAATAACAGACAAAATCCAATGTCAATAAATGTAAAGTAATGAATATGGAGGGACATAACCTTAACTAGACATATATAATTTAATGGATTTTAAATTGGCTATTACTGTTCAGAAAAGAGAGCTAGGAGTCACTGCTGGTAGGTCTGTGGGAAGCTCTCAGCTCACTGTTAACGGCGGTCAGAAAGACACATGGCTTTCTTAAGCGTTGGAGATCTAGGGACTCCAAGTGCGTAATAACACAAGTACAGTTTAGGACAGGTCAGACGGGAGCTTTATTAACCATGATCACGGGGAGAGAACATTTGGACACCATCACCCCCTCTGCTGCCCTGTGCTCTGCCAAGTGATTGCAGACCCCCAGCCTATAGACTGTGTCAGTATAGAGGAAAGGAATAACAAACAGCCCAGGAATGAAATTATGGCACTGTGTAGATGGTGTGAATTTACCCATCTTACTGGTGACTGTTCAGGTCCCATCGTTTGAAAAATGATATAAGTGTAGAAGAAAGACAAAGGGGATAGTCCAAAGGTTGGAACACCTTCTGAAAGGGGAAAAATTAAATCAGTAGGACTCATTATATGGAAAAGAGACACCAAAAGTCAATAAAATCATGAGTGTTATGGAGAAGGTAAACAGGGCTTGCTTATTCACTCTTTGTTGTAATTCTACCAACATCAATGGCAGGAAGAAAAAATTAGTCCCAGAACCGGCTTGTCATCACGGGCAGGTTGACAACAGCATCAGCCTGAACCTAAAGAGTGGAAGCCGTGAAACACCGCACTGCGCTGCAGCCAGCACCCAGGAGGTGGTGTGCGGGTGGGAACAGCAGAAGGAAGGTGTTCAAGGGCAACCTTTAGGGGAAACTATAGATGAGAGAAGAAACCAAAAGCAAAAAGAAGGGCCATCACACACACAGCTGGGGAGGCAGGGGACTGCCGAGAGAGGCTGGGCAGAGTGAAGGATTCAGAGAGCTGAGAGAAACATAAAGCTTGTAGAAAACCTATATGTAATGGAAGTCAAATAAACATGTGGTTTCTTAAACCTTTCTTAATCTTCTAACAGCATATTGTCTTATGTAGAAGGACAGCATGCTCGCTGGGCTGGCGACTGTGAATCCCAGGGAAGCCTGTTACCTTGCAGGTAGATTATCCAGAGCTGCCTTTAGCACAAGGCCACAATCACCTGGGGTGCCATTTAGGGGACAAAGTTTAAAATTGTCCTCTTAATGCACAATGAAAGAGCACACAAAGGGTGACAGAGGGCAGGAAACACTGAAAGACCTGTAGATCTAACAGATCGATGAGAACTGTGATCCTCCCACAGCAAGCGACCTCAGAAAAACCCTGCAAAACTGAATTATGTTTGATACATAGCATATGTTATACAAATATATAATTTTTTAACAGTCCAAATATAGGCATTTCAGAAAATGTCTAAGCTGCTAGCTAAAGATCAATTCTTAAGAACTGCCAAATCTGAAAATCTAATAATGTGCAACAAAAAAAAGTGAATTAGTAGTTTCCATGTTGGAGACTTTCCAAACACGGATAAGACTATGAAAAATGGCAGAAGAAAAAATAAAAAGAAGTAGAAAACTTGTTCCATGTCCTTCACAATGGGTGTAAAACAGCTCCATGCAGGAAAGAAAGCAGATGTGTTTCCAGCTGTTGCAACCGCTTAGAAATACATCAGATTGTATTCTGTCCTGCTTGAAAGAAAATAAAAGAGCTGACTCGATATTCAACAGACCTATACTAATGTGGGGTTAAACAGAGCATTTAAACCACAACCTTTGGAGAAATGCAGAGGTAATCCTTCTTGCTGGAAAGAGGCACAAGCTCAATTTTCTTTATGGACCCTCTAGTACTTGGTCCCAGCGCAGGAATGACAGCAGAGGCTGGGCAGGGGGACAGTGGTGGGGGGACAGAAGCAGCGGTGGCACTGGTTATGGTGGTTCTTCTTCCCCCAGATCCCACCATGGCACAGCTGGCATTGAAAAGTTCAGCACACAGGCAGGAATTTGCCCAGCCCCTCCATGGGGACGCAGAGCACAAATCCTCTGTTGGTTTTTTTTTTTCCCCTCTCCCTTGTTCAAAAACCCATGCTGGATGCTCTAAGCCTTTGTGGTTAACACCTTATTTAATAAAATATTGATTTTTTTTTTCTCTCATGCTTTAGGAAATAGGATCTTCAAGCACTTTGATGAAGTACTGTCGTTTCCCCAAACTCTTTTCAAGGTCTAACTGAAAGTCTAAATCCTAAACTGAATGTTTCCTATTAAATTATACCCACATTTCCTACAAGTCATATAAAAATAAAGTATGCCTGGCAAGATCATCGATGAAGGAGAACACCACTTTTCTGATTTCTCCAGGAGCAGAGGTCCATCCACAGCTGCACATGGAAAAATGGATGAATGTGGTTTTGAGAGGAAAATACCCTCACCAGAAAACTGAGAAGTGAAGCAATAAAACCTGCTATAGTTACTTGCTAACTAAAACTAAACTAGTGGAAACCAAATGGTATGTGTATCTTGAAGAAAAAAAAAAAAAGTAGCATGTGTAACTTGGATAGCACAAAGTAAGAGCAATTAGATAAAAGTGCAATATGTAAGTGCAATATAGTGCAATACATAAAAGAAATGTGTGCATTATTTACTTCTAATAAATGTTTTATAAACTTAGTATTAAAGATGAAGATGTACGATGAACTAAGATTATAAATTTGATTTATCTCTTTAAAAAAAATTAGAAACAGAAGCCATCAATATCTTTAATCATAAATGAAGATTATCCTTAGGGTTCTGAAACCAGATTTAACTGAATTTAACCTGATGTTGTAATACAGACTTGGAATAGAGAAAATTTTGCAAAACATCCATGGTATTCCTATTAGTATTCATCATAATGTAGATAGAATAGGACCATATTAAAGAGTAACAGTACATTTTGTTGATGATAGGTAGGAATTGTAACTCCAAACTGATAAATTCTGAAATAAAGTATCATAATCTGAAATACTCCCAATGGAAAGCACATTTTAAATATTTGTCAGTTTCTTTCACTGATAAGTTTGTAATTTAGTGGTTCTCATTAACATTTATTATAAATATAATTCTACTTTTTTTTCCACCATATGAGTTCCCTGGAAAAAATAGAGATTTGGCATTTTTTCCTGAAAATTTCTGGAACTTTTCTGTACCATATTCATTCTTTCCACAGAGTATCAAAGAGTCTGAATATATGCTGGAAGCTTTTCTGAACCAGGATTTTCAGTGTGCGTGGTGAAAAACATCTGGCTGCATGGCAGTTTTAACCAGCTTTAAAATTTCTATCACTCAAGTAGGAATAAATGGGCCCTTGGTTAGAAGAGTTTGTGATCCTCGGCCATCTTTAAACTTTGTTTAAATTTGAGATAAACATGAGTTCAGTGCACATAACTGAAATAATTTTAAAGTATAGTCTACACTCTAATGCCAACTTAAATCAGCTGAGGATCTAGTCAGAAATATTGTCCAGAGCACTCACAGAAACCTTACACAGATTGCCTGTCTGCATATTTGCAGTATACTCTGTAAGAGATTATGCCAAAGAAAGTCGTAGGTAAATGCTGTTATCTCCTGTATGTTATCTGCACTGGCAAAACTAATGCTTTATGTTTTTTCTCATTTTAACTTTATACGATTAAGGCTTACAGCCATTGGCAGAGAAGTCTGGATAGATAAGAGGAAAAGGTCTAGCACATTATAGTAGTAAAGAAAACTAAACCCGTGTGATAAATGGTTAAACCAAAAGAAAGTAGAAAAGTCTTCAAAATATTGACACTACTGCCAAAGGAAATGCCTATCAACTTTTTAAAATATCTTCAGGTTACTCCTTTCACTGTGGTGTGAAAATAGAAAAAGAACTATCCAACTGCGTGGTATGTTACAGCAATGGAGCTGCTGGAAAACAAAAGGCTCTATTTGTGGACGAGAAAACATGAGTGTTGATTTACTTTACTACACTACTTGGAAAAAAAGGTTAAACAGTTGTGTGACTCTTTAAATGGACAATTCAGAGGCTACATCTGAGGAAATTCCCCATTGGTTCTCCCCATCCACAAACTACAAACATGTGTCTGACAGCCAAGACTTCTGCTCAAACTCAAAACTAAGTTAGACAGACATAACATGTGATGGACTTGAGGACACTTCTTTAGGTCTTCCAGAGCCTTTACTAAAACCAAACATCACCAAGGAAAGAGTCAATAGCCTTCCCTTGTTTTTCTTTCCTCTTTTAATCTCGATCACCACTATTGGTCATCATGAGGAAAAGACAAGACATTGTCCTGTCCCAGCTATATTTAGAATAATATCTTTGGTTGGTAGGTTTTGTGTTTACAGGAGAGAGGATGAGAGTCATGGAAGAAGTTTGTTTTGTAAGGACAACACATGTGGCTCTGAACTGAATGACCAGAAGAGTTAGCCTTAGAGTAAGTCCTCCCCCGGTAATTAAAATTATTAGTGGATCTGACTTGCTAATAAAAGGGTAAAATGCACCTTGACCAGATGCATAAGGGAAAAAAAAAATGGAAAGGGGGTGGTCTGCCACATATTGAATCATAAAGCTTCACACATCGGTGCAGGGGGTGGAGGGGGGAGCTGGTTCGTGACTTGCTGCTTCATCACCCCTGTTGTTTGGTGTGTGCTGAAGCTACCTTAGTGGCAAGAAATACTTTTCTGGCACTGATTTATACAACTGTTTTTCCTAGGGTCACTAAAGCCAAGGCAAAAATGCCCAAAAAATCCCACTGACTGCACCAAGTGTAATATTTAAAGACCACTTTGTGTTCTGCAGGAGTCCTGGCGCAGAGGAAGAGTCGAGTCCTGATGCTGGCACAGCAAAGGTGCTGCTCCCTGCCCCACGTTGCATGTGGAGGCAAAGGGTGGTGGCACAAATGGCACAAACCCAGCTCCTGAGGGCATGAGGCAGCCAGGATGGTGAGCAGGGCACCGCTTTAGTAGGATACTCACAGCCCAGGGGCCAAATGCCAGCACACAATGTGTGCTGGGGCTAAACACCCCAGCGTCCCTGTCCTGCCTCTCCCTGACAATCTCCAATTCCTCCTCCAAAGCCTCCCACCTGAATTCCTGAGTGGCAGGGATGACCTCCACGGGGCAGTTGCCTTGACATGGGATGTGGGGAGCCCTCTGCATACATAAAACTTAAAAGACCTTGGTGAAGGCCATTCCTGACATCTCTCCCCTACTCCCTTTTCCAAATGTAGCATCGGAGTGCCTCCCGTCTTTTCAGCTGATGAAATATAGCTGTTGTAAAATGCTAGCTAACCACATTTACCAAATGGAGATAATCAAATAAAAATGAAACTATACTTACTAAAGAAACACAGTTTCCAAAACACAGACTTTGGCTAGAGACTGTGTTTTGCTTAAGAGTCTGCCAGGAGATCTGTGGACTGTTTTGTAAACAGTTCTCAAACTGGTGTTTGTGGGAGACACACATGGGAAGGGGATAAGAGACAGATGGACATATGAAATATATTCCAAGGGAAGTTCATCAGGAAAGAAAATGCTCACGAGCTGCTTTGATGGGGATCGGTGAGAACTGTGAACAGTGGAAAGAAGGTGAAAGAAGGTGAATGGGGGAATTGTTGTTCATTATTTCCCATTGTTTCCTGTTACACAGGAGCTGGGGGACAGCCTCAACTGTGTGTTTAAGGCAAATGAAAGAAAGCATTTTTCCAACATAACACAAAATTTAATTGTGTAATTTATTGCTACCAAAGTTTAGGTAAAGGAGCTGTAAAGGAAATTAGATGAGTTTGTAAAGGATGGGATTACCAGGACCGTTTAGTGCCATGGTTTAGGTGCAATCTGCAGCCCCAACAGTCCAAACCCCATGGCTGCTGAAGATGAGACAGTGCCCTGGGGTACCAGATGGTGTTCCACACAAGAGCATCCTTCTTATTATTCTTTCTAATACTCAAACCCTAGGCATCCTATATTGATCACTATTAGATTCGGCATTGTGTGGCAGAGATGTAATTTGACCTAATAGGTTGTTCTCACATTCCAGAAAACAATCCATGGATCTTTCAGGGTTCTTTCTGACCTTTAAATAGCTGAAAATCTCATGCAGTAAGCCAGAGTTTAAAATGGTCCATTCTTCTACTCTAGTCCTTCCACTCTGTTCCTTTGACATAAAATAAAAATTTTTTTTCTTCTTTTTCCCCTAATAGATAAAATAGGCTTGTGATCAAACTCAGGGATGGCTTGAAATACAGAGGGTGGTTTATTGAATGCTAAATTGTAAACCTTGCTCATATTTTTATCATTTCAATCCCTATTTTTAATATTTTGCTTTAGAGTAAGGAAGAACTCGATAGAAGTACTGAGCGGATCAAGCAAGGTGATGTTCCCCAGCATCTGCTATGCACTGATAAGGAAGAGCTGCCTGGGGACATGGTAGTTGGTGGTATCCATGATTGTGGTGACCACTCAATAGTGGGGTCCAAGATCCTGTGGGGAAAGAGGAAGGAGTGCAACATCGCTCAGGCCCTGAACTCCAGGTGAGCAGACTGCTGCCTGTTCAGGGAATTAGTAGGTGGGATCCCATGAGGCAGCTCTGAAAGATGCTCAGAAGAGCTGGCAAGCCCTTAAGGACACCACTCTCCAAGCACAGGTGGGGCCCACCTTTATATTCAGGAAGATGGTGAGTGTAACAGGAGCTGGCTTGGCTCATGGTAGAGCTCCAGTGTGGAAAAGAAGCCTACAGGAGGTGGAAGAAGGACAAGATACAAAGGGGAATTTCAGAAATATTGCCCAGGCAATGATATCAGGAAAGTCAAAGCTCAGCTGGAATTGAGGCTTGCAAAAATGTCAAGGGCAATAAGAAGAGCTTCAGGCACCTCATTAATGATAAAATGCTGAACAAGGAAAACAAGGGCCTGTTGCTGCCTTGGTGAGTCAATTGTGACAGCACACACAGATACAGGTAAGGTTCTTGGTGTCTTCTTTGCTGTAGTCTTCAGTTACAAGGTCTCCCAGGGTTCAAAGGGAAGAACTGCCAGCAGTGGATGAGAGTTGAGTAAGGGATTACTTATGAGAACTTCACTCATATGAGTCCATGGGACCAGATGGGCTAGTTCCAAGGTTGTTGGGAGAACTGTCTGAAGCCCTTGCAAGACTACTCTTGATCATCTTTGGAAGATCATGGAGATCATTGTGGGGTCCTCAACAACTGGAGAAAGGCAGGTGTTTCATCCATCTTCAGAAAGGCACAAAGTTCCACCCAGAGATCTGCAGCCTGGTCAGCCTCACTTTGTTCCATTAGAAAGTCATTAGGTAAGTCCTCTTGGAGTATGCTTCTGGGCATGTGAAGGAGAAGAAGGTGACCGGGAACACTCCTGGGCTGCATTAGCCTGTAGATTGAGGGAAGAGATTATCCCTCATTTCTCAGCGCTTGTTAGACCACATCTAGCGGCTGAGCCAAGAACAACCCAGGTGAACTAGAGTGAGTTCAGTAGAGAGTCCCAGGCTGGTTGGGGCTGGAGCACTTGCCCTGTGAGTAGACACTGAAGGAACAGACCTGGTCAGCCTGGAAGAGAGGAAGCTTTGCAGGGACCCAACAGCAGCCCTCCAGTACTTATTGGGAAGTTTGTAAGAAGGCAGAGCTGGGCTCTTCACAGTGGTGCATGGCAGGAAAACAAGAGACAACGGGCATAAATTCAAATAAGAGACATTCAGATTGGTTGAAAAGAAATACTTTTTCCCCATCAGGCCATGGAAGAAACTGCCCAGAGAGGCTCTGCAGTCTCCATCCCCGGAGTTTTTCAGGACCAAGTGGATAAATCCCTGAGCAACCTGATCTGGGCTCAGAGATGACCCCACTTTGAGAAGGAGGACCTCCTGAGGTTCTATTCAGCCTGAATTATTCTATGAATCTATGATCGTAGTGACAATACTTCTTTTCACTCAGTGCTATAGATTTAATTATTTTTTTCTATCCTGGTGATTTTAGATTAATTGCTTCAGTTTTTCAAAGAAATACATTTTGATGTGTGCTTTTGTGTGAATGATGATTACTGTTACTGTCCTAACTTTTGAGCTATTAAACTTGAAGTCCTGCTATGTAGCACTGCCAGTATCGAGTTTAATTGCTACTTCCAGTTACAGCAGTGTTCCCTGTTATTGGAGTCTGCGGCTAAGGCAGGAGATGCTATCTTCTGCTTTTGCAAGACAAGGCAGAGATCCAGCAATTCAGGCTGATGGACCAGTGCTGAGTGCAGCTCTGGCACCATGAACCTTCGGCTTCTCAGCCACCCCACTCCCACTGTGGGGAGATGGTTACTACATATAGTCAGGCACTAAGAACCACAAAGACACTCTCCAGGAGGCTTTTGGGGACAGCAGAAGTTCTTGCTGGTACAAAAAGGGGGTGTGTGCTGACTTTCAAGCTGTGGTGAGGGACCTGAGCCCTGTGCAGGTGCAGGGTGCTTCCCTGGATGAGACCTGAGCTCAGGCTCGAGAGCTACGTACCAGCTTTAAATGGCAAACCTCACCCTGGAACAAAATGAGCTCACTGTTTCAACTTTCCTGCACAAGTTTTTCTTGAACAGGGAAACATATAAGCCTTACGTTATTCACAGGCTGGGAGAAGTAAATTACTTCTCTCATCTTACTCAGGCAATTGTACCTTTTTGAATTATATGGTTTGAGAAGGAGTTAGCTTTTAGCTATTTAGCTTTTAGCTTATTGTTCTTTTCATGTATTTCAGCTGCCCATTTCTCATTCTTCTTTATAGGGCAGCTAACAGTAGATATTTTGCTCAGATATTTTTTAAGAACTGGAATTCACAGAATACAAAATTGTATTTTCTCTTTACATTTTCCCCACTTCTCAGAAGGCTGTGCAGCACACATTCCATACTGTACCTGTCCTGTTTCTTCCCTTTCATACTCATACAGCTCTGTGCACGGGATTAGTTTCTAAAACATATAATTATTTAGCAAGCAGATAATGGGCTGTTGCATCACAGATGCAGGTTGTTCCCATTGTTCTTTGCATTCTTGAGATTTGTGACCAGGGACACTTTCAATGATGTTTTCCTGTTGCACCAAGCAACCTGTTAAAGGCTGACATCAGATGCATGCAAGTTTCCATCTTCTTGCATAAGATATAAGTTGCAAGAATCCACAGATTTCCTGGTAATTCACTGTACCAAAACCTAATATTTGCTGTGAAATTATACATAAAAATCTTAATTTTGTTTGAGGATCTTTTCTTTTTTTTTTTTCTTTTTTTTTTTTTAATGTAGCGGTTTAGGACCTCTTAACAAAAGAGAAAGCCTCAGAAGCACAAACTTCCTGTCAAAAGCTGAGGTGTTTTCTCCCTATGGACGGTCCGAGTTGGGACCACAGGGTGGTGCCAGGCAGTGTGGGAGCCCCAGGCTCAGCGCTATGGGGAAATGCAGCCTACAGCTTCCAGGTCCCAGGTGGTAACTCTGCCCAGCCACCTTCTGCAAGGACCTCTTGTCTTGGTAAGGCAACAGATCAAGGATCCCTGTCCCGCTCTTTCACACACAGCACAAACATACATTTTTGACTCCAGGCATCTTGGAGATGTCATCTATAGAGCTACAATCCTGTGCTCCTCTCCACTGCAGACCTACAACCCCACAGTTCTGCCTTTCTCCACCGTGCCAGGTAGTGTTTGACAGAAATACCTACTTTTGTGCAGTGCGCCTTTTGGGCAGGGTTAGGAATTGAAGCCTGGCAGTACAGAAGTCTTAAGAAAAAAACATCTTCAAAGTGAAGGATAGTGGAAAAATCATTAACAAATGTCATGTCAACATGTCAACAAATACATTTAACTGCAAACTTTGGTTGCATGGGATTCTTCTTGGGCCAGGAGGAGGATGGGAAGGAAGATTATTACAAGATGTTCTAATAAATTAATGTTGTCTTGAAATTAAAAGATCACTGCTGTGGAATTTGATCCCATTGTCTTGGAATCCATGGGGGTCTTGTACATAAGGAAAAGCTACTGTACATTTTTCCATAGTAAATCTGAATTTATTTAGACTGGCATGTAAAGAATATTTCAACTCTGCTTAGTTCAAAATTTTAGAAGAGAGAGACTAAGAATCATTATTGGTATGTATATTTTAGAGTACCTTCATCACACCAAACTGCTTTATGACACGAGGTCCAGGCTTGGAAGAGGATCATTTTGCAAACATGAATTTACCTGCTGTGCTCCCTTCATCTTTTCCCTACCTATCCCCTGAGATCCTGTGTTACAGCCAAATAGTGTTTTCCAGATTATTTGTCTGCTGTGGCTTCCCACTTGTTAGACGGTTAGCCATGACTTCTCGTACTATGCCTACTTGTGGCACCTTGTGGGATTCCCAGGTGGTCTCTCCTGCAAGTAGTAGGCAAGATCCATGCTGCTTACATCTTATGGAGAAGCCTACAAAATGTAGTATCATTTGTGCTAGAAAGCACAACATAATTTTAATTATGTTATTTGGTTTGGACATCCTTTGCAGTAACAGCAGAGAAAGTAACTTTCACAGGGAGAAATTCTAGTTCCACTGAAGCCATTAAGCATTATTAGTACCAGTGAATTTTTGGGAAATTCTGTGGCATGGGGTAGATCTTTCGTGTACTGCCAAGTCAAGACTAGAGTTATTATCTGGGGTCTATGAGCTTTCTGAATGCATAAACATCATTATTTTTATATTTTCTCCTTTGTTTTTAATGCAACAGAATGGGGCTGTGGTATTTTGTGCGCCAATGAAATTGTATTTGGTGCTTAATAAATCTCAGCACTGCTTAGCTTTTTTAAATGATAGAGGAAGTTTATTGATGGCTCATTTTGTGGTCCTGATATTAAAGCACTTGTAGCCTGTCATTTCACACAGTTTTTCATAGTAATATGAAAACAGCTCTAGATGTGGTTTAGGCATCAGCCAAGATGTACCCAAGGGGTGCAATTATCACTTACTATATCAGAGCAAAAAGAGGAGGTGTTGTGCTGAAAATATTCTGAGATAAACAAGGATTCTAGAAAAAACATTGTTTTAATTTTATTTTTTCCAGAGATACTCACTAAACAATGTGATGTATTTTTCTGCACAGGTTTTATTCTTTTATTTTTGGAGGCATGACTAGTGGATGTGAGGTGCCTCAGACCAAGAGGGATTAAAAATGTTGGATGATTTGACATATCTGCCTTAACAAATAACTTCCAATAAAACTTGATTGCACAGGGCTTCAGCAGGCATTGCCATGAGGCTCTTGCAACCTGCAGTTGTAGCCCTCCATGAGCTCCAGGTACGTGGAGCCTGCATGGCACTGATTAAACCATCAGGATCTAAAAATAAATAGCACAGACAAGATGATGGAGGAAAACCAGCTGAGGCATTAGTGCTTGCTGACAGTACCTTTGCACATCAGAAACCACTGTAAATTTTCTGATCCTTGTACTTCCATAGCTTCTTCAATTAAGTCATTCTGCAAATTATTACACAGTCCCTCGCTGAGAAGGATCCAGCACATGAGGGAGCCCCGCGGCACTTCTGGTTGTTATCTTCTCTAATGTATCCTCACTGCAGCTAATCACAAGACTTTCCATCTACCTTACATCTGGAAGAACAGATTTATGTATGAAAGACAAAAGCTTTAAATCAGTCAATGTAAGCCACGAATAACTTCATTAGAATCAATGTATCCAGCCAGTGCAGTTTAGATAAGGCTCAGCCAAAGGGACTCTTAACAGTAATCCAGTCTCAATACTGCCTTGCATGGTGAATCATAGATTGGGCACAGATTTTAAATCAACAAGCTGTTGATAGGTTCATGGATATCTCCTTTCCTTGACACTTTCCTTCATGTTAAGAGTTAGAGAAAAATTCAGGAGGGATGGGTGATCGTACACCGCTATTTTGTAAAGGTAATACGGGCTATAGAGTGCTTTGAATGGGCAAGCACAAGGGCCTTGTTTAGGGTCCACTCTACTCCCCACAGCTTGGAAGTGCCGTGAAACTTCAGAAAACAGACAGAGAGAAAACAACATTGGAAGGTATCTATCTAGTGAGTTGGGTTAGACAGAAGAAACTCTACAGTCTGCCAAAAAGAAGGCTCAGGGGAGACAAGATCACAGAACATAAATACCTTCAGCAGAAGGGGATTATTCGCATTACCAGAATATAACAAAACAAAAAACTAGGGAACACAAAGTGCAGTGGAGTAATTAAGCCCTGAATGGAGCACGGTGCAAAAGAAGAAGGGGCCAAGAGGGAGGAACGAGGTCAGAAGAGAAGACTTAAACTGATAGAGGAAGAGAGCATTACAAACATAATTAATCCAGTGTTTGGGAAGCTGTGGAATTAGAAGTAGGCAAAAGCAATACCCCTCCTCTCTCCATAGAAGAGTTCTGGGGCCTGCTGAACACTGCCCACCATGGCAAGGTGTCCTTCTCTTCAGTGGTCTTTTCTGTGCAGGGAGTACTTGTCCAGGAAGAATCAACCTACCAAACCACGGCCATCATGAACGCGCCCACTGGGTTCAGCTTCCATGCCAGTCTACACCTGCTGACCTGCCCCAAAGGTGGAGAAGATTTCTTGGTCTGATACAGAATCATGCTAACCCCAGGCAGGCATCAGAGCAGGAACCCCTCATTCTTTAGCTTTATGCCTCTGCTGTGACTATTAGC
>VXBO01000189.1:140731-184563 GCA_013400135.1 Rhinoptilus africanus | reverse complement strand
AAAAAAAAAAAGAAAGAAAAAGAAAAGAAAGAGATGAGGATAACTAAACATTTGGAGTTAAAAAAGCCAGGTAACGATCTCCATCAGGGATGGACTCCTTCAGTAGCTTGCTGTCTGCCACAGCCCTAAGGATTCACACAGTAAATAAGGTGAGGACAAGGAGGGGTGGCTCTTGGTGGAGCCTGTATTATGAGGCATACCCCATATTGCCTTCGAACAGCAGTGGGGAGGGGGAAGCAAAAAAAAATCTTAAATATTAATAATTTTACTACCACAATGGTAGAACATGCCTCGGAGTATTGACTCTTATACTTGTGCCATGACACATTCTCTATTATCAATCATAACAATCTGGCTTTTTTGTTTCCCCCTGACACATGCAGTCAGGGAATTAATGTGCTCATAGTGAAAACCTGTTTTCTGCAATGTGCTGGCGTAATCTTCCCAGTCACAAGAAGTTCACTGGGTCAGGCCTAGCAAGTGAAATGAAAAAGACCTCCTTCTTGCTGCTCTCCCTCACCCCCTCCCAAATACACACACCAACTATTCTGATGATACCTCAGTATATAATAATGTCTTCCATGCTGTATTTTCCAACTTTTATGGCCAGGTTTTCTAGCAGCAGGTTGTAATTGGAGTCTGACTGTGAAATAAACAGGTACAAAATGACTGACAATTCCCAAAGATGTAAAAATAAGCACATTTTAACCCCATGCTGTTTAAAGAGTTCCTGCATGGATTCTGCAAACTATTGTCTTTACCTTTACACTTCAAAGATGAGGCCCTTCAGCTTTTTTTTAAGCACATGCTACCAGAATTATAAGCTTATAAAATAAGTTATGGCATTGTTGCACTTGGGATTTCTTTGAGTAAAGTCAAAGAACCAGCATCTGTGCCATAACCACACAATACTTGCCCCTGTACTCTATAACTTGCTTGCCCTAACAAGTACATACCGATTTTTTCATTTGTGGACAGAACATGATGATATGGTATTGGAGTCTGCGTCTTTCTCACATCAAATTGACGTAACTAAAACCAAACCAAACCAAACCTGTTACTGTAAATACCTCACACTGATTCTACAACTGGAAGTTATTAGCTATACAAATAACAGGTAACACTATTCCTACTTATTCCAGAGAGATGAATAAACTGAAAAATTTCATTATATGCATTGTGTACATTGTACATAAAACTAATTTCTACTTCTTATTTTATCCTTATATACTTCCATATATGCTTTTAGCAGTGCAATCTTCACATAAATACTATAGACTAGAGCTGCTCAACCTCTATACCCCTATGTCCCACATAAAAAAAAAATAAAATTCCTCAATGTCTTACCAGGGACCGTGACTCTACAGAGAATTAGGGGTAGAGGTGATTTGCAACTCACAATTCGAGAAAAGCGATTGCAGACTGAATGGCTAAGGCTCTTTGTAGTTAATGCTGCCAAACTCTTCCCATTAGAAACCCTTCAATTCAGTTGTTCAAAACTCTTCCAGAATTTAACTGTTGGGGCTGAAATTTTCCATGTCTGTTTTCCAAAAGAGTGTCAGCATAAATTGTCCAGTTGTTTTCAATAATAATGTCAGCAGAAAATATATTATTTGCCAATCATACTATTTACCAGTGATTACTACAACACTTTTGTCAATAATTTCTGGCAGTATGATGACTTGAGGCAAGGAAGTGAAATTTGGCATTGAATAGTCTTTGTGTGACGGATAAGCCTTTTGTTGTGCATTTATGTGTGTGGAGGGTTATAACGCTCAAACGTAGCCAAGTTATAAATAATTGAGAAAATATCTGATTGCATATGCTTAGTAGCAGTTGATAAATAGCATTTCCAAGGATTCTGTCCATGCTGAGCCTATTTTCTTTCTGACCCCAGGAAAAAGGAGGCTAATACAAGACTTCCCCCGCAATTGCTCTTCCCAGATGCTCTGGCCCAGGAGCCAGATATGGAAGCGAGGTGAAGGTTACACAAGGTGGCTGCGTCAATCAGACCGCTCCCTACAGTGGGAAAGGCATCAATCTCCTTTCAAGCCCGTTTACCCAGCTATCCTGGTAAATCATGCCCTCAAAGCCATGCCTCAGCAGCCACGGATGGCCCCCTCAGCTGGGCACCCTCCTGAGCTTCTCATGCAGGAAGATGGGGGTCTCACACACACATCTGACACTGGGGAGGGCTGTCCTGTGGACAAATACCGTCTGAGGAATAGCTGTCTACTGTTGTCTTACTCAACATCCAAAATTTGTAGTTAAAGTTATTATTTGTATTCCTCCGCTTCAGTTTATTATCTGAAAAATGGGACTAATAACACTGTTCATTGCAGCAAAGGAGTGCGGCAGTAAGTTCATTACTGCTTGCGAAACAGCTGGGAACACTAATAATGAATATAAAAGAAATGGTCATAAGGAAACAAATAATTCTGCATTACAGCAGGTTTGCACAATGTGAAATGAATAAGGCATTGGATGCTCAGTGAACACAAGGATAAAATCAAATACTGAGTTCATTAACAGGCCATCTATATGAAGCATGTTTCCATGCCAGGAGTCTGACTTTAAACATTTTCAGCAGAAGAGGTCCATCAGTAAGGACAAAAAAATAGTATGTGTTCTCTTAATTAAAGATTGATCACGACGCACAAACCCAACGGAAGCTAGTTAAAATGTCACAGATTTAAACCAGAAAAAACCAGAATTACGTTTTACTGCTTAACTTTCAAAGTTCTGTGTCCTTCTAACATTTCTTCTAATACGTAATGGTAACACATGCAAAGAATCACAAAATGCAGGATGGCTAAACTGAAAATTATAAGCTTATGGCTTTAAGTGTTGATATGCTTTCCCAGGAGCATCATTTAGACCGTATGATCTTACAATACATAAACATACTACAAGCAACACCAAGACCTGATTTAGTCCTTAACAATATTTTCCTAAAACCTAGAAGAGACAAGAACAAGATCAACCTCAAAACTCCTACAGAAATCAGAGCTTTAATGTAAAGAAATGTAAACAAAACTCAGGCTGACAGCAGCGACATGTTTTCCATTTATTCCTGACATCTTTCTGGGGTTGATGTGATTTAGCACCGAAATACAATCCAATGACAAACAGTAAAAATCCCTCTTTGATGTAATTTCACAAAGCCGTCCTCTTTAACAGCTGGTTTTCCATGAACATAGGGTGACAGCTGAAAAAAGGTCAGGCAAAACCTTTACCCGAGGCAGTCACTTTGGTTTAGAGTCTCTCGCCTGGTAAATAAGAGGGCTAGGGTACCAGGCTGGAGACCATTCATACCTGGAGGTCATCCATCCTATTTAATTTTTCCGATGTCCCCCAGCCCTACCTCCACCCAACACCACCCCACCGCTGTCCCAGCAGAGTCTGCACCTCCGGCCACCCCCACCCGTGGCCCAGGGAACCCGAGGTGTACCTTCAGCTTCACAACACTGCAGTGGCATCACTTCAGACACTTCCACCTCACAAAAGCAAATGCAAACCAGCTCTGGGCTAGGGTCACCGGGATGCCACAGGGAAGTGGTGCCACAGGGTGCTATCACAGCTGGACGCGACACAAAGCCAAGGGCAGTGTAAGGCAGACATAGGCAGCCTGTGCCTGGTGGTCAAAGAGCTGAGGAGTCTCCCTGGTTTCACTTCGTTTAGCAGTGCAGGGGTAGCCTAAGGGACTTGCCCCTTCTGAGGGACCAGAGTGCTCCACTGAGGGCTTCCTAGCTCCTCTGCTCCAGTTCATGCCTCTCACTGGGCAAGCTGGCACCACTGGAACACCCATTCGTCATCTCAAACCATCAGAAATTTCTTATGGATACAAACTCGCAGGTTTTCATTCTTCTTACCACCACAGCCTTCAACCAAAAGGAGGGTTCTGGCAGCTTCCCCTCTGTCATGTGTCCTTTGTGATCAGGAGATTCCCAGGCACTAGGCATCCCTGTGTGTCTGGCCTTGAAGGCCCTGAACTCGGAATAGGGATTTGGAACCCACACTTAATAAATTAATCCTGTGACTTACAATAAGAAGATTTCAAACCTGACAGACTGTTTTGAAAATTTTTCTTACTACACGTTAGCACAAAATTATAAATATGTTTTGTGCTATGCAAAAGTTATTTATGTACTGCACTGGGCTCTGGTCAGTGACTTCTGCATGTCACATACCCTTCTGCCACACACGTTTTAAGCTGCATGTGGCAGATAACCTGGTTATCTCAAAAGCTGTGGTATAGTTTGGACTTGCCTGTAAAGTTAAGAGCTATTTGTAATCATGAGGAAAATTAAGCTATATTGCAAATCTTACTTTAATATAGCAAATGAGTACTAACGATTGCACTATATTTTGTCATTGTGTAGATTTTTTTCCAGAATATCTGAAGAACTTTTTGGATACTAAATTTGCTATCATGATTGATTGTACTGCATCAATCATATATTTCTCTTCCAAATTACACTTTCTGAAAAAACAGAAAAGTAATGAATAAGGAGAAAAACTATGTACTCAAAGTGAATAGAAATGTACTTTCAGTTTTGAAGGTGCAATAAATTAATATTTTTAATTTACTAATACAATTTTAAAAATCTGATTATTTTCGGGTTAAACAAATGCAATGAGTTTCCAGTGGGATGGCTATATTTATTAAGCATAGCAGGTCACTGAGTAGACAGCATTACTGCATTGCCTGAGGTCCCAAGAATGTGCAATCTGCCTTGATTCCTGGTGGCCCAGTCCTGCAAGGTACTAAACGATTTCATCTTTCATTTCAATAGTAGCCAAGAATGTTTTGCATCCCTTAGGAAAAAGCACATGAAAGGGTCTGATCTAAATTAGCTGAGAAAGAGCTTCATGTGAAATTTTACATTTGTTTTTAATGAGAAAAGTTCTTTCCAACAGAATAAGACAGCTATGCCAACAGAACATCTGAGCCGCTGACTTCAGAATTTCCTTCAGTTTCTGGGAGATATCCCATACAGAGATAGACTGACTTGTTGTATGTACACTGTCCAATTTCGGTTTTTTTCTGAAGTTTTTGTTCTGAGTGCCTACAAAGACACTGTGAAGTGTTTTATTCCAAGTATACTATCCACAAACATCCAATGTAACTTTATTATATACACATTAGTTGAAATATTGATCAGTGAAGCAAAGAGAATTGTCGATCATAATCTGCAAGTGATCCACTAAAAAAGAGATCTGTTATCATAAAGTTCTTAGAGAGAACACTAGTTACTCTATAAAGGAAAGATCCTTTATAGAGTCAAGATCTGGATCAAGAACTGGTTGAAAGGAAGAAGTCAGAGAGTCGTAGTCAATGGGGCAGAATCTAGTTGGAGGCCNTGAAGTTTTTGTTCTGAGTGCCTACAAAGACACTGTGAAGTGTTTTATTCCAAGTATACTATCCACAAACATCCAATGTAACTTTATTATATACACATTAGTTGAAATATTGATCAGTGAAGCAAAGAGAATTGTCGATCATAATCTGCAAGTGATCCACTAAAAAAGAGATCTGTTATCATAAAGTTCTTAGAGAGAACACTAGTTACTCTATAAAGGAAAGATCCTTTATACTGCACATCAGTATTGTAAAGGCTCTCCTGTTCTCTCTTTCTTTTTCCCATTTTCACTTCTTCGCTCCAGCTGAAAAGCATTTTTCTTTTAGGAGTTTTTTCACGTAGTTGATCAACAGGGGTTACCTGAGCTGCAGACGCTGTGTGTGAGGTCTCTCACAGAGGGGGCCTTTGCCTCCTCTGTCCTACACCAGACATACATACACTTTCAACAACTGACTTCACTGAAATAGTGATGAACAGCACAGGCTCCCTCTCAGCTTCTGGGTCTATCCGGTGGCCAGTGTCAGGTTGACTAATCTGAGTGAGTCACACTTGCCAAAGAAGTTGTCGCTCTTGCTAGAGGAGAAATTTTTGCATCAGAGTAGGTAATCCAAATATTTTTGTTGAAAAGTTCACCAGGTTCAATGGAGCTGGACTTTCTAAGAGCGAAAGATGACAAATGTCGCAGGAGAGAAGAATGACCTTTCATTTATCCCTTCTACAAACAAAGCTTCTGAAATTCCTAGAGCATTTGCATTGTTTGAAGCACATTTTTCAAAAGAAAACTGGGTTTTGCGCTTTGCAGATATTTTTAAAATCTAAACCTCCATAAATTTTGGCATTTTGAGCAGTGAGCATTTCAGCAGTCATGTTCTGAGCCACTAAAAGAAGACTTTAGTACAGGTCTTACAGACATTGGGTACAATGCCTTAGTTCATTCTGTGTTACAACTAATTTTTTTAAGAGATACATTAATGTTTTCTACTTTAAAAAAATTACTTGGAAAAAACCAAACCAAACTAAACCAAAACCAAACCAAACTTTTCAATCTCAGTGCCCTCCTTAGAACTTGTTTAGTACAAACATCAAACCATATATTTACTTCTATTTCTTAATACTTAAGATTCTTCAACAAATCAAGAATATCTGTTCCCTCAAGAAAACAAGAATTATGAGGTCACTGATGCTCTGTTTGCTTGTCTGTGGTTGTTGTTTTTTTTTTTATCAACTCAGTTATCAGAGAGAGTTATTGAATATGAGAGGGTAAATTAAATGTCAAGTCTGACTGGCACAAAGCAGACGTGCTGTCTATTTTACTGCCCTGCTAGTTCACACAAGGTGAAGAAAATATCCCAGCTGGGGCGGGGGGGGGGAAACCCAGAGGATTACTCCTGCAGCACCCATTCATACAGTCTGCAAATCTACCATCTGTCATGAATAAAAGGTGGGATGAGCTGCAGCATTTCACAAGCAGACTAGGAAAAACTTCATTGCAATCTAATCGTTGTAATCACTGTAATTACCCAGCTCTGTAGCAGCACCAGGGAAGTGGTCAATAAGTTCCTCTGCCTGTTGAAGAGCACAGGGTGCTCACAGACAGAGGGAAGGACAGAACGAGCTGTGCCTTCTGCTCCAGGCTGTACCTGCCCAACACCTCTGCTGGGAACTGGCAGCACCGAGACCAAATGTTCCCTAACGCAAGGCCCACAGCTCCCACGGACACGGGCTGCTCTGCTCCGGTAGCCAAGACATGAATGAGAATGAGCTTGTTATGGATCCGGAGGTAATTGCCAATACACAGCTGCCATCCCCTGAATTTCTGTTACAATATAATGTGCAATTTCCCCTTACAGTGACATCCTGGTTCAGATAATTTCAGCAGCATTTTGTTTGCTGGAGTACTTATGCGTAGTATACACCTTTACTCAATCAGAAGACAGCTAATTTCTTTGCTGTGCTAATTATGCCAGAGCAAAACACAACATGTTTATGCTTGCTCTTGTCAGCCACTTTGTGAAAGCAGTTCTCTTGGAGTGACTCTATCAACTAGTTTCTGATGCTTTGCTCCGGACTACCTAACAATCAGTTCCTAAATTTCTCTGGAGCCGTGCAAGCGGTCACTTGCAGGCAGCGCAAGTATAGTCCACACAGGGGCAGGGTATTGCGCACAACAGCCTGTACCTACCCAAACTGCAGAGTAAGCTCTAATAGTATCACCGTCTGATATCTATTCGTACTCCCCATGCCTGTGGTTACATGTGTTGACTTGCAGCCTGAGTCACCTAATGATGGGTTACATCTGCGATACACTATCACGTAAGCATGGCACAACAGCAGTGGGAAGGATATATAAATATATATATGTGTGTATATATATATCAACACATATAAATTAATTATATGGAAGCAACTATATAATATATTTGCCCATCACAGCTGAGGAGTGGGCTTCTTGCCCCAGGAAGTCCTCTCAGTTGTGTAGTATTAAGATTTAAAATGAAGTTGTCCTTGGAACAATGGAGTTGCCTTTTAAAATTGGAGTGGTGAATTCAAAATTTGGGTCAGCAGTCCGCACAGACACATAAAAAATCAAAATTACAAAAGTCATGAGTAAAGATAAAAGCCCCTACTGGCATCAGGGAAGCTTGGTGACACTTCTCCCAGCCCTTGCTTTTGGTTCTGCTTTGCCATTCTCCCACACCACCTCATAACGTCATAGCTGACATAATTAAGAAATTCATTTTTATCATTTAACAGGGTAGAATTAAACAGGAAGAAATACAATCCCATTGCTATCTGCAGGGCTGAATGTTCTCCCATCCAGAAACCAAGATTTCCTGAGCCATCCAAGACACCGACAGCAGGTTTGCCTCCGCACAGAGCCCTGGTGAGTAGAACCGCGCCAACGTGTTCCTGCGTGGAGACGCAGCATTGCTCAGCAGAAGAGTTTTACTACGAAAACAGCAAAATCTGTGTATCGGAAGGGGGAGCCCAGATGGGTCTGCAGGGGCAACAACAACTTCAGAACGCAGGGACCTAAGGGGAAACGGAGAAGGTCTTTCTGCCCTGCACAGGTCTGGTGGGGGAGGGAGGGGGAGCTGGGTTTGCTTTTTATGAGAGAGGTGAGGCAGGAAGATCAGATAGGTAGGAAAAGCAGATAACCCAGGAATTTCAAGAGTTAAATTGTCATCAAAACTAGTTCTCCCACTGAGATGAAAGGAGCAGCTCACAAGTGGCTCAGCTGCAGACTCAGGTTTCCCCTCCATCAGGGATTTTATCACCTACACCTTCTCAAGCTCACCATAATGTTAAAAGAACACAGTTGCACATGTAAGTAGTGTCTGCATGATGTGTACAGCCCTATTTCTTCCACAGGTCACCCTTCTACCAGCCATTTGGCGCTTCTGCTTCAAGGAAAAGCTTTCCTCAAACATTTTGTATGCAGGGACCAAAGAGTAACCATGAGAGAAAGTGGCAGTCCTGCACAAGGTTTGAAGTACCCAACGGCTTTCTAAGCAGTGTACAAATCCGAGGGATTACATCTGCTCTCCTGAAGGTGCGGAGCTCTGTCCCTGTGTTTCACAGGCCATAAACCAGGAGCCTACCACAGCAAACCGGTTTGAGATACTGATAAGTGGATGCTGTAACCAAGGTATCATATTCCTGTTTCGAAGAAAGAAAAAAATAAACAAACTAAAAAAACCTACCAGTAAAAGCCATTGAAACATGTATGTTTACAAGTAGGATTTCTGTGTATGCTCTTGTTCTGTTATCTACATACAGCCGCCTTTTATGCTGTCTGCTGACAGCATTTGATGTGTTTTTCCTCCTGTGCTTATTTTTAGTTGCCATAGGAACTTTCTTATTTCCTGTCAGCTGATGTCGTTGTTTAATACTATTAATTGTATGAAAGGGTGTTGATGCTGGTACTACAGATGCTGAAAAAAAAAGCTTTAGGAAGGCAGAGCACATATTTCAGTTTACTTAGTCTTTTATTCATTTATTTCTATCAATATTTAATTCAGAAAGCCGGATACTGTAATAACAGCTGTTACCACATCAGTGGAATCCAGAGTAGATCCTCTCCATTCTTTTCTTCTTGTTTGGTCCAAGTTTCCCTCCCACTACCATAAATATACTTATTTGAAACAGTATCTTTTGTCCGTTTAGTTTGTAGCTTCATTCTTCCTCACACCCCACACATCCTATTCTTTTTCATTTTTTTTTTTAAAAAAGAAAAATTAAAATCTGCTGTTAAAATGAATAGGAATGAAAAGAAAATTCCCAGCATATAAAGAAATACAGCCTGGAAAAAATATTGGGATCTGAGGGGGGTTTCTTTCTGGCAAAGCCCAATTCTTCTTCTCTTCCATATAATAAGTTATTTTGCAAAGGATTATTTTTCTATTAAATTTGTTGTGTGACCAGAAAGCAATAAAGAATGACCAGAATTTACTGAGAACTACAATAGCTTAATCTGGCATTTTCTTTACCAACATCAACTCTAAAATTTCCACAGCTCTTCCCATGATCTGATCACATATTTGGAGAAAATACTTGATGAATATATAAATTGGCATTTGAATTAGTATTTTATAGAATGCCAATGGAAGTTCATCCCAGTCTTTCTCTGGAAAAACTGAGAAAAATAGCAGTAACGTACACAAATTCAAATCCTGCTATAAAATTATATTCCCTTTTCCATTTCACAGCACTGCTCTTCATGAGATAGAGAAAAACAGGTAACTCGAAATAAAGAAACTGGCAAATAAGCCAACATGTATAACTTTAGAAAATAATTCCACCAGTGTGACTTAAATTACGCAAACTTCACCTAAGGTTTTATTCAAAGCGTTCTAAAGACAACTTGAATTTCCTCACTAACTTCAGGGGCTGCTGGATTAGTCCCACTGAATGGGATAACGGGAGTATTAATGAGCTTGCCAGGGCAGGAGGAGGATAATATTCTGCTTGGGAATCTTCCCAAAGCATGTGGTGTGTGCTCTCGCTGACACAAGCCCCATCAAGTGTTTTAGTTGCTATAACTCAATAGGCATCTGAGGCAAACAATTTTCAACCCGACCCTGGAACCTCCTCCACAGAGAGTCCCTTCTGCAGAAGTCCTTCCCAGCTGTCCCAGTCCAGCCCCACCATCAGCAGAACCCTCACCACCCCGACTTGCTGCGACGGAGGGGACTCTCCCCAGGACAAGCTGTCCTGCAAATAGCAATGCTGATTTGTCTTGGCCACGCTAAATCAAGGTAGAATATTTGTTCAACAGCACATGCTTTTATTATTTTAGCAAAAGCAAAATGTATGAAACATCTCTCTTTTTGCCTGAACAGAAAGAACTGAAGGTTTTGGAAGTGGATATTTATTCTTTTAATCATCCTGTTCTTTTAGAAATGGTTTAAAAAAGCAACTTCTTTGGAAAAGAAAGTGTACACACACATGAAGGTGGTATTTGGTTACTAGAGAGAGTCATAGAGAAGATAATTATGCTGTCTATTTCATTGTAGGACTATTTGGGAGAATCAAAGACTTTGAATAACTTTTTATTTATATAGAAATTGAAATTTAAGACTGACTGCAGAAAAAAAACTCTTAACTAGAATTTGTTCATAAAGCCTTTTCCCAAAATGAGTCTCCTAGTTAAGCCAGAAGTCAAATAGTTATCATTTTTATGAAATAAATTATTGCCCCCACCAATTTGTATTTTTTATTTCTTTTCAGGAATATGGTGCGGGTTTGATCTATATAGAAATATGGGAGTGCTAATCGGTAAGTGCGGCCAAGCCAAGTTGTAAAATAACTCCCAGTTCAATATCACTAACGTGCAGCAGCATTTTTTACATCACGTTAAATTTGAAGAAAAGTGCAAAGACATCCAGCTGTCCTGGCAAAACCATGGCACAAGATGCGGGAAGAAGCAGCTCAGACAGGCAAATCGCCTGCAGCTGAAGTGGACGTTGAGTTTCCATCCCCTATGGGACCCCATGGACCCCGACTGGGTCAGGCAGCACAGAAAGAAGAGGTGGGAGGCTGTGGGACACAGGGGCTGGCTGGTCCCAGCAGTGGCCCAGCGGGGGGCCTGGGTGGCCCCACTGGATCAGGAGGCTCCAGGGCCACCCAAGAGAGAGCTGTGGGATGGGATGGGATGTGATTAGCTGTGCTGGGGGAGCCCAGACCAGCCACATCCCCCTGGAAAGGAAGGAAAGACAGCGGGACGAGACCACGTTCACTGTGTGACAGCAGTGGGAGAAAGGTGAGCAGAAGAGCAAGCCCCAAAACCATCCCATGAAGACAAAGGCCATGTAGACCGAAATAATTTAAAAAAACAAACCTGGAGTAATCGCTTTTCCTCCTTTTCACCTCGTTGCAGTGGAGAGGGGAAAGGAGTGAGCCATCGCCTGCCTCGCCATGGGGCTGGCGCTGAGCACAAGTGCGTGTTTGCTTTCTCCACTGGGCAAATGCTGGCCCAGCAGCCACTCTGTGAGATTCAACCAAGGATGAAGGAAGTTCTGAGAACCACACCGCTACGACTGAGACGCTAACAACTTTATGGGGACATCTGAAGTTACTGTTGTACTTTCCAGAGTACTAGAATCAACACCATCCTCCCTAAGAAATACAAAAGAAAGAAGGGTATTTAGTGTCCATCTGTTTTTGTTCGAGAGGTAGTAAATAATTGCTCCTCAGATGTTCACCAAAAGCTTTTGATTGCTCTGAGCTACCAGGCAACAGGCTTTTTCCTAGCCTACAACTGTCACTTTCCACGGCATCTGAGACCGAAATGAGGTATTCTCTCTTTTCATACCTCTCTTTCGTTAAGGCGTGATTGCTTGTTTATAGAACCCAGGTATTAGCACAGCTCAGGGAATAAAAAATTAATAGGCACTATCCAGCAGAGGGAGCACAATAACGTAAAAACCCTTCAGCTGTAAGGTGAAGAACTTTTTCTATTAAAATCTACAATATTTGGCAATCTGTGTTTACTGTTTTAGCAGATGGGGTGGAAAAGACAGAACTTAAAGAAAAATAGAGAGATGGGAGAGAGGGATATCAAATAAATACAAGTAAGAAAACTATTTATTTCCTTTTATTTTCATCCATAATAAGGCAGATATAACTTAACTGCTGGAAAAATTAAGGTTTAATAAGAAGAGATCAAAGATGATCTTAGGAAGAGTAAAAACGTTTATTTTACAATGCTGATTTTAATTTAAATAGAACTGTGTGCTCTGGCTGAAACACTCCAGTGCTGGTTTCAGTTTGACTGTGCACTTCCTCTTGTTGTTAATGAAGTCATACATCACAGAAATAACTGATGCACCCATTCATTCGGTTTATGTGTAATTTTTAGAGGCCAATAGGACAGAAATATTACTAGATATGTTCCCTCTTCTGTGACTGTTACACTTTCTAATCTAATCACGCTCAAATAATTGTGAATTAAAAAAAGAAAGAAGAGCTAATACCTCTTTTTTAATAAGAAATGGTCATAAACCAGAGAAAGAACCCATCACATTTTGATGTGACTTACATGAACTACAGCAATTAAAGAAACAATGTAATAGTTTAAAATTGTTGCCATCTTAAATGCAAACATTTCTCAGGGTGCATTTCATTAATATATTTATACCACAAGATTTTTTAATTAGGACATCTAAATTCTAAGCTCTGCCACTGACTGTTATTTGACCTTTGGCAATTCACGGTCTTTCTAAGAGAGTTTCTGTTATCTTTGTAATGAAAATCATATTGATTTCACAGCTGGGTAGAGTGTAACAGCAGCTTTGCCTGCTGGTAGAAAGTACCGTTGAAATAAAAACATAAATTTGAAAGGAAAGAGAGAAGAAAGAACTGGATGTTCTGATCAGAAATGCTAACTACAGCTAACTTGAGGTAGAATAAATTTGGTTTAACTCTTACATGTTTTCCAAAGAAAAAGCCAAGCATGATGAAGACTGATTAGTATTTTTTCTGTTAGGCAAACTGTTCTTTTTCTCCACAACCTGGCAGTAAGATTAACAACTGAAACAAAACATCCATACTGCTAAATATTGAAGATGCCCCCATCCAGCAGACTGTTCATTGTGTTGCATAATATCCTGAGGAAATCAAGTTTATGCAGGCTCATTATCCATTCACTCAACTATTACCTCGCTTTCCCTGGTAATTTTTCAACTTCTTGGACAATTTCAACTAAATCTAGTAGAACAGTGGAAGTCCTAGAGATAAAAAAGACTTTTGACCACCAGGTTCAACTGAGATTGGACACTTACGACCTTTTCTAGTCTCACATGTAACTAGCCATACGAAAAATAACTCCAAAAGCAGACTGAAAGCAAGGCATTGCTAAAGGTTTCTTATCCCCATTATAGACACAGCGTCTTTACCTTGACAGGACAAGCTGATCCACAGAAAGTAAAGGTGTCATTTTGGGAAAGGTCTGAAGAATTATTTCTTAAGCATACCAAAACTCTGTTCAGCTTATATGCTTGTGTATTCCACAGCACTTCCAGAATATCTTATTTCATTAGTTAAACATAAATTCATTTATTTTTTACATAATTGTACATTAGCAATGTCTTAAGGTCACAACAAACTTATTAAATTAATTTAGGATCATGATGACTTCACTAAGGTTATTAAAATTGCAGTCAAACCCACATATCTTCAAAAATGTCTTATTAAAAGTTTCTTACTCTTTATCTCCAAAGTACTCTCATGATCCTCTATAGATATATAAACACCAAAAATTAACTTTTAGAAGGTTTTATTGTCTTCTTTCCAATTAACAAACACAAACAACTTTCACTAGGCCAAGACAATCCCTCATTACCTCACAACAACCTGTCTAGTACAGGCAGGCTTCTTAAATGCCCAGCTCATTTTCATGTACATGATAGAATCATAGATTCACAGAATGTGTTGGGTTGGAAGGGACCTTTGAAGGTCATCTACTCCAACCCCCCCGCAGTGAGCAGGGACATCTTCAACTAGATCAGGTTGCTCAGAGCCTCATCAAGCCTGGCCTTGGATGTCTCCAGGGATGGGACTTCCACCACCTCTCTGGGCAACCTGTTCCAGTGGCTCACCACCCTCATTGTAAAGAACTTCTTCCTGATGTCTAATCTAAACCTACCCTGCTCTAGTTTAAAGCCATTGCCCCTTGTCCTATCCCTACATGCCCGTGCAAACAGCCCCTCCCCAGCTTTCTTATAGGCCTTATACGTCTCCCTGGAGCCGTCTCTTCTCCAGGCTGAACAGCCCCAACTCTCTCAGCCTGTCCTCACAGGAGAGGTGCTCCAGCCCTCGGATCATCTTTGTGGCCCTCTATCAAAACGTGCTGTGCGGTATGAACAGGTATGGATCGTGACCAGTAAGTAGAAGAAAGAAATAATGCATTAAGGCTGACCAGAGATGGCTGCACACGCACACATGCGCTCCCAGACAAGCAGATAAACCTGTGTGTGAGAAGATAGCCGATATGAAATATCTGTGAGACAAACCCTGTGTGAGAAGGAGCTTAAAAGGGTGGTGGGAACTACCTGAAAGGGGCTAGGACTCACCAGTTCCACTGCCCATAAATGATCCATTCAATCTAACACAAAGTCCCAGAACTGTGGGACCCAGGTGGAAAAGAAACATAAAACTGCAGGAAACTTTTAAATCCAGAAACTTCATAATATTTACAAAGACCTGAAGTGAGGAGGCATTCTGACCACAGGCATGGGGAATAACAGACTGGAATCCAAACCACCTCTTTCACTTTTTTTTTCTGTAAAGATTGCATTTCAGGCAGAGGACAGAGAACCAAACATCCTTCTGCCTGTCCCGTGCATTAAGCAAGACCAGGACTGGTACTGCATTGTCCCATCGCTGGGAACATGACCGGCACCAACACAGCTCATTACAGGTGTCTTACAGGAGTTTGTACAGGGGCGACTGGTTTTGCAGGAGGATACCACCCTAATGACAGCTCGACAAAAACAAGCAACAAAATCCAACCCGGAGTTTTGGTAAAGGCCTATGCTGGCTTTTGAAATTAATCATTTTAATGTTCATACTTCTAGGAATTACTGCTATACAAACACCTTCATGATGGTGCACATTATACGTATTTGGTTTTAAATTTTAGTCCTTTTAAACATGCAGTCTAAGAGTTATGAGTCTCAGACTCAAGTCTTGATTAAAATTTAAAGTCTTTAACTATGGAGAATTAAGCCATTTAATCCAATTTACTCTAAAATTTGCCTCTTACTTTTGTAAGTCTCATTAGGGTTCATGCAAATATGCATCACACATAATCAGTCTGAGGTATCATGTAGCACATCACAGTACACTGAAGTGGTATTTTTAAAACACGGTTTTATGTTACTATATAGTAAACCCTAGTAGAGTCTTAGGGACAGAATTAAGCCCACGTAAGCGCTGCAAAAGCCTTCCTCCATAGCTACATCACTGAAGGCACACGTGTGGGGTAGGTAAATCACGAGTCCCAGCGTACGTACTGCGCTGACACAAGTGTCTATGTGAGCGGGGGGTTGTGAGGCACTTAATGCCAAACTTATGCCATTCTGAGAGGTGGTGTAATTTCCTCTGAGATGTACCGCTTTTCCTCCCACAGCAAGCGCGGTGCCTCCAGCAGGAGTCTCTGCCGACCTAGCTGCTCTGGCACCGCGACATCTGCAGCTCTGGGGGACACCTCAGCACTCATCCTGACATTCCAGCTCTTCACTTCCTGGAGCCCTTGGGGTCTGCTCTTCCCAGGGCTTTGTGCCTGCTTCATCCATCAAGTATCACAGTGATTTCCTCCTCTGCCATGGCATTAGAAGTATTTTGTCTCATGGAAGAAATATGACATGCTCCAGCAGCATAAAGGAATTTAATATTAAAAACAGAACGTGAGACTACCTTTCCGAATTCCAACAGGTATAACAACAATCATTTAAAAATCTCTACTATTTAGGAATGTCTGTTTAGCAGCTGTCAAGGTATATATTCAAGTTTAAAAAGTTTTTATTACCTGCTAGGCTATACTATGGCTACTATATTCCAGAGAAACAAATCTTTTTTGTGGTAAACAACTCTCTCACCATAAAGCTCTTGGGTATGAATCTTCTTTTCCTGAATGCAAAAATGCACATGAACCTGCTCTGTAAAACAAAGTATAGGGGGGGATAAAAAAGATAAAACAAAAAAAAACATCTCTTAGGAACAGGCGAAGAGAAAGAATTTTTTACCCACAGACCATTATGGACCATTAAGGATGTGCCAAACTGATACTCACTTATCTAGGTTAATAGCCATCACAAACCATCCGTTGCTATGAAACTGTTTAAAATCCATTGTGTCTATTGAATGTAAGGAAACGTACCTGTAAAACCACTTTGAACATGTGCCTGATCTCCATTAAAGAACATGAATGCCCAGAATAGAGGTGCTGGTTTTAAAAATATTTTAAAAATCTGTGAAGATTCTTGATTCTTGCAACTATCTATTTACTTCTGAGCGTCTCAATTTAAAATTTGGCTGTTTATTAAACTTGTTTTCATTTTAAGGTGTTTTTCATATGAACATGTGTTCATAAGTTAGAGCCATGAGGAATTTAGGCATGTCAACAAGTTGCTGAATGGTGTAGTGATGCCCAGTAGGCTGGGCCACTGTTTATTCTTTTTTATGGACAACCCTGAACTTGTTTTGTTAACACTCAGTGTTTTAACACGTTCCAGGAGTGTGCTGTGAGTCACAGTTTGAAAAATACCAATGGCAAGATCCTATTGAGCTTGCTTTAAGCAATCAACTTCAAACAGTAGAAGCTACATGGTTTTGAGAAGGCAGAGCATCTTCCCAATAACTTTTATGGGCGAAGCTGCCTATTACTGAGGCCAGATTCTTACCAATAGCTGACCAATTTTATTTAAAGTTAACTTCAGATAACTGTACCTTGTGCTGTGCTGAAATCTAGAGGGCATGTCTATCTGCTGGAGCAAGTCCAACATTTACACTCTGGTGAAGCCTCCAAAATTTTGTTTCAGTTTCCCATTCATTGAATAAGTGGCTACATGCTTTCAGTGAATAAATTTTTGCTGTTGCAGCCTTGCAAAGTCACCTGAGCTCTGATATCACTGTGCTCAAAGTAAAAGTAAATCTCTGTGGTATTTTTAAACCACGTATTCCCTATTTACTTTGCCTTCAGCACCAGCTGAACCCTTTTTCCTGAGCAAGCAGGACATGTAGAGTAATACACCTGTTTTCTAATTGCATATTCATCTGGAGCAGCGTTTGACCCAAAGTCTCCCATCCATCCTACCTATGTTCCTTGCTAAACCTCACCCACCAAGTAGGATCCACAGCTAATTCAATGGCAGAAGAGGATTACACATCATATACATGTATCCATGGTACATGCCTGGTCACATTGCATGTATATACACCCCTATCTCTGAGGGCAAAGCGAAAGGGAGGAAGGAGGTTTGAAGTAAGCCTGGGGCGAGGGGAAGTGTCCTGGCAGCCGCATTCAGCCCACGTGCCATAAATCTGGAGCCTGCAGGTACAGTGGTCTCCCAGGCTCGACCGCAGAGAAACCCAAGGAAGGGCAGACAGTGTTCCAACGTGAGCCAGGACCCAAGGCCCAGCTCAGCACAGCTCAGTGGCACCAGGGGCAGCTCAGTCCTCAGCCCCGATGGCTGACGGTGCCCTTCTTCAGGACCAAGCTCTCCTGAGGTGCAGCTGAAGGGGAAAGAGGATCCAGGTAGCTGGCAAGGTGCCTTGAGTTGGGCATTGGTGCCCTGAATTTAAACCAATTTCTCTGCTCCTGATTTTGCCCCAAGAAGACTTTCCACAATTGAACAGATTAACTATTTTTAAATAAAATATTAAAGAAATAGAACAGCCAAGTCAAATTTCTGCGACATTCTGCAGTAGAAGTGCTATGCGCCGGTCATATTATAGGCAATGCAAACAAACTGCATTCAAGTTATAATGCAAACTGAAAAAAAACAAAGACTGTCCAGAATTAAACAAATAAATAGATTCAACACAGCAGCACGTGTTTGAGAATTGTGATTTACAAGTCCACAGGCAGCCTCTTCAGCCGAACCCTTTGATTCTGGAGGAATCACCCACAAAGACAGTAATAGGGATTTTAAAATTTATCTCTGAAATGTCTATGCTTTACTTTATCCTTTTAGTTTTTTAATGGATTTCATATGATACATACAATTTTTGAGAACTAAAGTGCTACCTCTAATATTTCCAGTTAAATGAAATCTTTAAAATAGAAGGAATGATAATATAGAAATCTAAAACTATATTTAGAATTCTGAATGCAATTAGGGCAATTCTATTCAATTGATTTCTGAAGTTCCCACATGAGTGATCTACAGTGATATCATTCAGTACAACAGTAACAGGTGCTGAAAAAGTAATTTTAAACAAATGAATTTTATCACATTATATGTTTTTCCCCTATTACAGCCAACTTTCCAAGTACTTCTGTGCAATTATCTAAATGAAGGTATATCAAAAAGTACTTTATTCTAAGATGTATCTCCATTTTTCATTACAAGATCACTGGAGTAATTGCAATGTTTACTCTCTTTTCTACAGAAGGATTTTATCAGTGCTTGAAGACAAGGATGAGATAGCGTAAGGAGAGTACATGAAGCCTATCTTTTAAACTACAGTTTTGCTACTAGAGGAAAATATACAGTAGAACTAGAAGGGACCCGCAGAACACACCTAATCCAACCTCCTGCCTGCAGGAAGCAGTTATTCAAGTACTCTCATCTTACAGATCTCCAATGGAAATGGAAACTCCAAAAGCTTGCCAAGCAATCTATTCCCTATCCTCACCATTAAAGTTTTCTATAATTTCTAAAATAAATCTTCCTTGCTGTAATTTAAGCCTATTACTTCTTGTTCTATCAAACACAGGCAAGGGAAATAGATTGTTCTGTTCCTCCTTGGAGCAACCTCTTGTGTTATAACATCTTGGCTCTATCTTTTCTGTGTCAGACTAAACTAATATAATTTATTCAATTTTTTCTTTTAGGTTATAATTTCTTCACTTCTGATCTTTCTTGTCATTCTCCTCTGGACTGTCTCCAGATGATTCTCTTCTTTCATGAAGTCTGGTGTCTAAAACTGGACATGGTATTCTGCTTCAGTATAAAATTAAGATTTGCTATTCCCAGATTTCATCTGATTATTTAAATAATGCAGCTGGTTGTCTAACAGGAGAAGGATACCAAAGCTGTCGTTCCAGTGCATCGTAATTGTCCTGCTGGAAACCAAAGTTGAAAGTTAGATTAATTAAAACACAGTGCAGTGAAAATCAATCCTAGGAAACTAGGAAATCCTAGGAAACTTGTTTTCCTTTTGGACTTGTGTCTTAAGCCTGATTGACTGAACTGAACATCTAAGAAGGCAAAAACTCTGATTCAAGTTTTCTTGCATCATACTATTTATATGAAGTTTTTGGTGTCCAGTAAAGAGAAGATCACATGAAGCCTTTCCCTCAGTGGTGTTTATCTGCCTACAAGAACATATTTCCAAAATCATGAAAACAAGAGCAGGGAAGCTGCCCAGGTACGAGCCTCTGGATGACAACAGTAGATGGGATAAGATGAAGAAGGAGGAGACAGTGACTGGGCCAAGCGCAGCTGGGGCAGTTTTTGACAGCTGATTCAGCATTAGGCTGTGATTTTACAGCTAGCTCTGTTAGCTCTGACAAAAACAGCCCCCAGCACAAGCCCATCTCACCAGTTATTCTGAACAACCTCTAGAAACTTAGTGGCTGCAAGACATCTACTTGTGGTGCACGGCTGAAACTGGCCAAATGCTATTTTCAGGGGGTGGGCTGATACAGACAGGTGAAGAGCATGGTTTCAGAAGCCTTACTTCTTTGAAACACCAGGCTAAAGAGTTGCTTTACTACTGTTGTTCGATACTTAAAAAATGCCTTATTACATACTATGTTGATATACTGATTTTAGATCTCCTGCTTAACTAAAACATATTAAAGTTTTAAATGGGATAGGCAAGCGAGAACATGTCTATTCCCTTTCTTTCTTCTTTTCTGTCCTCCCTCATTTAACTGCTCTACTCTATTCCCAAGAGAAAAAATTCCATGCTTCTGGCACTAGGATCCTGACATTCAACACACTATCATTTATTTCGTTCCTACAGTGTGAATCTAGAACTAAATTGTATTGTATTTAGGTGGAATCACTCAAGGATTACATAGTATTTTCAGTAAAGGAGACACAAGGTCAGTTTATTAATACATTCCTGGAGGACCACTACTGACATCACCAATGATGATTCCAATTCCATTGCAAAGAATTATGATTGTGACTCTAGGATTTTGGTCATAAATAAGCAAGAGGGTAAAGGTGTTAATATTTTCGTTAATTTTAAAAACTTCTCCAGCAGACAAAATTTTATACAGTCACTATTTGTTGATGCATTTGTCTGGTATTTCGGGTTGAGTACTGGAGATTTCAAGAACAAAGCCGATAAAACTTCAGCAGTGCACCAGTCTTAATGAGATGCCTCAGTCTACCAAGGAAGTGTAATATTTGCTTGTAGTTACTCTGATAACTTTGATTCTAAGCAGTATTCACACTGTCCGCTTGTCTACTTCAAGGAGCTGTCTTTGTTATTATGAACCACCTCATCAAAGGAGTCTACTTTTTTTTCTAGTGATTATACAGGAACGTTGGAGGCTATTCCCGCCATCAACTATCCAACACTAAATACTTAACATGGCCACCCTTTCTTTCTCTCTTTAGCAGACTTAGACACTTAGTACAGTACATAATGTGATCAGCAAAGGGTAGGGGAAAGGATTAAAAATGGGAGAGGCATAAAATCTCATGAAGAGATTTTCAACAGAGCAAGCAGTGACTGATCTGACAAATAAGTTGGGGCAAGACTGGAGACAAGGATGCTAAGAAAGGCTGGAGGATAGAGAAGGTAGAAAGGGATAGACAGGATAGGAAGCAAAGAGAAAATCAGCTTGATTTGGTTAGGTAAGAACAGAGATAAGGACTGGGATGTAACCTGAGGAATTGGAAGTGATTGGCAAGAAGGCTGGAGCCTTGAGCTCCTCGGACAAGGTTTTATGAAACAGAAAGATTAGGGCCCAGATGAACAACCAGATAAATTAAATTAGTATTGGCTAATTGAGGAGCATGTGAAAGAGGACCCAGGGACAGGGATTACAGCAGACTGGCACAAGTTGGGAAGGATGGGGCAGACGAATACACAGTCGATGGAAAAAGGTGGAAAAAGCATCTCAGATCCAAGATTTACCCGTTTTCAGAAAATGCACCCAAAACTGAAGTTGGCCATGTGAGAACAGTAGCCTACTGTTATTAGTTATTCCACCAGGACCAGCTAGCAGAAGTGTGGTGTCTCCACATACAGCACAAGGCAGAGGTTGTTTGCTATGAGACTCTTCTCCTTTTAATAGGCCTTGGTTGGACACGTAGTCAAAGTTTCTAGAGCTAAAAGAAACTTCTGTGTTATCTACTTTAGTCTCATGTCTAACAAACACCACAGATGTTCCTTCAGTAATACCTGCAATAATTTATGTTTGACATCTTGATTTGAAGATGGACATACTATCAGTAGTCACACTATTTAAAATTTATGACACCTCTCCTATTTGAATTTGACTTTACTTTTCAAACACTAGCGCTTCACGTCTTCTTTTTTCTATGTATATAACAGTTCTTTTCTTCCCATAAAATTATTTACTTGGTGTAAACAAGCTGCAATCTTCATAAAATTAATTCCATAAGGATATAGATTGACGGACAGCAAAGAAGATGAAAACTCCCATTCTCTGCCATTTTTTCTAGCTTTCGAATCTATTCCTAGGAATGGGACAAATCTCCAAAGACAAGATTGTGGACAAAGAACCTGTGAAGTTTGCTTAAATCACAGTAACAAACTGTTTAATGAAATAATATTTAAATATATTGAGTGCCTGTAATACAACTAAATAAAATGTGGGACAGATCATCAATATTTATGCTTTACTGGATGTCACCATGAAAACAGGATGTAATGTTTACTTATTATAAAGCCCATGTTAAGGACATTGTACAACATTTTTCAAACTGCAATTAGTTAAAGGCCAGGGAAGAGGCAAGTAGCATATCAGCTTCTTACAGGTGCAAAACCAGATTATTGAATTTACACAGTGAAAAAATATCCCTGCAAGCATAAATCCTCATTTAACCTGTTATTTTGGGCACAATGCAGAGATACCAGACATTTTTTTTATTTGGCACCAGCTCTTGGATGGTTCAAAGGCACTGCAGAGCGTCACCATCTCCTGTGAGGCACCTGTTGCTACTGGAATACATACATCCCTATGAACCTAAACTTCTGCCATAAGGCAAGGAATCCTGGCCTTATTATTTTGATAGAGCTTGAAACCTGGTAGCTCACCTCTAAAGCCTGGATGAGATTCCCGCAACAGGAAGCTCCCTCCCTGCCTCACCTGCGGGGCCGAACTGGCAAACAGCCTTTCAGGCACAACCCCTCGGTCAAGTGCTTGGGCAAAGGCAGCTGAACACTGGCCGGGATATGCTCCCCAGCATGCCCCACTGGCACAGGAATTGGGAAACTCCTCTGGAATGCAGCCATTCCCCACTGGCTTGCTCAGGCAGCTTCCTGATCAGAGGTTTCTGTGAAATCCACTCCCACTTCTCCTCCCACACTATTATGGAAGCCTCCGCACCTGGAGCTGGGCTGTGACTTCCTCCAGGCAAAGGGCATCCAGAATTACACAGATGGACATAGAGGAGAGGAGCAAATAGCCCGTCTCAAGGATTTCAGCCTTGGAGAAAGTCGGGGTGGAAACATCCCTATCATGACCTGACTGTTGGGACATCTCAGGAGGAAAAGATAGGTCCCATCCACATGTCATGCTATTTGAGAGATGATTAATAAAAACCCCCACAGAGCACTAATTCCTTAAATTTCATGCTGCTGCTAATTTCTTCCTCTGTTCTTCATTCATGCAAAGCAAACAAGAGTCAGTGGAGGACAACTGCTCATATCTCCTCTGCATGATCATGGCACATTTCCAACCTGCAAGGTAGAGCCTTTAAGGGCTATCCTGTCTGTGATGAAACATGGCACTAGTGGTTGCTGTAGAGGACCCACAAACTGCCAGCCACTGCTCTTGGCCATCCATTCTTTCATCATTTTCCCCTACCTGCCCACAACCTGCTAGGAAAGACATAGAATTGGGCATTAGACAAACAACCCAGATGAGGTGGGGGATACAGATAAAAAAGGGCACAGTATTTGGAGAAAACAACACAGAATAAGTCAAAGGGTTTAGATGTTCAGGGTTGCTTACCCCTTTCCTGTGCATGTTAATCTATCAGACTTATCTTTCCTCTCTTTCTTCTATCTAAAGCATATTTGCAGCTTCAAACCAACCTTTTCATGTTTCTCTCTGTTCCTGAGAAGGAGCACAGTGGTAGGAGGTCCAGAACATAAGATGAGGCTGTTTCTCCATTCACATGCCAGTAAACAAATTCACAGACAAAATTTAGCATGCATTATATAATGACGTTCAGTCAGAATTTGTATCTGATACGGATTTGGTACAGTTCTTACAACACTTGGAAGATTTTTTAGAATCTGTCAGCCAACAGTTTTAAAGTTCTGGAGCTATTTAAAAAGCAAGCTTTCTGAAGTTTAAATATGGCTATTTATTATTTTATAAGTCAGTTTTCAGCAAGAACACCAAAGGAAGTCACCACATTTAAAAGCTGAATGCACCAGAGACTCGAGTATGGATCATGTAGAGTTCATGTATAGTAGAGTCCACGTATGCAGCTGGCAATGCTAAGCTGGTGACTTACAGCTAACTCAGTAAGGCTGAGACATATGCACTAACTACTGAGCCTAACTCAATAAGGCTGAGACAAACTGCACTACAAACTTCTTTTTAAGTGCCCCAATTCACTCTCAAACAAGTGAGCAGAAACATCTAAGGAATGTAAGGGTGGGATCCATCTCATCCAGCCTGACATATCTACCTCAATGGAGTCAAGAGAGAGATTCATCTGACTAAAAGTAGATGCCTGCTTTAAAATGAGTTGACTCACTTTCTGGATAATATTGACTCTTTTGACTAGAACCCCATTGACTATGACTCCAGGCCTATCAGCTGCCTCTATCCAGTCTAAAACAGGAGAGAAATCCAATGAGTTTGACCGAAGGCTAGGGATATTCCAGGACATGTTCAAGTAAACTGGTAGCTAATATAGACTATCTTCCAGTTCTCATTGCAGAGGAACTATTGATGATCCTACAGAGACTTTACCATAACAGAAATTATACTGAGATAATATGCCCAAATCAGGCACTAATTAAAAATAGAAAAAAGAGACAGAAAGGAATGATTCAGGTTTTTAAAATCTCCCATAGATATAGAGGGGTTTTTTTTACAATGATGGTTTATACTGTGAATATACATATCATATATATAAAATTTATGAATATTCACCATGAACCAACAAAGTATTTTACGTAATCAAAGTCCTGGCACATTAGGAAGATTGTATGTTTGATAGTTTTCAGATTATATCATAGGCTTTAAACTACAGCTTATAAAAATATGCAGATCTTGAAATTTCAAAGATATTTAAATAGAAATTATTGTCTTAACTAAGGGAAAAGAGACTCATTAGTTACAACTTCTTTTGTAGAAGCGTATTCTTGTGACCAGCATGTGAGTGAGGCTTTTATTAGATGCACTGAAAATGTTATAGTTTTTGGATCATAGAACCTCTTCTAGAACAAAACTGAAGAGACATAATTTTTCTTACAGAGCGTGATGTAATTCAATCCAAGTGTTGAAAGCAGATAAGTATTTTTTTCTTTCTGCATTTGGTAAATCTCATTTTCTCCTTCCCGATATTTCTAGTAAAATATAAGCCAGTGTCATACTACTGAGGAAAGGAGATGAGGGCTTATATTCTAAATATTTTGTCACACGGAGAGAGGCATTATCAAACTAATGATGAAATGCTAGATTTAAGACAAAATACATGTAATACTTTCTAGTTAGCAAAGTTTAAAAATATGCTGGATGTTTTTCCTTAAGATAAGTGTTGTGATTATCGACTCCTCTGTATTTGTCCCGTTACCTAGACCTGTGGAAGCTGCTGCCAAATGAGAGATCCTTATCAATTTTGCAAAATTGTGAATGATCACACCAGAAGAAGGAAAAGTCATATATTCCATTAAAATATGTATCACGTACATTAAATTTTTAGTGGGACATAAGATAGGTTCATACTGTTTCTCATAAAATGTATAGAATTTGATCACAGTCATAAGATCGATGACATTTTTTTCCAAGCACTGCTTAGAATGTGCATACTTTCTAACAGGAAGACTAATGTAAGCCATCTTTTCATTTTATACAATTCTTCTTGTAATGGACAGCCCGACATACAGCCCTGCTCAACACTGAGTGCAGCAACTGCCCAATTCTCATATAGTTTTGCTAATGCTGAAGTTAAGATGAGTGTTTGGAAATGGGAATTAGCACCAGTTAGAAGACACCTATGATCTAACTCCAAAAAGGTGCCAATTGCAGTCATGTACACCAGCTATCTACAGACAAGCATGCATTAACTATTAAGCAGATAAGAGAACCACAAAGGAAAACAACAATTTACTGTCCTGAAAACAACAGGACCCCTCCAAAACATCTGCCACTTTCTAACAAGTCCAATCTCATTTTAGGACAATAGGCAGGAGAACATCCCTCAAAGTAATCCTGATTAGCCATCTTCTTAGGTCTTACAAAACTGAAGAGCAAAATGAGACTCAAGCAGATTTTAGGGTCCTACACTGAGAGTTGGTCCTCAGAATCGAAACTCAGCTGCCATCTTTCAGCACTGAAATGCGTAGGTGCCTCACCTTTGACATCCGAGCTCTCTGAGGGCAATAAGGGTTCTAGCAGATCTGCAGTGCCAAACTGCAGTGGCATCCACTGCTTTCTGCCTTGCCTCTCTGATGGATGGGTTGGAAGCTATCCCTGGAGGCCAGCTAGTCCAACTTCTCATTCAAAGCAACTCCAACTAAAGCAAGTTGCTCAGTCAAGTTTTGAACATCTTGAAGGACTGAGATTCCACAAAATCTATTGAAAACCCATTCTGGTATTTGACCATCCTAACAGTGAAAATATTTTTCCTTACATGCATAATTCACTGTGTTGCAACTTGTGTCCATTAGCTCTTCCCCCATCACCACACACCTCCAAGAAGAGTTTGGATCTCCTCTCTATATCCACTCCACCACGCTCTCTTCATATGCTTGTATGTGCCACTCTGTGTGATCTCAGTGACACTCTGCTGCATTCACAACAGTATGTCAATGTCTTGTGCTGGGCAGCCAAAACCAGTACTCCAGAAGCAGTCTCGCTAGTGTAGAATAGAGGGGAATAATTACTTCTCTGGACCTGCTGGTTACATCCAGAAGGAGGTTGACCTTGTTTGCCCCACCTGCCAATCCACACTCCACTTGTCCACTAGGACCTGAGTTCCCTTTCTGCAAAGCTGGTCTCTACTCAGTTACCTCTAGCATGTGCAAGTGCAAGGGGTTATTCCATGCCCAATACAAGACTTCTTGCTGGCCTTTGCTGAATTTGGTGAGGCTCCTGGCAGCCCATTCCTCCAGCCTGTCCTGGTCCCTCTTAATAACAGCCCTCACCTTCAGCATATCAACTGCTCCCCTACAGGCTGGTATCATCCATAAATTTGCTGATAGTGCACTCTCTCCCATAGTCCAGATCATTAACAGTGACACAAAACCGCACTGGCCCCAGAATCTGTCCCTGAGGGGGATTGCCACCAGCAACCAGCTGTCAGATGGACTTTGTACTGCCAATCACAACCTGTTTAGCTTGGTAGTTCAGCCAGTTCTCCTTCCACCTTATCATCTGCTTATCCTGTCCGTATCTCACTATTTTAACTGGTAGGATACAATCAAAGGCCTTGGGAAAAGCTTTACTAAAGTCAAGGTAAACAATATTCACTACTCGCCCCTTGTCCACAGAACCAGTCATCTTACCATGATCAACCAGTCAGGCTGATAAGGGACAATTTGCCCTTGGTAAATTCATGCTGCCTGTTTCTTATTACCTTCTTGCACTTCCTGAGCTCACAAATGGTTTCCAAGAGGAAGTAATCTTCCAGGAGACTGGGGATAAACTGCTTAGCCTGTAGTTCCTTGGAGCCTCTTTCTAAACCTTCTTGAAGGTGGGTATGACATTTACCTTCTTCTGTCCCCAGTCACCACAACCCGTTGAAGTCGATGGGCAGCAGACTCACAGTGACATGGGCTAGCTTCCTCAGCACCCTTGGATGCATCCCATCTGTTTCCATGAACTTCCGTATGTCCAACTGGCTTAAGTACTCAGTATTTATGGTGGGTACAGCTTCCCTTCCTTAGACTCCAATATTAGCCTCAGGCCTGAGGGAAAATCTTACCAATAAAAAAAAAAAGTGCAAAACGAAACAATAAAAGGCAAAAAAGTCATCGAACACCTCATCTTTTTTCATGCCTTCTGTTAGTGTGTCCTCCTGCCACACAGAGTACTTGGCCCACATTTTCCACATGCTGTCTTTTTGTTGCCAATATACTTACTAAAGCCCTTTTTGTTGCTCTGCACATCCCTTGCTGTTCCAACACCAGCTGAGCTTTGGCTTTCCCAATTCCCTCCTGCAGACTTGGGCAATGTCTCTATATTCCATTGGGCAATGTATCTATACCACCAGGTAGCCCTGGACCTGTTTCTACTTTCTGCATACTTCTCTTTCATACTTGAGGTCAGTCAAGAGTGTCCTGCTCATCCATACTGGCCTCATACCACATTTGCTCATCTTTCTGTGATTTGGAATGGACTAATTCTGTGCTTTCAGGAGGCTGTTCTTGAAGATCAACAGCTGTCCCAGGGGCAGATAATGGTCTCCCATGTGATCCTACCCAGCAGATCCCCCAATAAACTGAAACTGGCACTCCATAAGTCAAGGCTGTCAATTTTACTGTTTGTTTTGTTCATTTATCTCAGCATTTTTAACTATACAATCTCATGGTTGCAGCCAAAGCTGCCCTTAACCTCCACACCCCCAGCCAGTTTCTTCACAAGTAACAGGTCCAGCGGAGCACCTGCCTCCCCTAGTTGACTCACCGATCACCTGTGTCAAGAAATTGTCATCGGATTTTTTGCACTTAATCCATGCTTCAAGTGCTGACACATGTCTGGAACCTGGTGCTCCCCAGAATAAGGAGTTGCACTTTTACTGTCTTGACAGCAGAAATCTCACTTGACCTTCAAGATCTGAATATCCTTATCACCTGCCACAGGGAATCTCAGGGAGAAGGCTCCTTTAACATAGCTGTAGCGCTGAGGAATACTGTGGCCCTGGTGCCAAGGGCTCATAAGGCTCATAACATATCCTGAGGAGGAATGTGATACAAGTGTGAGGAGGTTGGAAAAGTTGCGGTGCCAAGGCCTGTTGTGACAGGTGCTACCTTCATCACCAATAAGGAGGCAAGGAGTGGACAAGGAGACTTAGGGGACATTCTCAGGTTGTTGGTGCTAGCTATGGAGCCGAGCAGAGCAGTCCTATCCATGTTGAGTCCTATCCACTCACAAGTGTTCAAGGAACACATAGAACTCCTAGACTCATCAGCGGCGAAGATGAGAAAGGTAGTATGCTTGCAGTTACTTTATGTAGGGTCTTAGCAGGTGAAACAGTGCTGGAGATGACTCCCCGTTGCCATATTTTACTTGCCAATGAGCTTCCTTGCTAATCTCATGTGCCCAAGAAGTCTTGATATAGCAAGGGTTAGAGCTGCTTCCTTGAAGGAGGACTCCTTAGGAAAATGGCCTCATATTGATTCAGTAATGAAGGCTTTTGCCAGTTCACAGCTCCTGCCTATTTAATGTGGCCGTAGACTTCTGAATTTAATGATGTCTTCTGAATCTGTAATTCTGCTGTTCGAGCTCCTGATCTCTTCTTGTTCTAAAATAATGATGGATTGAACATTTGTCAGAAATACATCACCTTCTAAGGCAGTTACGGCTCATGGTTTGCACAGGAGATGATAGGATCCAGCCTTTTTAAGTCAGGCTGAGTGAAAAGTAGTCTTTGGAGAAGACTTGTAGAGGCACAGACACATCTTGAGTGTTTAATAAACAGAAGAAAACTCACTACCTGTCTGAAATTCACTGTAGCAGCCCATTCCACCTCAGCACTGTGTCCAAGAGAAACTTGTGTGGGGCACTCCCTGCCTCATATCCTGCACAAAAAGAGAAAAAGTCTCCGAGCTTAAGTAATAAGGCCTGCATACATCCTACAAGGTGAATACAGATGTGGTCTATCACTTAAAATAGAATCTGGCTTTTCTTCAATGAAGGCTGCAACTTCCCAGCTGATGTATTTGAAGCATGAGAATGACAACTCTTCCTCCTGAAGAGGATTCCTCATCTTATTTTAAGTGAAAGGATATAAACACCAATCAGGATAGCATTCTAGGCTATAAATCCCAAGGAAAATAGGCACCTGCAGACAGCAGTAGCTCTGCTTGAAAAAGCTCCAAGGCCCTCTTTTGCACAAGATTTTTTCATTAGACTAAGTGGTCCCACTCACTCATGAGTTTCGCAGTTCCTGTTCCAGGGCAATTACTCTATTCCTTTGTACAAAGTAGGTTGGGCATCTAACTTAAAAATTCAGATTTTCCTGCTGATGGACTACTAGACAGCTTTTTCAAGCATCACAGCCCAGTTTCAGGAATATTTGGGGCAGGAGAGTATGTTTAAAGTTCTTCACCTACAAGCTGGATACTATGCAGCCCTGATGATAATTTTTTAATCTGAGCTCAAATTTTCCTTTTCATTCAGACTAGAAATCCCATTCCTTTGGAAGATGGGTTGCTTTTCAAGTGCAGAATGTTCTCTTTGTTCTCTTCAGCAACAAATATCACACCATGAATGTTAAAGGATACCAAATTTGGGCTTAGTAGCAAGAAGCAGGAATATAGGCTCTGTATGGCCCTCTGCCACTGGACAGCGCAGCCACATTCATGAGATGGGCCATTGAAAAATTCTGATTTTTCTCTTAAACCATGTCAACCACTTTAAATTTAGGTGCTATTATTTCCCTCAAATTTAATTTTATGGCTAACCTCAGCTGTAATTTTTTTTTTTTTTACTGTGGTAGCACTTAGATTTCACAATCAGCATGTCACAATTTATTGGTAATCGTAGCTCCCACAGATAACAAAGAGAATCTCTACCAAGAACTGTTTGCATTTTTAAGAGGTGCTTCTTCAGTTATCTGCATGCACAACTTTATATATAAATAATCCCATAATGTTATCAAAGATTTCGCAAATATAAAGTTCAGGCATGTTTTCAGATTATAGGTAAATTCACTTGAAATAGGAAAATACAATACATGTGAAAACAGAGTTTAATCAGTTAAAGAATCATGTTTAATGTAACAATGTCTCCATTTTAATAACTAGCTGTTCCTGATTTTTTTCTAGCATTATAAACAGATAAAACTTCAAGAAGGCATCTGGAGAAAAGATAAGTAAATTAAAAGGATTTTTAGCATTTTAAGTGAAATGAAAAACTTTTAATGAATGTCAACTGCATGTGAGGCATCCAAGACTACCTTTAAGAGAAAAACTTGATGCTGCCCTCCCAGTTTAGTCACAGCAAGCATCTGGCACAGCAAGCACCAGGAGCACCTGGCTCCTTTGATTTTACATGAAATGCTGACCCAGGACCTTGTTTAGAAGGAAACTGCAGTTAAGTGAAAGAGAAATTCTATCTTAACTCCAAGTGCTTTATATAGTGTTTCTCACTTGTGTGAGAAGTACAACAGAGAATGGACTTTTTAGCTAAAATTTGAAAGTTTTACTTTTAAAAAGAGGGATAAATAAGTTATCTTGTTTCTTCATTTCCATTCCCAGCTTTCCATATCTATCCTCTGCTCTAGCTCACGTAATAAATATAGATTACTTTCTATAATGTCTTATTGTGAGAAAAAAGGTTTTATACTGAAGAACATGAGTTTACTTAACTTTGAGTACTCTGAGCCAGTCCCAAGGTCTACAGTGCAGGACATTTCTTTTTACTTCATAAGCAGAGGCATTTGACTTGCCCTTCTGGAGCCTCCCAAGGCTTTCAAGCAATTCAAGGGCCATAACTGTACTGGGTCTGTAAGACATGATGAGCCCTTTTGTTATTCCATAGAAACCAAGTCCCCAGTTGTTGAAGTAAGACCGAGAAAGTGGTGAGGCTGATGTTGCTGCATCACTCTGGGCTCCAGCTCAACTCTTTTCCATCACTGGAATGGTGGAACTTCCACTGCGAGCTGTTAAAAGAACTATCTCCCCTTGTTTTTCTAAAGCATAGCATTGGTTTAATATAATTGACATGGGAAAGGGGAGGTTTTCTAACTGAAAATCAACAGTTAAAAGTCTGTACTTATTTTTCAGTTGCTTAACTTTAATGCTTATAGCATAAAATTACAATTTGTGATTAATTGCAATTTTATTCTTCCCTCCCTACTTATGGGGAATTCATGAATCTCCAGGCTGATGTGCTGTGGCTCCAGTGCCAAAGTGTTGCAGAGAGGAGGCAGAGGAACTGGAAGCTGAAAAGAAGGCTAAAATGGCCAAGATTTACCAGAAATTAAAACCAATGGGTCTACAGGAGGGCAGCAGTTTGGAAAGTCAAGAGGAGACCACACAGTACTTCAGCACTACAGCATTCAGTTTTAATGTTGACTGAAAATATTAATCTTACCAAAATGAAGCCTGTGGTATTCTGTATGAAGACATGCAAGAAGCACAGCCATTCCAGCAATATCCCATATTTGCACTCCTTCAGGTGTGGAATTTATTTCATACATGTGTTTATCTTAAAATGTACACACAGAAAAATACAGGGCAGGGGGGTATTATATATGTATCAAAAATTTAAACGTAGATGTGCCATGGTCCAAAAGGCTCTTAGATTCTTCACAAGCAAAGGAGAGAAACTTACTAGCAAATCTCAATCTTGAAAATATCCAGCAAACATAGCTCTTTATGCATATTTTAGGCTCAACTTCCCTCCATCCCGAAGGCCTGCAAATTCCAAATGTTAGGTCTTTAGATAGAGTGCAAAGCACGCAGGCTGAAAGTGGGCAACAGAAGGAAAATATAATAGAGTGGTTATCAGCCCAAATGCTTTTTCTAGTGTATGTATTGTCTATGTCCATCCCACATGGACGTGCTGCATGTAAAATGAAAGTTAGTTTTCTATTTCTGTTCTCTTGTAAATACCACAAGATGACAGTTGTACCCCACCTGCCCTGAAAAAGAAATAAAGAGCACAGTTAACTATTCAGGCAGTCGCCCCCCTTTCAGAATGCCTCACTGGGCTGAGCAAACTAGAGGAAATATTTATCAGAAGATCCACCACCTCTCTTCATCATCCTTTCAAACAGCCACAAGGAACTGGTAGCAGCACCCAACCGCCTTGATTTCAGGTTTCTTCGACTCCCTGATCAGCGTGGGACAACAAGAGGGACAATGCTTTGTCCTGCCGTTGGTACCTGAATGGTGTGGATGCTGGAGCCTTTGAAGGTGGACTAGAGGAAGAGGGAGCCCTGCCTTTCCCTGACACTTATTTCCACCTTCTCTTTCACTGACACCATCCTCCACACAGTGAATCTTCTTAGGTAACATGTCCCTTTGAAGGTAACATTTTTGTCCTGTAAGTTTTCATCTGAATTAATCTTTATGTAGGTTGCAGTACAGCTGTGTGTAGGCTAATGACAAGAGGAAGGAAGAAGAGGATGAAGGTGGATGGTATGCTTCTGTTTGGAAGCAGGACCAGTTTAAGCTATATTAAACTAATTGCAGAACAACTTGGTGTTACCTAATCACTAGCAGTGGATCCAGAACTTGCCCTTGGTTTGAGTATTTAGTGCATAACTGTAAAAAGCTACTCTGCTGCAGGACAAAGCTACTACTGCCATTCAGAAACTAGCTAGTCAGATTGCTACTAATTAATGAGCTGCTAGCTTGGCAAGCCAAATACTGTATTAGGTTAGTGATATAATTATTTAAATTATTTACCTGCAGGTTTTCAGCATCAGGGATTTGCCCAAAATCTCAGCTGTTCCTAGAACAAAACAGCACCACAAGACCCACATTGGTCAAGAGAAGATATGGATCCTGTCCATGCACATGTTCACGACTCAGAAGTGACCCCATGAGACTACTACCTCCTAAGTTGTATTATGTTCCACGTTTTGGGAGATTTGAGCTTTTACATCAAAACTTATGCAATAAAAGAGATAGGAGTTGTCCGATAAATTTTTCTTCCCCACCTTAAAGGTTTAAGGGGCTCTTAAAGTGCACGGACTACTTAGTCCCCAATTACTTTTATGTATTGGGGTAATCAGAGTCTTAAATTAATACATAATATGGCACACAATTCACGAGCTACTTCCTGTAGTAGCTACTTTGTGGTAATGACATGTCATTTCTGTAGATTGTGTAAATTGCTGGCTCTGTTTTTATACTTCAATAAAATCTGTTTGCATAGCTCATACTTCTCCTTTCATTACAATCAGGTAGGCAGAAGTTCAAACAACAAAACTTTACTGTTCATGTCTGCACGTTAAATAACAACTGTGAAGTATAAAGTGTTTTTAAAACAATATAACAATGTGCAAACCTCTGCGAAGTTGTACTGAAATTGCAGCGTACTTGAAGAAGTGACTGATGCACAAACAAAGCACACACGGATCAGCTGCTTGCAATGCTCCCATCTCCTCTTCACACACCCTTATTTCTTGTGTAAGTGGTGCATCATGTAATATGAGGGACAGTACTTAGGACAGCTAAATTCTGGGATCAAACAGTATAAATGTAAATACATCCAAACTGTAATTTGTATCTCATATTCAGACAGAGGACTGTATTTTCATACAAACCATCTACTTTCTCTTGCCTCCACAAAAACAGTGAAATGTCATTTTTTAGAGATCAAGATATGTATGAAGTATTTTAAAAGACCAAACCCTTACTAAAAATTAATTGGCAACACTGCTGCAGAATATTTCTTTGCAAGTATCTTTACTTACTGTCTTTGAGTAGTGAAATGGAAGCAGCTTTGTGTGCTTGATTTTGACATGAATGAAGCATGATAAAGAGAACTAATTATCAGTACTTAAGTCCTGACTACTTTTATCATCTATAAGACATTTCACAGAATACCAGGACTCTAGTTTTGAGAGATGATCCAACATTTTCTGGGGACCACCACTCAACCGCTGGGCCCCAGTTCCAACAGACTTACATGGCGACGCAAACCCCTTTTAGGTATCTGAGTTTGGGTCCTGGAAGAAGCTACGGGAGCCGTGACTCCAAGAGCTCCTGTTCTCTTACTGATAGGTGGAGGGCACCAGCAGAGAGGACGTCGTGTTCAGCCAGGCTGGTACCGTGCTGCATTTGATAGTTTATGCTCAAAATGTGCCACCCGAGATAGCTGGCCTGCAGTAATCCCTCCTCCCGCCACACCCAGCCACCTGGCCATTTACTAATTCCTTTCCAAGTGTTACATTTCCCAAAACTTCATTTGCATTTACAGAGCTGTGGGGTTTAATATTTCCTGCTGCCTCCTATTTGAGATCAGCAAGTTTACTAAAGCCGTAACAAATTAACCCAAAATACGTTTGGCGATGAGCAGCTTTGCTTTGGCCAATTTGTAAATTTCTTCCTAAGCTCCAGCGAGCAGTACTCTGCTGTGGCACTGGACAAAGGGGAAACTTAAGATAAACTGCTTCATCAGGCAGGACAACTCAAGCATTGGAACAGGCTGCCCAGGGAAGCAGTTGAGGAGGTACTTAGAAGACAGGTTGACATAGTGCTTAGAGATACGCTCCAGTGATGGTTTTTGTCTGAGTTAGGCTGATGGTTGGACTCGGTGATCTGAAAGGTCCCTTCCAACCTAGGCAATTCTATGATTCTAATTCTGTAATTCATTTTTGAGACACCTGGCGAGCTGTGGTCTTGACGTGTGCACGACAGCTTTTTAGAAGGCCAGTGACTGCACAGGGTATCATTTGTGGTGGAGTTTTGTCACCTACCAAGGCAGGGGAAGATCTGCCAGACTACCTAAAAGGCCATTTAAAATCCTGCCAATTTTTCGTTCAAAAATTTGCAAACAACATATCCCCTCACTTTCCATGAAAAGACAGTGAAGAATCCTGAAGCTGCTTCGATGACTTGTTTGAAAACTGCCTGCTTCTCTTCTCCCCAGCTGGCACTGAACTACTTGCAGGCACACAGAAGAATTCAGCTTCACTGACTTCTATACTCAGGAACTGCAACTTGCCACTGAAACCAGAAAGAGCAAAACAAAACCCAAGTTTTCCTTTCTGCATCTTCTCTGCGACCAGAAGAGCACCAAAAAGCAGACTTTTGGTGACTCAGTAACAAATGTTCAGTATAATAGCCAAACACCTAGTGGAATATTTAATGAAGAATTTTTTTATAGAACAATATTATTAACTTTAAGCCATCAAACTCTCAATTTACAGTAACTGTGCTTATCAAAATTGTATAAAAGGAACTGCAAAGCCTTCCCTCTCCCTCAACCATAGGGGTTTTTTGTTTTGGAGGTTTTTTTGTGATCGTCCCCCCCTCAAACAAGAGCCATGTGACCACAGAGTAGTCCTCTGTGTTCTGATTACATTGCTAGAAGACACATCCCAAACATTTTGTAAGGATGAGATGGGGACAGGGTAAGGACAAATAAAGCAAGCAGCTGTGTAAAGCTCTTCTATCATTCTCACACCTAACTGAAGCCAGCAGTACCACAGCGAGGACAAAAAAAGCTCTTAGCATTATGCTCACAAGCCATTCATCAGGCAGTCCTTTCTTAAAAACTAAACAAATAAACAAGAACAACAAAAAAGAAATAGCAGGCAGTACTTACTAGGCTAAGCCTTTGTTAGCAATGAAGCCAGCAGAAGCCCTTGAGCAGAGATTAGCAAACCAAGTAATCCTTTGGGAATTCTCCCAGGACATCCAGTCAGTTGATGAAGCTGTTCCAATCTTGGACCGAGATGCTGTGACAGCAGTTAGGACTGAATGTGGTGACCCCAGCTCTGCCCGGCAAAGGGATAGTGTTCAGATACCACCGACGGCTCGGTTAATGTACCTAACACTGCAATTGCTTCAGCTACTCAGAGCCATAAACCCATTTGAGGAAGCCAGAACCAAAATCCCCACTGTAAAGAATATTTTCACTACTGGGATTATAAACACAGGACTTACTACCCGCCTTGCATACACTGACTCTGTATCGGGCAGTGTTATTCTGAGCAATTAGCATTATGTTGGAATGAGCTGAGCGTATCACCAGATAGCCAACTTCCTGTATTTGAGCCCAGTGTATTTTGCAATCACATTGCACATAGAGACTATAAATGCAATCAGAGACAAATACCTACTAGGATATGTTTTCAGAACTGAATTTTGATAGGACTTCAGGTTCCAAGACAACTTGCAAGAAGAAACACCTGAAGATACACTGATTTTTTTCTGAACTTAAAACTACTTGGGACAAAGTTTTCCAGGCCAGGTGGCTGCCTCAAGCTGATGTTTTCAAAAGAAATTTTCAACAAGAATCTAAGTATGAAACTAGGGGAGAAAAAAACCCTCCCATTTTTACTTTAGTACAGAAAAAGCCCTCTTAATGTACTTGAAAAGGCCTTTACTTTGAAGAGAGAATTTGAAACTTAGTGGGCGAGTAGACTTTGAATCAGGGATATGCCTCTTGGGCGGTTTTCGTATTGAACATCACGATAAAGCAGTAAGCTTTTGAATCTCAAGCTGTGCAGGCACAGCAATAACTAACGAACTAACTAACTAAACACTTAGAGCTAGAAGCTGGGTTTTCTGAAAATTCTGTGGCGTCAGCAGCGCTGCAGGTGGGTCCTAGCAGCGTTACTCCTACCTGAGGCAGCACTGGGGACTGCAGTTGATGCTGGGGCTCCACCGTGCTCCGTGCTCCCTCTTCTGGCACCCAAACCAGCAGGGGAGGGATGGGTGACGTTGGGGGGCTACAGCAAAGGCATCCTCTTGAGTATACCCCATTTCTATTGCTGTCTTTATCCGGGATTTACGCAGAGCAGCCAGTTTCTTGCATCACATAGGCGGCCTCTAACAAAGTGTTTCTCATTTTTCTGACTTCCAAATCCGAGCCTCTGGAAACTACATGCAGAAATACCAAGCGGTATCTGCCATATGAGTACAGCCTTCTCGACTGCAGCTTCTGGGTGCCGTAAACATTTCAAGGAACAGAGCATCACCAGAACCTTGCACAAAGAAAGCCCTAATGATGCCGACAGGACCACAGCGCGTACGCACAAGCTCATGAAAAAGCCTATGGCTGAATTCAACGCAGCTCTAAAGTCAGGGCTAGCACTCCTATTGCTGAACTACCTCTACTCTCAACCAACCTGTAAATTATATCCATTGAAACTATGCTTTCATTAAATAAAAATCACCTCCTATTAGCAGCCATTCTTGTACTGAATTCCTCTGTGCCTTAGCTTTCTCAGCATTACAGGGATGGTAATGCTACCAACGCGGAATTTGGGGAACTCAGTATGAGCATTCAGATACTCTCCTAACAATTACTCCAGAAAAGCCTGTAAGAAAACGCAAAAAAAAAATAAATCTCTATTCAGATAAACATGTGAACAACATGCAAATAAAGAAGCATAACCTTTTTTTTTTTAATTCAGTGAGCAGGATCCATCTCAAACTGAAGGACTATACCTTAAAAAAGTGATCCTGTAATTAAGGATTATCATAATACACATGCATGATGTCACACAGATGGAAACCAAAAAACTGACTTTTATTTCAAGTCAAGAACTCTTTGGCAGCTGAAAAAAATAAATAATCCGAATGTCTATATATTTTCTTCTATAAATAAGTAAATTGATCCTGATATGAACCTGGCTCCAACTAGTTACCCAAACTTTCAAAAAAGGATCATTAAAAAACATCTTTGAAGGCTTAATTAGCATATTTCGGCAAAAGGAGAGGATTCCTTAGCACAATACTTAAAACAACACAGGGAAACTTGCACTATCAAATATGTACTATAATTTCTGTATAGTACTGCAAACATGACACAAACACCTGGATTAAGGACACACAACTCCATTTTCATAAGTGCTAAGCACAACAAATTCCAAAGGAACGCCATGGGGGCTCCGCAATAGCTTGGCAGCCTCTCGAAGGAAAAACTATGACATTATTTCATTTTCCTAAAGCAAAGTGAAGAAAGAGCCCAGGCTTATTAAAATAGAGGTAACAGATCAACCACAATATTCTAAGGTTTTCATTCACAGACAGGCTTGCTTTACTTTTATTGTCTTTTAAATCTAGCTAAACTTGTAGCATTAATAAAAAAGAATAAATCTATTTTGACTTGGTAAACTAACGCTGGAGTAACTCGATGAAGGATGAAGTGGCACAGGAAGAAGTTTGATTCTGTGAGACAGTACTGTCAGCTGAGGGCACTGCTATTCATGCCGGGGAACTCACTACAAGCCGTCCCTGGCGCAGCACGTGACTTCAGGCACTGGAAGTCTGTGTTCAAGAAATGAAATACAATACTCACAACGATAAAGGGAGCCTGAAGATTACAAATCAAGTGTGAATAGCTGCAGTACTGAATACTCCTGAATCAGCAAAAGATGGAAACAAACTGTACAGTAACTGCACCTACGGAGATTTATCGCTGAAGTAGAAGTTGCCCGTGATGCTGCTGAAAGCCCCCTAGAGAGGGGGCTGCCCCACCCCAAATTACCAGTTTTCCTCCTCACTCCCTTGCGTGGCCCCACATTTTCTTTCATTTCCCCGTTTCCTTCTTCGGCAGGACTGCAAGAACTCTTCCAGCTTCTGCATGGTTCTCCAACACACACAAAGGAGTCTCCTAAGGGGAAAAGACCTTTCCCCACGGGGCCTGCGGTTGCCCCACCAAGCTCAGTAAGGACAAGGCTAAGCAGACAAGTTTGTGTAATGCCTTTTTAAGAGTGCTACCCCAAATGTCCACAGACTCTACTTTTGCCTCTTTGGGAAGGGCTTAGGGGACTGTGCCCACTCTCCTCTGAACAGCATTAAGGACATCTCAGCTCAGAACCAGACACTGCCCCAGCTCTGCACGTCCGTCACTCTTCAACACAGGGATCCCGGCAGACCGGGAAGCCCCGAGACCGAGAGTTGACGGGAGACACAGGAGCACATACATACACACTCTTTTGCTTCTACTTTTTCCTAAGCAACTTTGGTTATCCCGTTTGCGACGCGATTCTGTGGGAGGCAGATCTTACGTTAAGGTTCAAAATTCAGAAATAGCAGCAGCTCAGCCTAATAAACATTTTTACAGTATCTGGAGATGAACAGATTCCCCCAAGAGCTCCAAATGCTGTCATGTTACTGCAAACAACAGGAACTGATACTTGACTACATTTCATAGCTCTTATATGTAAACAACCTCAAAAACTGTTTCTCACTGAATTTTCCACTTATGTAAGATGCTACTGTAGCTGAACAGTTTGAGTCCGATGTTTTAAGAACAATTTTCAAATTAGGTGTCCCATCAGCACTTGACCAATGCAGTAAGTTTGAGATTTTTTCTTTTTTCCCTTTCAGTTAGTCCAAAAACAGAGATACTTCCTTTTACCTGGGCAACACAACAGCATTCAACGCGATGCTGCTCATCTACCAGCAGTCCCTAAGACCAAATCCGTATTAAGTGGATCACCAGCAGATAGACTGAGAATCATAATTAAACAACAAAAAAGTCTTCTCCTTCAAAAATCCATCTGCGGGTATTCATGTGTTCTCACTGCTTTTAAGTATTTGATTTGCTTGGGCATTTTCAATAGATTAATTAGCTTAAATGTTATTTAATCAGTATTTCTTTCATTTACTACTTAAGTTTTCAGAAAAGTTTTTGTAGTGTGTATTATACTGAAATGCATAAATTGTCACATGTATTGTCTGTCCACACATTCACAGTTGCACAAACTACTTCCCTTTTCATTTATGCCTATATAAAAGTTAACTAAGGCAACCGCTTACTCAGATAAATTTCTACATATTTTTAGCTACCGTTGACTGCCATTTGAATTGATAAAAAAATAAACATGAGACACTGCTATGTGACGAGCAAATATTGCCGGCAGATCTGCAGTCCTGAGAACTCTACTACTAGTAGCATTTTGCCACTTAAGACTTCTAACAAACGTTATGAAGTTGGCAGGTTTGGTTTTGCTTTAAGTTAACTCAAGCTTCCCCACTTGTGTGTGATACCATCACTCTTATACTCTACAAAAGCCCTTAAAGTTTGAGCCAAATTTAACCTGATCGTTTCCATATTTCTGAGCACGGTTCCTTTTTAACATTCAGAAGAACTCTCTCAGTTTTGCATCTCAATCAAACTTTCACACATCCACCCAGAAACATGAATCACGCTCGTGCTATTTCAGGGAACGCGCACAGCTATAGTGGCAGGGGAAGTGTGCCATCCACCAGCTCACACAACACACAGAGGTAATCACAAAGCAATGCTTGAAGCACGTCATTTACTAGGTGCAAATATGGTGTATTCTTTTCTAAAAAATCTGCAGTGGTTTGCTGTCAGGACATTCCTGAATTCAGTGCTGCAGACCAATGCCTGCTAGAACCTCAAAACATTTTCTGCCATTAAGGCCCTCATCTGAATTACAGGTATGATAACTTGAGAAATGCAGCGAATATTTTTTGCCTGTAAGAAAAGGATATGAATTTGATAATCTTTCTAAACTTACTGTTGAAGTACCGCCAACCCCAAGAGTTCAGAACACGTAAGTCAGAACCTACAAAGGACTTGGGATTTCAAAAGCACTGCAGTTTTGAAATCAAGTGGGAGTGCACTTATGTATTTATTTTTACTTCTCCTTCAGTTGCATTTAGGGTTTTCCTGCTTCATGTTTCATACTTCATTGCACAACTGAAAAACCCTCAACTTTGAAGTGTTTTGAATTCAGACGATCATAAAAATCATGGATTCCAAGAGGTGGACCTTTGTGAAGAACAGCAAGTATTAGAAAATTACAGTAATTAGAGATAACATTTTACAAGGTGTTTAATCAATTTACTTGAGTATTTACAACAGCGTTTACGTAGCCCATTTTTCCTTCTGTTTTACTTCCTGAGTAGTTATACCATAAAAATAAGTTGAAATGAGGAAGGTGCGCAACACATTAGGAGATTTAGGAGGGAAGTGTCATAAGTCATTTAAATAAACAACTAAGAAGTTGGTTCTTCTCAATGTAGAAGTATTACTTAAAATTTTTTTTTCAGAGATTATCTAAACCAAGCCTGCTGGGGTAGTTAAGTTCCACCAACTGTAGTAGAAATTCTGTGCAAGCGTGCGGAAGTAGCCTGCAATATTGTACATCTGCTTTCCCACCGTTGCTGTACTCTTTAGCACTTTATTTCATGCATAAGACCTTTATGAATTAATACTGTACCACTGAAGACTAGCCACTTAAGAGTCTATACAAAGTAGTGCAGCATCTTTAAAAACCGTCAGCACACTAAAACAGAATAAAGAATTTTAAAATATTATTCAGTAAGAAGGGGTAGGACTAATACCTTGCTGAGTAAATACCTCTTGTTGAAATGTACATTCGTCACAGCAAGCTGTGCAAACAGAGAGGTCTTTAGCCTAATATATGCAGTTAACACTTGAAACTCCAACACTTGAAAATTTTTTATTAAAAATGGTTGAGATGAATATCACTAAAATTTACCACCGGCTTTCTGACCCTTTCTCCTCTACCAGATGCTCATCCTGCAATTCCTGTATTTATTTTCAGATGCACCTATATTATACACTACTGTCTGCAGTCTTAAAAGAGTGAATTTACTCTCTTCTCTAGCCCTTCTAATAGGCTGCATTTTCTAAAAACACATATATATCCACACAGGCACATACACACAAACAAATAAAAGACACTAAGTTCAGTTTCTAAGGATTTACAGTGTACTGTTTAATGTAAGTAGCATTCAGGTAGTGATACTAGTTACTCTAATCAAAACGTAATGTTGCCACAATTCAAGAGCAGCGCAAGCAAAAATGAAAATGGAAATGAACAAGAATATTTCACCCACCAGAAAGCAAATGCGGAGTTAGTGGCACACTGACAAGAGCAACAGTGGCCTGCTCTCTGAATAGCAGCAGTTCAGCAGATAGGTAATAAGCACAAGATTTAGTATTAAAGATTCAAGAAAAAAAAGTTCTGAAACTGCACCACAGGATGCAGCTATTAGAACAGAAGATTCACTTAGCACAGTTACACTTAAAAAAAAAGCAACCAATACACACACACACATCAAAAGGAAAAAAAAAAGCACCCAACCCACTACTGAATAGTGACAATTCAGTTTGTGGATCTGCACTGTCTGTCTGCCAAGAATGCTCATTCCATACATAACGTTTACACACTAAAATTCGTTGTATAGGATAACTTTTATAAGCAGTTTATAATAGCATAGGTTTTATTTCAGAATTTAAATAAATTCAAATTGCATTGACAGGTACTATACAGAGATCAATAAAAGGATTATTTTTTCCTAAATAAGAGGTTTTTCCCCCCTACATTTAATCTTTGACTTTTTAATATGCAACGAGATATTTCATAATCCTTAAATATCAGCGTAATTGCAGTACATTTAAAAATTATCACTTCTACCAGAAAAAGGTCATCACCTTTATTCAGTCCCATTAAAAAGCATGCACATTAAGGCAGGTAAATCAGAGAAAAAAGGTCTTAATTCGCAAGCCCATTCTCTACCTCAGAAAACGAGGGGAGCCCCCATCAATATGAGAACAACAAAACCGGTGGTGTAATATTACCAACAGCTACACAGCCTCATTAGAGGGGATCTCCAACCATTTCACCTACAAGCTGAAGAACCAAGCTATGAGAACCAAGACATCGTTAACGTAAAACGGTAATTATTACCAAACTGGCAACACAAGATCAGAGTCCAATACAGACATTTTGTACCTTGGTGCTGGATAGTGTTACTGGAAGCCTCAGCCTAATAGCCGGTTTATTCATAAGGCACGCACTAAAATGAAACAAACAGTAATTAAGTGCTGACAGTGACCTAGTTAGCTACATGAGGAGCTAGATCGTCCTGTCATTCATTACAGGTTCTCCGGAATCCCTCAGGAACGGCCCCGTCCGCCCGGGCTGCGCGGGAGGGCGGCACCGGGCGGCAGCTCCCGGGCAGCCCCAGCCTCCGCCGCCCGCCCCGGCCCGGCGC
>VXBO01000189.1:91636-128979 GCA_013400135.1 Rhinoptilus africanus | reverse complement strand
TTTTTTTTTTTCTTTCCTAATCCCTTCTCCACTTCCCTTAGTAATAGAGAAGTATAATTTAAGTTTTACAGGTAAGGTACTAGAGGCACACAGAGGTTCAGACTGTTGCTTTGAGAGTGCATGTCAAGTAGGAATGAAATTCAAATTCAGTAAAGCTTTTTTTTTTTTTATAATGCTAGAATCCAGTTCTGACAGGCAAATTTCTTCTTCCTGAGGCTTAGTTAAACCATCCATAAAAGGGGGCTACTGTTATTTACTATCTTTTAAAATTCCTTTTGTTAGGATTGTTAGGATTGTTAGAAAAATAAAACAGGATATTGTTGTGTTCTGTGAATTGGAAAACTGAAAACTAAGAATGTAACAGATTATGAGAATGGATTGTTTGTGTTTCGTTTTGCTGTGCTTTGTTTTAAAATGCTTGTTCAGAGTGTCAAGGGTGTCTTGCAGCTTAAATGGAACTACTTGGAGTAAGTATTGTACCAGCCCACATTATTAGAAGACATACAGCTCATAGAGGGAATTGGGTATAGGCCAGAGATCCCATCACATGGTCTTGTTTCTGGTTGTCAGTCTGATACGTATTTATTCTGTGGCCTTAGTTAAATCATTTGCCATCTTTTTATTCGTATTTATAAAGTGGGTATACTGATGTTTGTTTACCTATCTCACAGAGAAGTGTGAGACTGTAAGCTCTTTAATGCAGGGATTGTGTCTCTTCATGCCTCTATGTCATATCTTAAATATTTGAAAATGAATATAAATTAGGAATATATGAGGAAAATAAAACTATTGATAAGCTTGTGTGCCCTCTGCAGTATTGAGAAGCAGAAAATATAGCATAGATGAGAGGAAGAACGATCTTTATTCCTCAGGGAATAAATAAACTTGGGATACCTAAGCAGAGAAATATTGGAACGGTTGAAATAAAGAAGCTTATCTTAAGGAAGGATAATAAAACAGCAAGATGGTACCCAGAATAGTGAGCTTAGGCTTTGCCTGAGGTACTAGATTAGTGAGCTAGGTATCAGATCTAAAATACAGTCTCCTTGGAGCAACAAGTTCATGTCTAAGCAGACCCGAATTAGATTTTCGACAACAAGGTAGTGACACTGAGTTCTCTACTTTTTGTTTCCCTATCTTTAAACTGAATGTGCGTGCATTTATTTTGACTCCAGATAAATTGTAGCAAGCAAGCTATGCTGCAAGAGGGGTTGCATGCTATTACAGTAAGAGTGGAGTTCTGTTGAATAATGCACTGGAGCATGTTTGTCTGCAAGAGTGAACTGTGTTCATACTATTTTCCTTTTTTATGAGAGTGGGAGGAGCAACTGTTCAGATTAGCAGTCTTTTAGAATAATTTACAGTGTTACTTGTCAATCCATAGCTGCCTAAAATACGTGAAAATCCTCTATAGTAAGGTGATCGTTCTGATTCAGAGAGACCTTTTCTCTTACAATGTTTGCTGGACTTTGCATATGTTTGTTTGCAGAAGTTTAGATGGGTCATACTTATGGCTGCCTGCATTTCTCCATTGTTACGTGCTGTGACGTCTGCTGGTTGGCCTCTGCCTCCCGGTCCAAAGGTTGCTGTGCTGCCATGAGAATCCACATGTAGAGATTCTCAGCTCTGTAAATCACTGAATCATATGACTAACTTTGAGTAGCTCTGTTATAGTTCTTTGGAGAAGTGCTATAACAATGTGTATTACTGCTACGTAATGGATTGGGGTAGCTTTTTGTTTGGGATACATCCCAGGGGCTTAATTAAGCTAAATGAAAATAGTTTACTTTATGGGTAAATCTAGCATGTTCTGAGTATGTTAACAATGATTATGGCATAGGATAGGTGTGTAGAACTGTGTCTGGCGTTTTGTTTGTTTCTTTTAAAAAGTATATTTGTATTAAAAGAAAACTTATGGAAATAAATTAGTAACAGTTCTTCCCTTAGGTGGTTATTTTGCTCAGGAGTATCTGGGTTCTAGTCACCTCATTTAAAAGATGTAGAATCCAGGTAATAGCCAGGTAAACAGTGCCATGATACAGAATTCACATATATCCTCTGATTTTGGTGAGGATGGTAGAGCTTTGAAACAGAGCTGTTTCTTGGATGCTTTTCATCCCTCAATACCATCTATGAAAACCTAGGAAAATTCACATTTCTAACAGTATATGTTCAAATAATGCTACAGTTGAATAGTAAATACGTTTAAAAAATCAGGAATTGCCTCATTTAAGTATGAATGTGCAACCTTTGTTGCTAGAGAATAGTCTTCATAATAGAGCTTCGTGCTCTCTGTGGTAAATGGGAATAAATTCCATGCCAGTAATAATCTGTTGTATCACTGTGAGATAACTATTTTTCCCCTCATATATAGACACATAGCTCTGACTCATCATTCAACATAGTAGTTGATTAATCTTAAAATCAGTTATTTCTAAGGAAGTTTTGAGTGTGCTTTGTGGGCATCCTTCCCCAACTGTCTTGGCTTCCGTGGTGTTATCCACGTGGGCCAACTCAGGAATCCGCTCCTTTGCTTGTGGGCTCAGGGGGTTCACTGTTCCAGTAGTGCTTACCCTGGCTGTCTAACTCACAGGTCTGTTTGCCTCGTGTTCTCTGCTGATCATCATCTTCTCATTCTTTGACTACAAGCTGGAATTCATCCTCTGTTCTTGACCCCTTGATGTCTGTACCCATTGACTGCACGTGGAATATTTACTGTAATCAAATTAATTCCTAATTGTAAAGAAAATTGAAGGAAGGAAAAGGTGTATGCAGGTAAAAGGGCAGGAGGACAAAGCACTAAATGTCAGGTGCCTAGCAACAGTAAAATACCGAATTTTACAGCAAAACGATAATAGATTCCGTGGCATCTGAAGAAAAAATAATCTGCAGCTGTGGACATACAGAATTCACAGAACCCAGATGACTGTCTAAAGGGTATTTCACACACCTGAAAAACATGCTTACAGGTACTCTGCAGACCCGGTCAGGCATTGCAGCATTGATGTGCATTTTGCTTGTTCTTCCAAGGTCATTTTTTTAACTGTAAGGTATAGAAATGCAATTTTTATCTATGTGTGTGAAAATTTTGTTTCTGAACACAACTATGCGCAGAGGCTGACCCCTGTAGTAAATTATTGTGTTTAATTGAAGAATATATAGGGCCCTAACTACTGTACAACTTGGAATACCTTTAGTAAGCATTTTTTTTTCAAATGCTTCAAAGTACTTTATTTCCGTCAAACTTGGCTAAACTTGGTATCCTGTTTAATGCCGTGTGCTTCTCTGTTTATATAACACAACAACATTTATTAGAAAGATGTTACGTTAGTCAATGCATATGGAATCATAGTAAGAGTGCGAAAGGTTAGAAAATCAAAATACAATACTTGGCGACAATGACTTCATGACGTTCAGTGTTGTTTTGTTAATATGTCCTATAGTCAGTATGCTATTATTACTGAAATATAGTTACATTCCTAGAAAAGTGTTTTTGTCATGAATGAATTTGAGATTTTTTTCTATTTACACTTTTATATTACCAATACACAAATCCCATTTTTCTGTAGTAGCTTTCATTTGTCTAATGAGCAGTTTAATGGTATTCTAAGTAGTTATTCCAGCTGTTGAAGAAAGTGCTCAAGTAACATCAAAGAAAAAAGTTACTTAAAAATAATCTACTGTTCTGCATGTAACTGTAAATGAACACCCACCTTCCCTAAATGTGCTGATACATTTCTATATGTATTTGTGTGTGATGCAGTTTAAAATCATGATTGTCCATAAATTTATGTGCCTGGTAGAAAGCAAAAACATTGTTATTTTTACGGTGACTTGGTGCTTCTGTAGGTCTGTTGTGAGAGCTGTGTTTGTAGACTTTTGCCAATATGGATCTCTCTGTAGATCTGCTTAGGGAAAATTTCATCCCTCTTCAGAGCTGAGCTGGAAGTGGTGGCATCCTGTGTCAGTTCTGCAATGTGCTTGTAAAGGTCAGATATGTAGGATCTGGACCATGTATGTTAACACAAAATGTGCCTGGTTTAGCAAGGAAAGAAACTAAAAAAGTGCAGTCATTGAAGATGTATTCAAAACTTAAGATACTGAAATTGGTGTAAACAGAGTGTTCATTTTCTTTAGTTGTCCTCAGGAGGTCTTTGCATGTAAGCAAAAGTTGCAGACTCAAAGTTTGTTGGTTGTTTTCTTTTTAAAGAGTTTAGAAAAGCAACAGGATTTGTTTTTTTATATAGAGGTACTGCCTGATGATCCAGCTAAGTAAGGAAAACAAAAAGCTGTTACCATTATTTCTTGTTTTCAGAAACTTATCAAAGAATTTATTCACTTTTATTATAATTTCACCAGTATATTGTGATCTGTAGTATTGATGACTTGCAGCACTCACAACATCAAAATGAATATGATTAAAACCTTTTTTATGTTGTGGAAATAATCATGTAAAGTTACAGTGAAGTAGACACGACATGAATATGATTGTCCGCATACCATATAAAGTACAGAAACAATATAAATGTACAGGATTGTTGATCTGATTGCCTTACTAAATGAAACTTTAAAGGGTGCATTGTATGGGAGTCTGCTGTAGAAGGCCACCAGGTGGAAGTGACTCTCAAGGCTGTATCTTTTTCCTCAAGGCTTTTTTTTTTTTTTTATTCAGATGTTATGTGTTTGCTATGGTTTGTGGCTTCAGAGACTTCATAATTTTTTCTTTTTTGGCTTGGCAGCTCCCATGGGGAAGACGCACATCTCCTGCCCAAGCAGCCAGCTGATCCAGCTGTGCAGCCTGGGGGCTGTATGTAGGTTGCTGGCCTGGCAGAAGACACTTGTACTCAGCTACCCAGGCTGGGAGGCACACACTAACTCTGCCTCCAGTTGGGCCAAATAACACGTGCTGTTTCCTAGTCCCCTGTAGGCCAAAGAAGAAGGAAGATGAGGTGTTTGGAGGTACTTTAATGAGAGTGGGAGAAGAGACCATTTGAGCATTGGTAGTCGAATTGCAAAGGGAGGGGATGTGAATATAGAGTGAGCTGAGTGCATTCATGCATTGGGTGAGGAGGCAGGAATGTGTGAATGCTGGTGGAGAGAACACTGTTTGGTGGGACAGATCAGGTAGGTACTGGAGAAGGAGAAGGAGGAGTTATGTAATCAAATGCTGATAAGTTACTCTTTAATGGCCAACTCCCTCATGTAAATTGGTCACTGGACATTAATTGACTTGCGGCCCAGATGCTGGGTCGCTACTGAGTGAAGGCTGTCATTATTTGTAGAGTGCTGAGTGGTCTCTGTCTTTAGTTGCACAATCTGCTTTCTGCAGTGAAGTTGTGATTTACAAACTGTCTAGTGGTTCTTCTGCATCTTTGCTTACACCACCAGTGCTGCATGAACAGAATTAATTTCTGTTCTGTTAGTTTATATTTTTCATTAACACTGAATTTACCATTTTAATTTTGGTTTAAAAAAATCTGTCATCACGATTACTGTTACTTTTACCCTTATATTATAATATCATAAAGGCATAAAATTGCATATGATCAAATAAATGATTTTATATCTTCCTTAAAGAGCTTGCAGGGAGAAAGATCTCATCTTGGAAAATATTTCTTCATGGGCATTGCTGCATTTAAGAAAGCTAAGAAGGATGTGGTTGTGGAACAGTAAGGGTTTCTTCAAATGCTGTTGTCACTTTGAAAAAATCAGTAATGTGTATGGATACTTTATGTTGCATGTTGATCATATAAGAAATGCATACATTTTATTATATTCGTATGTGTATATACAGCATATTCAAGAGTGGGTAGGTTGGGTGGACTTTCTGTCCCATTTCTAATACTACATATATGTTAAGAATTTTCAACAAGAGAGGAAAAGATTTAATGGTGCAGGCTTTCAAAAATTCTAAGAATTTTTTTTATACCTACAAATACAAAGATTTAGAGACCAACTTTGGATCTTGGGGTGGAAGTAGGTGGAAAGTACTGTTTCTCTTTGACAGTTCTTGATCTTATCTGATATAAAATTGTTGCTTGTCTGGGGCCTTAGGCTTGTGTAATTTGGAAAGAGAACTTTTAAACTCAGCTTGCTCTAAGCATAATGTATAAAATGGCTGTTGTGTAAAACTACTCCAAGTTATGGAGTGTAAGTTGTTCTGATCAAAACAGTTAGTGGGCAGAGGGCTGGTGAATTAGTCAAAGATAGGGACAAACTGTATTTTTCATGCAACTCTGCAGTTTCTAGCATATTGCATGCTTACTGTCATGCAGCTACATAGTTTCTGCTATGATGTGATTTTTGCTGTTAAATAATTTTTGCATTTTTTTAAACTAAAAAATAATGTAAATTTGTGTTTAGCAGTAGTGCTTATTGCCACTCGTGAGCTGTCAGCCACGCTGATGTCTCCAGAGGAAAAAACCAACACATTATTTAAAATGGGTACATATCTCCTTTCTCTACCTCTTAGCCTACCTCAGTGCGTGGAGGGTGGAAAAAGAGCACGGGTCATCATTCTTTCTTGCCTATGTACATCAGAAATTACTGCTGTTATCTTACGTAGCAGCTTGTGGTATCCTTTTTCAAGCAGACGGTCGCGCTGTTCCCTTGAGTGGCTGCTGTGCTGCTGGCGTTGCCCCCCAGTAGTGATATGAGCTCTGCTTTTGGGGTTTAGGTGGCAGTGAGGTCTTGTTTTGTGGTGGTGTATTGGTTTGGGGTTTTGTTGTTGTTTTTGTCCTTGTTGTTTGTTTGTTGTAATTGTAGAGATCTGTTTTCATGGAGACCTGCATCAGGGTTCCACTGGCTACATTAGCTGCAGATAGACAGGCTAGCACATTCTAGGCTTGAATTGCCTAGTTCTGTTGTTGGTTTATTTATTTGTGTATTTTTAATAGATCAAGTTTGGTAAGCTGTTCGTATGGCCTTATGATTAATGTTCTGAAAAGAGTGAGGTTTTTTGTTTGCCGCCTTTTTAAATTTGTGGGGGTTGTCATGCATACCCAGGGAAGTCCCATTATAGACTAAGCAGAAAGAACAACACAAAACATAGAGGAAAAGACTCCACACTTTCCAGGCAAGTATTCATTATTGATATCTTTTTTTCTCCCGCTTTTTAACTAGTTTTTACTACAGTAGATCAAGATTTAGGTAATTTTCAGGGCTTAACAGTTGTGTTGTCTTCTTGGAAGTTATTTACAGATGGAGATAAATAGGGGTTTTGGCTAGTGCTTAAAATGGAGCAGCAATTTAATGAGAATGATCAAATTAGTAAAAACTTCAGAAGGTCTCAGAGTAGTATGTATGTGGATACTAAATGAGGAAGAGAGAGAAAGATCAGAGGATCTTAGTGACTTTTAAAATGAAGGTACATGATGATAAAAGAGGTTGTTATTTTTGTAGTACTTTCAAGAAAGCTGAGTAGGAACGTTTTGCCAGGAGTGGTCCTAGAACAGAAGAGCTTTCGTAGTCACAGGTTGTCAAGTAGAATGTTTATGTGTATATGGATTTTTTGTGCAAAAAGCGTAATTGAGAGAATATCATACACTGATGATCAAGGAAGCAATGATAGACAGATTGATGCAGTACGAAGGTGAAATGGCAGAGTTCATCAAAGGATGATACCAAAAGTCCTAAGTGTTCAGACAGGTATTCAAAATCATGATAATACCATGAGGGTATTCGGTGAAAAGAGTACAAATAGCAAAATAATAATGAAACAGAAAATGTATGGATTATTATGAGCAATGTAAAACTGACAGTTAAGGTTGAAAATAGAGTGTAAGAAAGCAAGTGTAAAATGCTTCATGGTTAGGAAATTTTATAACATATGGTCAGTAAGGGAACAAGAGAATCCTTAGTACAGATTCGGACGTTTCATCAGAGAGGGAATGGAGTGTCATTTGAAAACAAATACTGTTAAATTAGATTCTGCCAAGGCTCAAATCCAGGATAGGTTGATATCTCTTACAGTGGGAACTGAAATGTCTAAAAAGAAGATGAAAAATTCCAGAACCCATCTAATAGGATATTTGAGGCATTGTAAATGTAATGTTTGGTATTTATTTCCTTATAGCCAAGTTGGTTGTCGGGTTTTTTTTTTTAATCATTCACATGGTATTTAAAAAAAAAAAAAAATCTTTCAGAGAATTTACCAGTTAGAGTTTCTGTTCTTTTTACTTTTAAGCATAACATATTGCTGTTACGGACCTCTCTTAAAATTTAAGTGCTGATCAGTTCGGAGACCACAACTGTGGTGCCTGGCAGTAGTCCAGCTCCTGCTGCGCAAGGCAAGAACATCTTCCCTTAGTGGAAGGAAATCCCATGGAAGTATGTTTCTGCGAGATCATGCCAACGAACAATCGTACTTATTGCTGGATGTCACTGACACTGTTGCTTTACCTTTTTTTTTTCCCCTTTGTATCTCAGTCTTCGTGCATCTTTCTGTGTGCTCATGTGCAAACGTTCACATGGACGTTAACTGAGGAGTCAAAGAATACACAGACTTCAACATAAACAAACAGGCAAACAAAAGAGAGGGAGAAATAAATGTTGATCTCAGTGTGAAATGAGATCATCTGTAGGACTGATTTTTTCCTCTTAACCTTTGTCTAAAAAAAATACATAAGTATGCTTTTTATCACTAACACATTATTGAGCAAGTGGCATCTTCTTGAGAAAGTGGCTGATCTTCCACCACTCTTTCATCTACTATATTAGTGCTTCAGAATTTTAAAACTGGTTCTCCGCTGTCAGCTGCCTCTTGGGATATTCTCTGTAGCACCCTACTTTTCTTAATAATCAAGGCTGAAATGCAGTCTGTGGGTGGAGTCGCATTATATTCCAGTTCCATGTACTTTGACCTGTAATTGGGAGTTATCGATGGAGAAACGCAATACTCAGTCTGAACTGATACAGTCACCTAACTAAAAGTTTAAAAAATGCTGCCACAAGTGTTTCTCACAGTGAAACAGATGTGTCTTAATCTTAGAAAATATTACATATTCAGTAATGCAATTCAGTATGTGAGATTGACCTTCCCTATGGTTGGCAAGATTTTTGGGCAAGAACACCTTACAAAAGGTGTTTGGTTGCAAGGGTGTTTATTTTCATGTACTGTAGTTCTCACCCTGAAGGTTTCAGGCTTCTTTTCAATTTAAGAAAATGTTATTTACAACAAATGTTTGTAGACTTGAAAATGGATTGTTGGAGTTGTATAGCAAGTGTAGTATTTCATTCCTAAGAAATTTGATTTGATTAAAGATTTTTTTTGCAAGTTCTTTGTGGAAAAGGAAATTATGGCAGTGGAAGACTCTTTTAGCAATTGGAGAACTTCATTGTGGGGTAGCTGACACTGAGTATTTTGTCTCACTGAGCCCCTTTCTCAGAAGTATGGATACAAGAAACTTTTCTCACAAAGGAGCAGTTTCTCAGCTTCCGATAAGAAGTTTTAATATCTCCTGTCTCATTATGTTAAAATGTTTTGTAACTTTACATTCTAATTAGGAACTTCCTTTGTTCATGGTAGCAGTTGTATTTTTGTGCAGATAATTTAAAACCTAAATGCCAGTGTCCTGATTAATCAGGGATATAGTTATCACCAAATTTTAGTAGGCAGTTTTCCTCTAACCTTTTTGAAGCTTATTCTTCTCAATCTCTTGCTTCTGCATTTTATGTATGTTTGAGGCCACCCCGATTATGTAGGGTTTTGTACCTGTTTGTAAACTTTCCCTAGAGGTACTAGGTTTTGTGTATTTTAGTCCCTTATTTCGGCACTGGAGTAAGCAGTACTTTTACACGTACAAAAAGGTAGGCAGATTTCTTTTACCATTCTAAAATGGATGGATTTTCCTACAACATTCAGATCAGTCACTTTTAGGCTTTATCTTACACAATGATCTCAAAAAATAAGTAAGTTACTTCACCTGTAGTTAGAGTGACTCACTGTTGGCCTCATTTTAATATTTTATCTTGCCCATGAACTCAAGGAATCAGTTGGCCTTCCTGCAGAAATAGCGAAGAGGTCACTTTAGTACTTCTACTTTTTAATCAGACACCATAAGGACAGTAGAAGTGTCAGATTTATAGCTAGTATAAAGTTGATCATGTCTGCATATCACTTCTAAGGAAGAGTAGGAAGGAATCATAATTAAGATTCTATGTAGTGATGGTTTACTTGTTGCTTAAAGACTGGCAGTGTGTGTGTTTGCCTTTTGTCTCAAGCAGGTGAATAATGCTAATTCACATAGATTCTTAAATTGGGGATGTTCCCTGAGTGGCACTAGAATGGTGCCAGGGTTCCCTGGTTTCAGAAGTAGTTTTCAGGCTGTTGTGTTTTATGTAGGGTGTGTGGTCTAGTGTACCTACCTAATAGTAATTTGATTAGTCCAAAATGTGCCTGTGTTGCTATTGTATGAGAACTACCCTACATACCAAATATACACTATATAAACCAAGTTTAATTCTGGTAAAGAAATGGCTCTGCATATGCATTTACTACAAAACTTTAAATATGTGTTAAGATTTTGCAACATGTACTTTTGAAATCAAATAATATTTGCAGAAAGTAAAAATATTTTAAAGATAAGCATTTTGTTGCAATAATAAAAACATCTCTGAAGTGAATGGTATATTTAAATGTATTATTATTTGCAGATTATGGTTAGCATAGTAGAATTTTACAATAGTACAGTTTTGGTAAGAGGGGCTCATACTCTTGGTTTTTTTGTAATATGGGTTGGAGGGAAAATATTCTCATTGGCTTTTAAAGAAAGCCCTTGAACTCTGGGAAAATTTGGAACAATTCAGAACAATTAATTTATCTACAGTTAAAATAATCTATTTTAACCAATAATAATTTTCCTTTGTTACAAAAATGTCAGAAGCACTTATTTGTGGGACAATTTATATAATTGCTCAAAATTAAAAGAAGAAGAATTCTTGTTCTGGGTTTTTGCTTTAATTATTTATGGTTATGGACAGAGGTAAGTTGTCTTGCGTTTAACCTAGTAGAAAAGCTGATAGCAGTTCCTTACTTACCTCCTCCATGATGATAATTTCAGACTTTTTTTTTATTTCCAGAACTACTTTTGGCTGTAGCAAACTACTGCAGTTTGGCAAGGTCAGGGCCCTGTAGTTAGCGAAGTGCCTTCTGTTCGTCCAGTTGTTACATTCTGATTTTTGTCTGCGTTTTGGGTAGTTAAAATTGTCTTTCCCTTTCTCACTTCTTTATTTGCACTCTTCATGTTAATTTGACAGCATGTCAAAATGATAGCTAAATACGAATGGCACCTGTGCCACCGTCGAAAGAGCAAGGAGTAACATATGCTATAGCCAGGATGATACACAAGTTCTTTCTGGAACTCGGGAGTAGTGATGGTGGGGAAAGGACAGTTTGGTTCTTCTGAAGACCTTCCTGTTCTGAAATTTCTGCAATTGTGCTGGTTTCCCCTTTTCCTTTTTAAACACAGGAAACTGAACAAAGACAGCGGAAGTTTCCCCTCTTTTGATGAGGGGTAGGAGGAAGTTGACCTCTGTCTTCCCTCACTCATCTTGTGATACTAAGAGCTCGTGACCCTTGTCTGGCATGCTCTAGTACCATTGGGCTGTTGAAAAAATTGGTAATGCATTGCTTTGTAATTTTTTTACTACTTCATAGGAAATGAGATTTAATAGGAGTTGGTATTTTACACAAACACCCCCTAATCCCCTACCTCCAAAACCTAAAGAATTTAGGAAATGTCAGAATTATTTCTCTTATTCGGCATTTAGATGTTTTCTTCGAAAGACCCAAGGCTTTCCCCGCAGTTCCTAGGCATACTTGGAGTTGATGGTGGATATATAAAGGGGTAGAAGTAGGGGATGTCTAATTTCTTAAGAACTCCTAAGAGCTGCCAAGAACAGTTGGTTTTGCAGCATAGTTTTAAGTAGCTTTAGCAAGATTACTTTTTTCACTACTTTTTCTCATGATACAAAAAGGTAAAATTATAAATGACAGAGTCTAGAAGGTAAAAGATTGAAGAAATGTATCTATCTGTTATAAGCTGTTCAGTGGTATATTTTCCAAGTGCCATATCTACGTGCACTGATAAAAGATGAAGTTTTGTATAAAGACAGTACAAAAGATAAGTAGTCATTTTTCTTTACTGTTGTCTTTTAAAAAAAAAGAAAAAAGAACCCCAACAGTACTGTAACATGCTGACACTTGGGCTTTCCACAGAAGCACCAATGTAAGCACTGTGAAGTGGAAGAACATCTAATGCTTTCTGAAGAAGTTTGAGGAGGAAAAAAAAAAGTGGGTACAATATAGTTTGGGCATTTCTAAAGTGTATTTTATGTTAAGGAATATTTGCAGGAAAATAAAATCCTTGCTAGGATTAGTCTGTTGATTTTTTCTTATCTAATGCTGAAATCCCTGATGGTATCACAAATTGTTCCTGTGCAGAGTATTACGGTATGGTGATTTGGGATTAAGTTTTCATGTGAGAATAGGGAAGATGTGAGTGTGTAATGTATTTTCACTAAACATTAGTATTATGAATTGATAACTTGTGGTTTAGAAGCAACGTCAAGTTGGAATCAGTTATGGTGATTGAATAGGTTGGTCTCAGGAATTAGAATATTAGTTGTTACTTTCTCATAATGCAGTTCACTGGAAAAATATTAATAGACTGCTAAAATGAAGTACAACAACATCTAGTTTATCTGTGTAGTAGTTTTGTATATATGTCACTTTCCAAATATAAGAGTTTTAATATTCTGGGAAACATTACATAGTATATGCTAGTAAATAATTTTTCTCTTACTTTCTGTACTTAACTAAGACAATGGGATCTACCTGATTTAAGGCTTCATGATGAAACTTGCACGTAAATAGTTATCGTTCAGGATGCATCAAATTAGGTAGGTTAATCATGATTTAAACTACTGGTTTTTTTCTGTGCTACTGGAAAATGGCAAGGCAATACTGGAAATTTATGACAGAGGAAATAAATGCAACTCATGTTTTTTCTTTGAAGATCAAGAAATCTGTTCCTGTGTGTATTTTGGTAGGGATTGGTTCCATCACATTTGCCTATAATGGAACAGAATAGACTATCTGATTGTATTGGTATTAGTGTCAGATTATAGATAGGATGACAAATGCTGCTTGTATGTCATCTTTATGCTTCTCCGGTCGTGAGGCCACACCTGTAATACAGAGCATCCTTTAAACTGGAAACACCTGTAGAACTAGTTGTTCAATTACATTCAATTTCCAGCACTGAAAGAAGTGTGATTTTTCAATGACTTCCATTTCTCGTTAGGCTGTGATGTGGTTTTGAATACTGCAGGTGAGGGGAAAACAAGGAAGTTCTGCAGTTGTTATTTTTTTAAATGATGTTTTATAGTCCCCTATGAGATATAGTTAGAAGATGAAATCAAAGATGAATATTGCAGATTTAATTTAAATGTGGACATTATTAAAAGGGGGAAAACTAAGCTGTAGAAGACTGAAACTTTAATCTAGTGAAAGTTACAGCATTGCTGTAACATCTGTAACATACTGTCTTTCAGTTAACTTTTAATTTTGGTATATGTTAGTTTTAAAGGAAGTTTTGGTTAGCTATAGTTATGATTAAGAAGAGAGTCTTTTATTTTCTAACCACTTTTTTTATTCTGATTCATTATAGAGTACCTCAATTCAAAATATTAAGTGGCAGTTGCAAAAAATGGAATGATGTATTAATAAGAAAATAAGTGAATATAGAATTGCTATTACAGACATTTGCCAGTGATCACTCTAAAGGTTCAAGTAAAAACATACAGTGCATCTGAAAAGTTAATGTGTTTTTTCCTGAAAGTTAAAATGAAAAATTTTTATTACCTCCATAGTGTTGTGTGTGTAAACATTAATGACTTTTTTTTTTTTTTCCTTTCTCCAAAGTAGAAGTCAAATTCAAGTAGAAACTTTGGAGCATATGGCCGGTTAAGCATTCAGACTGTGAAAATAGTGCTTTTGGGTTTATCCTCTGGATAGGTATTTTGGCTGTTCCCAAATCTAACAGATATGGGGCAGACCAGTTCAGGTTTGGACAGGTAAACTGTTGCACCAGTTAGATCCTGTAAGGAATACTGCATGTAAGCTAAGTGGCATTATTATTTCTGAAGTTTCCATTTATGTTTCAAACAATGGTTTTATGTTTGTATCCATTATTTAAGGTTAGTTTACCTCATTTTTCTTAGAGCTAAAATAATTGCTATGTAAATGTCTTGTTTGTACTTTCAGTATCAACCAAACTAACAACTGTTATGGTTTATTACTGTGTACGCACATACATAACTCAGATTAGTGTAGTTTTCAACAAGTTAAAGTCATTAGTTCCATCTGCCTTGAAATGTATAAAATGACGTGTGTATTGAGATATCTATCTATCTTTTGACAAGCAGAATTATAATGGCAAATGTTTGCAATTTTGAGCAGTGCTGCAGGTTTCTGATTTAGCACTTCAGCAGTGCTGGTGTAAATGTTTCCTAGCACCTCTTTTCATACATTTTGTGGTGTCTTCAAAATGCTCGGTCCTTTGCATGAAGGTTAGTGAAGTTCCTGGGTTTTCAGCTGTGAGTGCTGGGTATCTTGGCATTGAAGTAGTGTCCAGTAACAAAATGCATTTGTCACGTATTTGTAGATCAGTGCTTACAGCTCTTTTTTTGTGTATTTCAGCTTGCACAAATGGTTAGATAAATGGTTTTCGAAGGGTACTATCCAACAAACACTTTCCTTAAAATAAAAAATGACCAGTTGTGTGAAGAAATGAATGGCAAAATCTTGCCCTATGACATTGTGTGTTCTTTACAACCATTCAAACTTTTGCAGCATGTGACTATCTTTAGTAATTTTTCTGGTTTTAATCAAATATGGTTTTAAAAAGATATATCACCCTGCATACGAACTGTGTATCCAAATGTGCAATCTCAAAGCATGTTGCATTCAACAGTGAATAGGCTGCTTACCGGCTTAGACAAGAAATTGGTTTAGGAATAAGTCACATTGTCTTTAATTTACTTTTCTTTTTTGAAACATCTTAAAATACGATTGAAAAGCATTACAGATGAATTAGTTATTAATTGTTATTAATTATGGTGGTTCAGTAATAGACTATACACCATGAAAGAGTGCTCACTACCTTAATCTTGAAACATTTATAATAACCATTGTTTATTTCTTTTACTAATCCCCACTGCAGCTCCTGTGTCCCTTGGGCTCAAGAGACAAAGTGTTACTGGATCTGTTGTAGCAGAGCGCTCCAGGGCTCTGCTACCTGTGTTTTGTTATGGCTTTCAGTGTTTGTTAGTATGTTTATAGGGGAGGATAGTTCTGTTGCTTCACTAAAAATGTGTGGTAATAAACAGGGGATCAGTTTTGCTGTGATTACTTCTAGAAAATGCAAAATTAACTGGGCAGTTTCAGGTATCCGTCAATAATTGAGAACACTGGTGAAAGTATCTGGAAACAAATCAGGATCAGAGCTTCCATTATTTGACTGGACATTTATTTCAAGAGAATTAGAAGAGTAAAAACAAATTTTACTGCAGTAATGGGCAGAAATTACTCTTGTATGTGGTGGTGGTGGTTTTTTTCTAACTCACTGTAGAAAATAAACTAGTGAATAACTAACATTTTCTTCTATCTGTAGTTCCTGTTGGTATTTTCATTAAAGTAGTTATTTGTAATTTTTATGTGCTTACTTTTGCCTGGAAAATGTGCTCAAACATCAAAATGTGCAGTCATTTCGAATGAGTAGTGAAGAATGTTACACTGCTATTTGCTGTTGGCAGTCTGCCTTTTTTTGGACATAAAGTTGAAGGTCTTGGTCTTGTGTTCTTGGTTCCATGATTTTCTTGTGAACTAGAATCAAAGCCAGTCAAAATAAAATCTACTAAATTTCATAGGAGTTGGATCAGGCTTTCTGGGAAAAAAAAAAAAATTGAGATCTGATACACCAGCAAAATTCTAACCTTTGGCTCTGAGTGTATAATTTAGTTAGGGTATTTCTATATTTTCATGTTGCTGGCTTTCTGGCAAAATGATTTGTCTTTCTGAGCAGATACTTAAGTATTGTGTGGTTTATCTGGTGGTTGGTACATGCTATAGTTTTGAAAACAGAAGTGGATAGTAGTGAGCTGCTTGGTTGTAAAGGTGGTGGTACAAGACTTCTCCCTTTGCATTTGTACATCATGTCCTTCACCCTTGCTCTTCTCTTCACTTTTACTAGAGCGGGCAGCAACTGCAAGTGATTGGAGAGGGCCAGACGGGTGCTGTCAGGTCGAGGAAGGAGGCAGGTAGTGGAAGTCAGGATCTACCTTTTCATCCTGAGTTGGCTGCAAAGGTGACTGAGAGACTTCCCTTGGGGTTATTTGTACACATACACCTGCACCGCTACTTGCTAACAGGCTTTTAATGTAGGATCTGCTGTTAACCACTGTGAAAATACAGTACTCTTCCTAACAGTACAGAATGGTTGAGATGTACTTTCCAGTAATGATGATTTGTAGAGTTGTTCTGAATGAGATCTAGTTCGCGTTGTACAGAGTATTGTAAAGACACACAGTAAGTTTCTTCCAAAGGGCTTGAATTAAATAAGCAAAGACAATGAGACTTGAACACAGCTGCTATACATGGAATCATCCTGCAGGTTGTTACAGGGCTATCTGTATAGCCCTTGTGTTTCAGATCTCTATTCCAAATGCTTGGATATTTGAAATGAGCTTTCTATTGGACACAATTGATTTAATGTATTAAACTGTTTGCTTTTCAAATTACATAAGTTAGTGGTAAGCATAGCCCTCAGACAAATGGGAAGTGAGTATTCAGGTTGTCAATATGTATTCAAATATCAATAATTCTTAATACTGAAGTACTAAAAATAGTCTAGTTTTTTATATGCTCTCATTTACTCGTCTCACTAGTTACACTTTGCACTTTTGTCAAGAAAATAGTATGTGAATTGTATGTGGTGAAGTTTAGTTTGGTGGTTAGTTTTTAAAAAAATTTTTTAACTGAAATTGTAAGTGTGTACTTTCTCAACCATTTTTTTTCTCCTGAGAATACACTCATGAAAGCTGACTCTTCTGCTTCCAGAAAGACCATAATTGAGAACTCAGTATTTGAAGAGCCCGGAGAGCAAAAAAGATTGTGAATACTATTTTAAAACATTATAGTAATGGATTTCCTTGATCTGCCCTTCTCCTTTCTCTCCAGAAGAACCACAAACAAACAAACAAACCTTCTGGAATGAGGAGGACCAGGAACAGTTTCAGTCCCAAAGCAGGAAGTGATTATTGGTTTAGTAAGTCATAAACGGGAAGAATGGCTGAAAATGAAAGTATAATTTTTATTTATAACTAGGCACTCCTGCAAGTGACAACTCATCTCATTTTTCATACGAACTTCAGTTTATTTTGTTTCCCTCCTTGGTAATTCCACTGATTTCCAGAGCATAACTGAGCAGTTACGCTATTGTGCACTTCTTAGCACCAGCCTACTTAGTGGCTGTTCATGCACCTGTTGGTGTGCAAACAAAAGAGCAACATATCGTGGAGTTCTGCGAACTGCCCTCCTTAACTTTCAATCAAAATACAACTAAAAAGGAAGAAGAAAATTCAAACTGGAAACATTCCGTGTACCAATAAATAGGTCACTCACAATTTATATGAAATACTTTAGATGCCCAGATGGTTACAGAGTTTTATCTGCATAATTTTTATTTGGTGTGTACATCTGAGGGCATGAAATAGCTGTGAGCTGCGAACACACTATGTTCCTTTCGGGACCCAAAGCGGAACACCCTTATAACAGAGAGCCAGATAGTGGGGGAGCTCAGAATTTATTGCTTGCATGAACACCTGTGCATTGGTTTTTGTTTTGCTTTTAATTTGTCTGTATCTGAAAGTGATGTAAGCAGCATCTGGTTATTCTTATTTAGTATGCCTATGCTGCCAAAAAATCAACAGATTCCTACTGTACTGCATTTCAGAACTAATGAAGACATAATTATATCCCTGAGCAGGAAGAAGGAATTACGCTTTGTTGGGGACTAGACCAGAATAGAAAGAAAGTAAAAGAGCAGAAGAGTGTTTTGAACCAAGTAAGAAAAGCGATCGCTTCTGTCATTTTGGTATTTTTATTTGTGGCCAGTTGGCTGAGAAAATAATGCAGTAGTAGAACTTGCATTTTTTTGAAAACATGGATGGCTTAGGTAGAAGGAGAAGCTTTTTCCCTTTTAATTTTATATATCTGGTTTGCCATTTTTTTCACCTTCTGCTTGAAACTGATGTGCTGATTTGTAGATTCTCATGAAGATTATTAAAAATAATTTGATAATTAAAAGCAGGGTAGGTTCTTCTTTGGCCTTGTTGGTTTGTTTTACGTATATTTTTGAAAAACTCTGAAAAGTATTTAAGTCTAATGTGCTTGAAAAGTCATTTAATTTCCTGAAAAGGAATTTACTCATTTTTTTAGGGAACACGTGTTTTTGAAATAAGTAGTGGTAGAAATGCATACAATTACCTACTTTTATTTCAGTATTGGGGCTTGTAGTGAGTGGGGAAGGCTGGGGATTATTTGTCACTGGAGATGGTCACAACTTGACCGTGCAGGGACTGGAACCGCTTTGCTGAAGTTAACCCTGCTTCAAGCAGGCAGGGGACGAGGTCACCTTCAGGGCTTTCTTCAAACCCTGTTATTCTGTGATCAGAAGATCATACCTGATTTTATGTAAAAAGATTCACCAGGTTTGTGTCATCTTTCTGATAGTCAGCAATCCAGTGTATGCCACCAGTGGGTCTTGTGCCTTCTTACTCCTGTGTATTCCTTCGTTTGACAATATTGTAAATTGATCATGAGGAGATCATGGAGGTAATTGCTGATAAATGTTTCATTCTCACTGTGTGCCAGCTACTGCAGTGCACAGTTTAGCTGCCTGCTAAAGATAGGGCTGCGCCCCAACTTGAAAAGCATAATTGTTTTAATCTACTAACGGATTACTGTAACTTCCCTTGCATTATCACTGGTCATTGGCCAGTCAAATTGGGTTGCTGATTGAACCGAAAGATCTGTAGAAAAAAAAGTAGTTTTTAGTCCTTAGAGGTGGAAGGTGGTAGGGTGGCTTAATTAGGGTCAGGGTTTTCTCAAATCAGTGAAAACTGATAGTACGGTTGTATCTTCAAGATGGAAAGAGCCACTGTGAGAAGGCATCCTATGGCATCTGTGTGTCCTAAAATTTCTGAATAGCATAGCTAGAATGGGATGGGGGGAGTAAATAGTGGCTTCAGCATATAGTGTCTCTATGACTATTGAAATTTCCTCAGTGACTGTTCTTTTGGATCCCCTATGACTGTAAGCAAAATAATTTTGCACTAGTTTTCATTTGTTGTCAAGGTGCATCTTCAGAATGTGGTAACTTAGAGAAGAATCACAGAGTTTGCTCACCTTTTAGTATAGTATGTGATGATGGCGATTTAAATTAATTTGAAAGTTACCGTGTTTGGTTTCTTTTCCTGTTCTGCAAACTAAATGCAAGATTGGTTAGAGAATAGTTCTTCCAGAAGAGATAGTTCATTGTAACTCTAAGTTTTTAGTTGTAAATTTTGAGGCTGATTTTTTTTTTTTTCTAAACTCAATCAAATTTACTCTGTTTTAGAACAAGTGACAACATCAGAGGGAGAATTCTTACTGGCCATCCTGCAGCCAGTTCATTCCCTTGAAACAGTATTCATGTATGTTACCCAAGCTTTCTGCTGTATTTTAAAGAAATCATCCCTAAAATGGCTGTCTAAGTGAGCTAATACAAATAAAATGTGATAAACACAGGTAGAAAACAAACACTTGTCCTGTTTCTCATATACCTAAATTTATCCTGTTGGAGAACTGGGAATCAGCTCTTAAACTGAATCAAAGACAGTGCTGGATCTTAGACATGGTAATACATGAGATGGTATATCCTAAAATTGCAACCAAAATATTTGGGAAAATAGTGGGTTTTCTGCAAAAGTTTGAGGCTATCTGTAGCACGTTTGGATTTGGGGCAGGGGAAGTAGGGGATATGTATCAAGGTAAATGCTAAAAAAGAAAAATAAGATATGGAGATGTTTAAAAAATAAAAAACACCAACAAAAACATCTTTTAAAACTTTTAAAAAATTGTTTGTTTGTTTGGGGTTTTTTTTTGTCTAAAATATTTGTAACATATGTGTGATGTAAACACATAATTTTGCCAAGTGTAACATGAGACAATTGAGATTAAGCCAATTGGAGGAATGTTAAATGGGATCAGCAGATGTTGGGAGACATAGCCTGTTTTAGATAAAACTGAAAGTTTGGTGATCTAAATTACCTGGGTAGGATAGTACTGCCTCAGTTTGGGAAAATTCAAGTAGCTCTTTGCCGTTCTCAAATATTTTTTACAGATGACACACACAAAATTGCTATATTCTCCATTGCCCTAAATGCTGTTTTGGTGTGTTTGGACTATAAACTCATGGTAGGAATGCTCTTTTAGGCTATAAAATGTTGGACACACTTGTGGTGCTGTACAAGTTAATAATTTTAAATTCAAACTCATTTTGAGTTGCTATATTTATAGGAACATGTAAATTAGCAATGTGAGGTGACCACTTGCAGGCTGATGATTTCCACAATAGTAGCAAGTAAGTCTGGTAAAATTTGTATGTCAGAGGGAGCAGGAAAGAGCAGCCAGGTGGTCACCAGGTTGCCTGGAGCAAGACCTGTGCTAGCCGGCTTGGAAGAGGGTTGGCAGCTCTGCCTGGCAGGCCTGCAGCCAGAAGTTAAGTGCTGAAGAAATCTAAATGGGGGATTAAAGGGTAACCTGTGACAAGGGAAAATGCAGGGTGAGACTTGCTTTGCTAAAAAAGTACATGGGTTTAAAAAGCACTGAAATACTACCCCCTGCTGTTTCTGATGCAGCACTGGAATACCTAATGCTTCAAAAAGACACATTTATACATGGACTCTTTTAATGCCTTGGTTTCTGTTTAGCATAACATACAAAGTAAACCCCTGAAGTATAACATGCCTCAAAAGTAGTTGGCCTTGATTGTGACTCAGTAGCACAGGTTCTGTTCAGCCTTGCTCTGAAAGGGGGATTTCTGGGTTTGTTTTGGGTGGTGAATGCAGCCTGTCCTCTGCAGAACGCAGTACTTCTGGAGTATGTAGGGAACTGCTGAGATTTTTGTAAGCAAACTCATGAATTAGTTTGAATTGAAATGAATGAAGAATTGGATTGAGAAATGTAACCTTCTGTTTCAGTATCTTTCTAACCTGAATTAACTTAGTAATGGCTGAGATAAATCATTCAAACTTTAGATGCGGCCATAACATATTGAAATCTTTTATACAGTACCTTGAATAATTTAGCTTGTAGTTACCCTGAGCTGCTTGCTGCTATACAACATAGTCACAAAAATTAGGTAAATAGCTAAGGTTGCGTTAGCTGTGACATCCTGTGACTTCAGAAGTAATTTCACCTGTTGCTTCCATAGTTCACTTGTGTTTAATGACAGTGGTTGAAGGAAGTCAGTCAGTTCTCCTTCGCAGAGTAAGTCATGTTTTCTGTTCATCTAGAATTTTGGTAGTTGGGTGCTATCTCAGCAAGTGAAATAGCGTGTCTGTTACAGTTCTTCTGAACACTGATGCTTGTAGGGCTGTTGTCCAGTAAATGCAGAGAGAGGGATTTAGGAGGTAGAAATACTCCTTTCTTCAGGATTCCTTTCCTGCTACAGGAGTATCTTTTTAAAGGACAGATTTGGCTACAAATGCTGAAAAAACACTAGCCAGAATGTTCAGCTCTGGTTACAATTAATAGAGCTCAGTGAGACAGAGTTAAAATTGTTTCAGTTTCTGTGCCTTAAAATGTATGGATTTCTCTTGAGCCAATTCCTGGTATTTGGAGTAACTGCAACATTCCTAAAACATACAGTCCCCTTAATTTTATTAATTTATTTCCAACTTTAGGGAAAGTAGAACAGAGCTTAGCTTCTTTGGATAAGATGCATGAAACATGATAATATAAAAAAAGTATTGCTTTCAGATTCAGAATGCTTTCTGAAACATAAATGAAACTTCACAAGAAGATGACTATTCTTTGCATTTTGTAGTTAGGGAAGCTTATCTTGATTCTTTGTATCTATTCCTTCTGTAAACAAACTGTGTAATGTTAATTTACTACTTGAAGTAAAAGGGACATTAAGTGATTTCCTAAAGCACTTGAAGAAATCCATATGTAAACTGGGATTAGATTTTAGTTTTACCGATTTTTTTCCTCATCTCACTTCTTTAATGGGGCTTTTACTATAGGGGGACTACTGCAAGAGGGCAGCAACAGGGATCAGGGGAAGTACTTACTTTAGATACTTAAAAAAAAATAGTAATCTGAATTTAAGAGGTGTCTTGATACTTCATAAGATCTTGTACCATGTTTCTTTTAAGAATATGAAATCCTGTATAATAATTTTATCAGAATAGTTTGGTCTGATGGTTGTTTGGGGTTTTTTTATAGAAAACAAGACAAAGATAAGAGTATGCCTTTTTTAAATGGAAAGTGCAACATGCTCGTTTTCTGTAATCATCCTTAGCCTGTCTTGCCTGCTTAACAGTATAGTATCATGAAAAATGTATATTGGTACCAGTGCATCTTGATGCCAGTATTTTGTCATTGTATTTCTTCTTTTTGCATAGTAATGTTGTTGTTTGGTTTGGTTTATTTTTTAATTTTGGGGGGTTTTTTTCAGTGCAAACATTGTTACGACACTTTCTACGTATTTTTGAGTGGTGGAAGTATTTTTTCTTTCTTTACCTTATGCCCTCCATCCATCTGCACACATTTACTGCTGAGTAAGAAGGCTTGAAAGTTTAATTTGAGGAAAGACTGGAAGAAAAATGCTTTGTTTGGTCTACAGAAGAGAAAACAAAACAGATGTGATACAGTTCTTTAGCATGTGAAAGGAGCTGCTATGACACTAAAACTTCATTTGTGTCTGTTGGAGGTAGATCAGTGGGACAAGAAGCAACGGAGGGGGTGGCTGGAGCAAGCAAGGTTTACATTAAATGTTGTTATTCTAACAGAAACAGTGGGTATCAGTCACTTCAGTGTAGAGATTCGGTGGAATCTCCATCAGTGGCATTTTTTAAACATTAGACTAACATTGTCCAGGAGGGCATCCCTTCAGACTGGTACCTGTGAACAATTTTGGGATGATGGACAAGATAACCTTTTAAAAGTTATTTCTATCCCTGTTTTCTAGGTTTCCTATTTTTTTTGGCTCACATCCCAGCTTTTCTAAAACTCTATGGGTATCAATGATTAAATAAAGTGATGTGCATTCATTGGGTGCCAACCACTTTAAGGAGATATTAAAAGCCTTTTTCCCCCCTCTCTGGAATTGTTTCATATATTGTAGAAAATCATTAGCAGATACTTCAATCTCTGTAGTATGTTTGTTGATTTTTTAAAAATATTTTTTGTTGTCAGGATGTTCTATGATTTCTCAAGGTAATTATACAAGTAATAATAAATACTATCTGATTGAAGCACAATACTTTCTTTGCAATATAAAGTTAGACAGTATTAACTTAATATAAAGATATATTCTGCAATCTGTTGTTCTGTCCATAGGTGTTACGTCCTCACCATTCTAGGGGGAAAAAAAAAAGGGATTATTAATTATACTGAACTCAGGTCAGTAGTGAGAGAGGTACCAGATTGCATTAACATGCGTTAACTGTTGATGTGGCTCTTGAACTTGCAGAATGAAATGTGAAGTGGAAAGCTGGCTGCACGGGAGACGTTCAGCTGATGCAAGAGAGCTACTTCTTACTGGTCTTGTGATGTGTTGGAATACCTTATGGTTATTGGCACGTCAAATTTACCAAAGTAGATGTTTCAGCTTTTAGAGTAACCATTCCAAGGAAGTTCTAAGAGTAAATACAGTTTGTATCTGCATTAACATACGATGGTATTAAACACTTTTAATTTTGTTTTACTACTGCTAACGCATCTCCTGCACAGTGCTAAATTTCCTGTGCCTTGTTTGACATGTCAGCAGCATTTTTAAGTGAACACACAGTAAGACCAGTGCTACCTGAATTAAATGGGAGTTTTTGCTCTTGCTGTCACTGCAGTGGTAAATCTGAAGGGTGCAAGGATAGGCAAGGCTAAGAAGAGATTTTTGTAATTAGTAGGTAGGAAGTTGGAAGTGCAAAGTTGCTCTAAGATAGCAGGAATATTATTTGGGAAATGGGGAGTAAGTTCTTTTTTTAAAGTTCGTGGAATGTTCAGAACAAATTTATAAATGCTCATAATTTTAATCCAGCAGTAAATATTTTTTTTAAAATTTGCAAAACATGGTTACAGGATAAATGACAAGTGTACCACTGCTTTTTTGGATGTACTATTTCATGTATAAAATTTGTCTGTTAAAACTGAAACAGAATATTGCATGTGATGATCCAGTCTGTTTTTCCCATTATTGCCTGCTGGCAGTACAGAATGTGAGTGTGGTATATTACGTTAAATTACTGAGATCTTAGAAAAGACGCATTATTTTACTCGAAGGCAACGTGAAGTTAAATGAATTCTGGCCTGCTGCTCCATGAATGTTGTTTTCTTCTTCCACTCTGTGTCATGGTAGCTCAGGTATGTGGTCGCTCTGGATTCAAAATTGGTCATCCCAGTTGTCCATTCCATCAGTTATAAACGCATTTTGTGTGTTAACACTAAAGGTGATCTCAGTAAAATGCAATGGTTTTTATAGGTAACGTGTGGAAGTGTGTATCTAATTGTTAAAATTCTACTAAAAATACATAGGAGCTACTACTTTTCTGAAGAATGTTTTTCATATGATTTTACTGCATGTCTGTCTTTTACAAGAGCTTTGGAACCTGTTGACCAAATTCAGCCATGTTTGATACAAAGAAATAAGCCTCAAATTCCAGTAACTGATTTGATAATCAGCAGATACATAAAGGAAAGAGACCTTAGAAGCGCTGTCAATGAAGGGAGGGTTAGGGACAGCTTGGAAGTGTGCATTCCAGGTGAAATGGCTTTCAGCAGCCCACATGTACCCGCTTGCACATTGCTGTGAACCGCTTGTAGCGCATGGTGGCCCTTGTTCAGTACGCTGGGGAGTGGGGAGGAGTGGTGGGGAGTGCTCTGCAGGGCCGTAGTGAGCACAGAAGGGAGAAAGCAGCGACTGCTAAGTGTGAAATGAAGAGAGTTGAGGACAACTTAGAGTATAAGGATTTTTGCTTGGGCCAAAGGGAGAAGTAAATATGTTAAAAGAATATGAAGAATATAAAGCACAAATCCATGATGGATAATCTCCCTCCCTCATTTGTTTTCTATTGAGTCTTCCCTTACTTTGCTATTTGATTTGTTGTTTTGGAGGGGTTTTTTGTTGAAGTTTTTGGTGTTTACTAGTCTGCTGGGGCTAAAGAACAAAGAGAATTACAGAAAAATTATCCCTTTTACTCTTGGTGTCACATGATACAGATCTGGAAATGTATGTAGTTATATAAAACTACTTCTAAATATTTGACTTAGTATTTTGAAATGCCAGGAGTAACTGGCACATGAAACCAAAGAACTGTAAGAACTGTAGAAACGCATGCTTGCAGAGATTTTCATTTTATGTAGCAAATATTTTCTTCTACAAAACCTAGATTTTAAACAAAAACTTAGAAACAACTGCTTTACCAAATAGATACTACAGAAAGTTAACAAATCTTCCACCAGGGTGCAGTCTTTTCTAAGGATTTCTAACACCTTAAGCTATGCATCTGCATTTTGCATGTAAATATTATTTTCTGCTGCAGCTATTACAGGCAGACAGTTAACTTCATTTTTTGATATGCACTTGGCTGTTTAATTGTGTATTCTCAACGTGTTTAACACCTGAGACAAAGTTAGGTGGGATCAGTTTCATGATAAAGTGATGTAGAATCGTCAGTTTCCAACTGAGGGAAAACATGTCTTTTTTTTTTTCCTTCTCTAAAATGAAATGCCTTCCCCCATCCTTCCTCCATTCATTAAATTAATTTACTGTTGCCTGCGTCAATAGCTGGACTCAAACAACAGTATTGTAGGAGTTAACTTTCTAATTCCAAGTTAATAGACTGTTAACATCAAAGCTTAATTCTGAGTATTTAAATTCTTTAGACTTCTAAATGACTGGCCAAAATACTGGCAAGTCACAGAGTTGCGAGTCATAGGATGAAACCTGATCCATTTGCCATGTCTGCAATAAAAGTATTTTAAGCTGTTATGTTTGTCTTGGTTAGGTATGCATTAAGCAAATGTAACATTATTATTATCATCCTAATTCTGATTCCTAGGAGCTATAAGTAGTCATGCTATGTAGTGTTCAGTGTAAGAGGAAAAAATGCTCATAATTTGGCTTGCCAGTAGAGATTGTTAGCAATAACTGCCGTAGCCAAAGGCCATTTGATGAATGGATTAGGTATTTCATTGTGTATTTGTTGTATAGATATTTCTGTTTTGGCGTGCTAAGAGGATGGCATACATCACTTGTGCACAAGGCAGGCTTACTGTGTCCCAGGCCAGTTCAGTTTTCTTTTGGGACAAGTATTATCCAGGGTATTTCTGTCTTCCATTTCAAATGTGCCATTCTTTTGGCTGCTGGATATGACTGTTCACATAAGGAAGTGTTACAATTTCTAGTTTTGGCTGCACAAGGGTGTTTTCAGAACTTAAAATTGGATACTGTGAAATAATGTTTGCACCCAACCTATCATGTATTTGGTAGTGTTTGAAAGCCAATAACAAACTTTCTGTCACTGACCGGGCTTTAGGGTGGGGAGATTAGGGGCGATGAGGAATAAGAATTTCATGGATAAATTGTATTTTTTGCTTAATTCGAAGATCCTTGTTAGATATTTGAAAGTAAAATAATCCTCATTGTTGTCTAGGGAAGAGTTGCTTTAAAAAGATCAAGTACTGTAATGAGTTACCAGTGGTTAAAGAATGAGCTCCTGCTTTTTTCTGTTCACAGCTGTGAGCTCCCACCGCTTTTTTGGTTTTTACTGTCTCTAGCATTTTGTTTATTTATCTCCCCCCCGAGACGTGATGAAGTGTATTGGCATGGAAGAGCCCCTCATGCAGAAGAGGCAGGGTATCTTGCCAGTTCTCAGTGAGCAGGGTGACTTGGAGAATAGCTGGCGTGTCAGAGCCTTCACGGAGCAGAGTTGCAGCAGTAGCAGGGATGGTGTATAGCACAGCTCGGGGTGAGGGGGAGAGATGGCAGTGGTCTGTTAGACTGGATATTCTGGGGTGTGTAACTTTCCCTGACATGAGCTGCTTTTCGAGGACAGCATAACTTGATCTAACTTCCGGCTCTTGCAGTCACATCCTCTTTTGTGCCAACTTCAGTACTCTTCTGACCCCAAATTCAGCCCCTTCCATCATTATACTTGAAGAAACCTCTCTCTTGCACACTCGGATGTAATTCTGGGCGTGTGTACATACCTACGCGCTTCTTAAAAATAAATGTTTTTGGCCACCTCAGTGTTTTGGAAGGGCTTGGCACTGGTTCAGGCCAACAGCAGAGGGAGCAGCGATGCTTTGCCAGGGGAAAGCGGGAGTGTAGCAGCTGCAGTTAAAGCTGCTTCCTTTGCTGTGGACCCCGTGCTCCAGCCTTAATGGATTTAAAAAAAAAAAAAGTGAGGGGGAGAAAATACTGCTGTCATTTCTCGATATGGATTTCTGCACACAACGTGGGCTTGTTTATGCTTGAACTCCAAAGATGATCAAGACTGTTTTTTTATCAGCTCTTCCAATGAATAGCTAATTAAGGAAGTGTTTGCTTGTTGATTGTTTAATCAAATATATTGGTCAAGGGGTTTTTTGGGGGGTGTGGTAGGTAACAATTTTTATCAACTGCTGCTGTCTTAAATACTTTTTAATTAGGGAGAGTAAATATTTTTGCTGCATTTTTGGCTATGAAGTAATAATTGAACCAAGGTAGCACTATATTGAAGATAAAAGAATCAGTTTTTAAGGTTAGTTAGTTAGTTGAGAGACAGCTTAATTTTAACTGTCTGCTCATTTGTGTGACAGCTACAAATTCCTAGCCTGTATTAGGGGTTTGGTTTTGTTTTGTTTTTAATTAATGAAGCCAAGCTATGCAAGGGATGGATCTTAAAATAGTGAGACATTGGAAAACCTGATTAAAGGTTTCCATGTCATTAAAGGAATGCCTGAGGTCTAAATCCTTTACTTGAATCCAACCAGAGTATTTTTAGAACAGTTTAAAGATGAGATGTAACTAAATTGACGTTTATTCAAGTTATCTTTCAGTTGTGTGGGTGTTGGTTGTACTGTTATTAAACAGTTAAAGTGGTAGGAGCTTTCTAAGGCCCCATGAAGTGAGACCAATTGGGTAAAAATACACGATTATAAATGATTTTTTTTTTTAATAGCATCCATTCAGGGGATCTGTTACTGTGGCTGTGGCAATTAAAAAAATAAAAACAAATTAGTTAAAAACAAAAACAACTTGCCACCCCCCAGTAAGAACAAAACCCAGTGTAAGCATGTGTCACACTGAAGTTATTTGACAAAGTTATGAGATAAATCTAGACTGGATCCTAGTGGTGCTTTTATAAGCCGGTTGGCTTGTCTTCCTGCTCCTCCCTCTCTTGCCAGTGCCATGGTCCAGGGTGAATTGCTCTGGAGGTTGCTGATGCAGCCCTTTGTATGGGGTGGAAATGCCCCCACCTCCTGCCTGAGAGTGGTACAGGAGAGGTCTGTGCCGAATTAGCACATGCTTTGCCTCCACATCTGTGTAGTTTAATTACTGTGTGGGCAGCCTGGCTGAGCGGATGGAGGTGGTGACTCTGCTGCAGGAGTACAGACACCCCTCCAGGGCTGTGGCACCTCCTGCTTGGAAAGAACTCTGGCTCAAGGAAGGAACTTTGCACGAAGCCGCAATTTCGAAAGTTGTACTAATTAAGTAGGCCACAAGGTCACATAACATGTGTAATGTAACACGAATAATCTGCATAACCCCCAACTGCATTGCTTGCATGCTGTTCGAATGAGGACTGGTAGGGCCTTTTCCGAGCAGGTTTCAGAGGCTGTTGGTCTGGCAGATAGGTTGTAATAGACGGAAATCAGCTGGCTGAAGCTGTTGCTGTTGCAAAGCTATTATGTTACATTCGCCCCACTTTCCAAGTGGTGATGTCAGATGTGCTTATGAATAAGCTCTTGAGCCACCTAACTATTTTCAGGTAAAATTGTCTCTGCTTCCTGGGCTGAGAGCAACAGTGATTCATGAGCTGATTCAGGAGCGCATCAGATGCCTTCATTTAGGAACAGCCACATTTATTAGAAGGGAGGGGCGGGCAGCTGGTGGTGACAGCTTCAGTTGTCTGATTTTTATCTGCTGGTGAATGTCTGTCAGCACCTTATGTTATAGTTTGCTCAGTCTAAGGCTAAAACTCAGGTCAGTGTCTGACAAATGCATTGGTGCGTGTTAAAGTACAATGTGCCTAATATTGTAGCACAACTTGATGCCTGCTAAACATCACAGTTTACAACTCTAATTAAGAAAGGGCCAATCTAGCTGTAGTGTAGCCAAGTCTGAAAGTGTTGGATTTCTAAGATGGTGAAGTTACAGGTATGGTACAGATCTATCTCCTTATTTTTCCACTAATTTCTAGGGATACAGATCTGTTAGTAAAAAGGAAGCTTGACTCTTTGGAGAAATGCGGACGATTCTGAAATTGCATCTTCAATTTAACTTCATGGTAGGGGCTACATTCTATAGCATGCTTATAATTAAAGCTTTTTACCCAATAGAAATTGTTGCTTATCTTTTTGTTCTTGAAAAGGCTAATTAGCTAGCCATAATCCCTTGTTACTAGATTAGCCACAGGCTATTAGTCATAGGCTTTTTTTTGATCCTAGCCCAGTGTGAGGTCAAACAAATTTGAAGCTCTCTTGTAATTGCACTCAACTGTATATTACAATAGTATACCATATTTTACATCTTTTTGCATTGTTAGTGAAAAGTATATTTATTCTTTGTGCTCCCTTTTAACATGTTTTTTTTTTTCTGTCACAAAATTAAGGCTGTTTCATTGATGTATTTGTAAAATAGCAGCTGAAATCTACCTTTGTAATGGTAACTTTTTCTTTTGTTTAAATGGATGTCAGTATTTCGTGCTATTACATCATTATGATGTCTGTATGGCTGAAAAGAAAACAACTGAAGTTTTAAGCTTCGTTATGTACCATTTCAGATTCCTGGTGCTCTTGTGCTATAGTCAGCAACAGTGCAGGGATGGTGTAATCACTGCTCCAACAGCGCGGGGTTGTTGCATCATGAAATTACTGGAATTGACTTTAATCACTTCCTAATTTCAGTCAGCAATTGTAAACCTGAAATGAAAGAGGCATTTTCATCATGTTTACACTTAAACTTTTTAGTTGTTCTACTTAAAAAAACATCTTGAGTTTAATACAAGCTTGAAATCACAGTGTGCTGAAGAAAGGCTTCCAGAAACCTTTCCGTCTCCCTCCTGCCTTTTCTGGGGCAGAAGAAAGTATAGGAAGAATATGCTGGCAGATGTTCTACTGCTCCCTAGTAATTTTCTTAAACAACTCAGAAATTTCTTATCTTGGTCACGTTTGCTGTGTAGTCCGTAAATTCTTACGGTGCCATGTGGCAGAAGGCTGTGCTGGGGGATTGCAGGGCTGGTCAGAAATGCTGAAAAAATTTGAAGGTTTATTTGATGAGAGGTTACCACGTAGATTTATATTCAATGAGCTACTCCAGTTGTGCAGTACCTAGCTCTTTTAGGACTTAAGTACACCACAAAGTGCTTTGCATCACTGTCCCTTTTTTACATATGTCACTTAAAAGCGAAGGAACTTATGCAAAGTCATCTGGCCCGTGGCAAAGCAGGGGTTTAATATGACTACCGTTTTATTCTTTATTTTTTATTTTTCCTTTCATCACAGTTTTTATAGTGGAATGGAACTAATTTTTAATGTTTAGAGAGCAGTCATTAGCAGTGCTGGGGAAGGAAGGCAGGAATGTGGTGCTCACCTCCACCTGGCAATTTTATTACACCATCATCACGGGATCTTTAAGCGACTGGCAGAGAAATTAGCAGGCTTTTTTCCCAGCATCCTCTCCATCATCTGGTACAATTTCTAATCTTCCCTATCATGTTTCATTTATTTTTCTCCTTCACCTCCTGTTAATCTGTGTGCCATGCAAAAAGTTGTGTTTGTGCCTCCTGACGGGGTCAGCTGTGGCTCACAGAGTACGGCCAAGCTGCACACAAGGTGTGACAGTCAGCATTGCCTCCCGTCCCCGCCACTCTGCGCGCTCTCAGCATCCTTCCTCCTGACCCTTTCTTCTCCTCTGCTCTTTGTCTCACGTGTGCTTTATCCCTAAGTTGGGTGTGACTTACTATAATTTTGTGGATTTTCTGACTTTAGAAACTTGAAACTTGACTTTAGAAAACTTGATTTGTTTTCTTTCTGCCTTGTTGTAAGCCTTGTGCATTTAGGAAAAAGAGAGTATAGAGCTCTCTCCCCATCTTCACTTTACCTTCTAAATCAGTGTTCTCGTTCCACACACTCTCACTATTTTTTACAGTCTTAAATCTCTTTCTTCTGATTTTTTCCCTCTCTTCAAATATTTTTTGTGTCTTCCTATAGCATGATAAAATATGTACGTGAGGTTATTTTGATGACATGTAACTTGATACATGCAGTTCTAAAGGTACTTTATTTCCTTTTTAAAAACAATCTCTTCCCTATAATGGCCACAGCATGTTAGTTTTGAGTCATCCATGTGTTGTAAAAGCTCGCTGCCTAGAAATGTAGTTAGCTGCTTGTTTCTCTTGCATAAGTTCGTTGTAATTCGTTTGGCATGCCCCTGCTCCCAGGAGCTTAAAACTTTTAAAAATACTTAATAATACTTTCCATATCCTTTCCCAAAGGAAGCTACCCAGAATAAATGTTCAGATGGTTTGGGGCATGCATTAGAGTCTCTGGTCCATTTACAAAACAAAAACGAAAAAACAACCATCAAACTCAGTTGCATATTTCTTTGTTGGTGAGGATAGAGGGGAGCTTGCACAAGTGCTGCTAACATTGATTACGGGCTCTGGCCCATGTTCGTATTGGTCAAGGTTGATGCATCACAGCTTGTGTAAGACACGGATTTGAGACTAGTCAAGAAAAATGACTGTTCAGCCTCTTAAAATTTAACTGCAACTGTTTGTGATAGTGGTTTGGAATGGCAAGACGGCCTTTACTCTGAGTGCATACATAGTCATCTTTGGGATCTGACATCGGCAGTCGGATCTGTCCTGGCTGATCATCACCCCTCAGCAGCTGGTGGCTCCAGCTCCCTCTGTAACCCTAACCTGAGGAATCTCTTGTAAATACCTTGCTGATGACGGTACAGCTGTCAACCAGTTTATTTCAACTGTTAGTGTTTGACAGATAACTTCATAAAACAGCAGTTAATGGTTTAAAACTTCGCTGCTCTCAGCTGTTTGCTGCTGACTTCTGTGGGACTCAGAATTGCTGTAGCGGAAGTAGACGAGTAGTTTATTGGGATCATTTCCTATTCTTCTGCAGGCCAAATAAGCCAAGTTAGTTCAAACAGTTTAAATGAGTAGTTGAACTAACCTGACTAATTTTGCCTGCAGCAGGACTGGATTTACTTGGCAGAGGTTTGGATAGGTTGGTTTCCAGTAGAGGGTGGTGGCTTCTGGAGTTGCTCCAAAAGCTTCTGTACTGATCGTGTGCCGGGACATGGTATTTCTTTTTCCAGTGGGGAGATACAGTATATCAGCACAGTTGTTTGAGCAGATAGGTAGTGCAATAAGCCCCCCCCCCCCCTTTTTTTTAATTACAAGACACTTAATGCTTTATGTAAGAAAATATTGAAAGATATTTCTTGTTTACTAGAAAATTTACTGACTTTTATTCATGTTTTCAGCCAAACTGTATTTGTATGAAAATTGGAATTCCTGATCTTTTTATTAAGTAAAAAGTACCTTAACTGTACTGGATAGATTAAAAAGTTTTATCTAGATGTATTCTGTCTTAAAAATGAGTTTGTTAAGTTAGGGAAGTTTGAAGTGTGGTTGGTGAGTTGTGAATTCTTGCTTGTCAGAGTCCCTATTTCCAAAGGCATTTAATGATACAAAGAAATGCTCAGTAACATATTCCCAGGAGGGGCTGGGTGCTAGACTTGCCTTGAAATTGCTGAGAAGCAGATGCTTAAGTGTTTATGTGCTTGTGAAAACTTTTACTTGGCACCCATCCACTTGTTTGGGCCTTTACAAACCTTTGAAGACTACGTGTCTTAGAGCTTGTACAACTTTTATTCACCTACCTTTTTTTTTTTTCCTTCATAATTATAAAAGGGAAACAAAGTTTTCTTTTAAATTACCACTCTGTGCATGTTTTGAATAAAGAAAATACACTTCGTGCCAACAGGTAGGAAAGGTAAAACCAAAATTATTTAGAGAGAAAGTGGAAAAAACGCCTATGCAGAAGTAAAACGGTAGCATTCCAGTTATATTTGAGATGGATAATGTTGCTCTTAAAACATTGCGTAATACTGTGACGTATGAACTTTAAATGAACTCAGAAACTAGCTGTTTTTTCCTAAAGTTCCAAATACAATTAAAAAAATTAGCAATTTTTCATGAATTAAACTTCTCGATGCACTTCACTGATGCTCTTTACTATCACCTGTATCTTTTGAATAAGTAACAGTAAGCTTAACCTTTAATGAAGACAAATGTAACTAAGCTTTAGTTTATTTTTGTAAAAAAAAAAAACGGTTTAAAAAATCTGATTTAAATGTAGTCGGAGAAATGGGTTTTGAGCCTGATGCTAAGTAGGTTTTATATTAATTTATTTTACCATTAAATGTGCAGACTGAGTTTAGAAAAGGACATTTCTTGCATTTCAAGACTCATACTATACAATCATCTGAATTTATTGATTAAAGCGTTCCATGTGTGGGAGAGACTCTATGTTTGCAAGTGCATTCCTGATGGACAATAAGTGCTTGCATTTAAGAAACAATATAACTGCTTATTGTATCCCGATGCTGTGTAGATTAAACTTGAATGTACATTATTGAGAAGTAATTTGAAATTCTGCTGCGTGTATTGTTAAAAAAAAAAAAAGGGGCAAACCCAAACAACCTAGGAAATACAGAGTTTCCCCTCCTGTTTCCTAGTGGATTGGTTTATTTGTGTCCTGTTTGTTAAACAGTACTCCTTATTTGTGTGAAATAGAGTGACTTTTTTCCAGTTAAAGGGAAAATGTGTTGGTATGGCTACTGCCATAGGAACCAAGCACAACGCTGCCATAGCAAAATATGAACATTATAAGTAATATGATCCTTATGACAGGGAAGCCATCCGTGGTTTTTAAGTACTTTTCCTACTCTTACATTACGATTGACCTAGTTTAATGAAAGGGATAGGCTGACAGCAGTTTGCTGAAGAGATGACCCGCAACTTTCATGAATTTTATTGGTGCTATTATTGACCCTATTTACACGTTATGCAGAGCTGGTTTTATTTTGAGGGCTGCATCTCTTTGATTCTGTTTTAGTTCCAGTGAGTACTTCTATTGTGTTTTTATTAATATTTCTAAAAATAAAGTGGTTTATTCAAGAACATTTTTCAGCTTCAAGTACACCTCATGTATTACTAGACAGTTAACTAAGTTTCAAATCTGCGTCATTTTAGAGCTTACTAATTTTTATATTGTGCTCATTTCCTTGTCGCTTCTACTCTCCCTCAAAAATATGATTGTCTGCTTGAAAACAGGCAAAAGAATACCAGTGTATTGAAATAATTGTAGTATTATTTTATCATGAAACAGTATAAATAGAGAGTTGAGAACCTCTTGTTATCTGAGTACTATGGTGTTTAACTCATGGTTTATTTCTTTGGAATTTACAGAAGAAGAGTTCAAAGAAAAGGAAACCTGTTGTTAATAGGCAATTAAAGCGTTCAGTCCTTACTTCCACTAGAAATTTTGTATTCAAAGATGTTGAGAAAACACTTTAGTTCCTATATTATGCCATTTCTTAATTTGAAAGATATCTGAATATGCCTCAGTATGTTAGATATTTTAGATATTTAAAATAAAAATTACATGTTGTTTTCTTCCTTTACATGATCTTAAATAAAAGCAGATAATTGTATTATGACAATAAATCACTATGAAAAAAGCCATTCTTTTGTGTGTGCAAATACTATTTCAAATCTTGATCTTAGTTATCTTGAAGCCCTTTTTGATTAAATGAAAAGCTAAAATACCTGTGTTGATTTAATCACAATTCTTGTGCATTTGCACTTTGAAGGTTTGTGCTTTTGGTAAGCACAGACACTGTTATTAACCCTTGGAACAGAGTGGAAACAAAAGGATGTCAGTTTCTTCAGAATTGAATTTTTATTAAAGGACTTAAAAATGTAACTCATATTCTGTATTCCTAAGCCTTCAAAAAAGCAGAACTAAAAAGTTTTTTCACTTCCAACTTTTCCAAATTTTAGGGGTTAGAAATGAGCGAGACCTGAGCTGCTTTCACTGTTGGTGTTCGTATTGTTCTGAAAATGACAAGAATAGTGGCAATGCCACACTGGAACTGCTTGAAATATCTACTGGTGTAGATATTTCAAGTAGAAAAAGAGCATCTACAGAAGCTTTTTTTTAAAGAGAGAGAAAGAAATGAAAACCATCATTGACTAAGGGGAATTGGTTGTGACTTAATAGAAGGCAATATGTAAAGAGAGAACCCAATGTTCAAGAGATTCTTAGAAGGGGAGGGGAAAGGAGACAAGAAGAAAAGTGTTTTATCCCCTCTAATTTCTTTTGTTACTGGACAGGTTTTAAGCTTCTCATACCTTGTAGGCAAAGACTTAAAAAGGTTGAATCTTTAAGAGAAATCTTAGTAAGTTTTCTTGAAAAGAATCCCAAAGGACTTCCATTTTTATTCAGGTTAAGTTCTAGTAGTAGTGCTGAGCTAGTAGTAAAGTCCGACCACCTTAAGGTAGTTCTTAAAGCAAAGCGTTGTATGTGGTTTGTTCCTTCTATCATGATCTTTCCGGAGGACTGGATTAAATGCTTTTTTATGCTACTTAAGGATTTACTTTTTTCCCCAGCTGTTGCAAAGCACGATGTTATATGTGAGCAGAAAATACTGAAGATTTATTTTTAATTTCTTATTTGAAATTTATTTTTGAGAAAGCTTGCTCTTATGTAGAAACAGGCTCTGCCTCTTGGTGGAATGTTTCGGTGGACTGAAGAAGAATCTTCAAACTTGTCCAGAGCTTAAATGACTCAGAGGTGGCCTGGTTTCAGAATACTGAGTACTTAAAGGGGAAGGACCAGCACCATATGGTGGTCTAGTGGGAAATTTAAGTAAAGTGTCTGTTTTCTGTGTAAATACGCTGTTGTGAACCTATAGATAGGTTTTCTGTCTTGACCAGATATTGTGCAAGTCAAGTGGAAGGGTGAAGGAAGCATAAGTAACAAATGAAGTCATTATATGCTGGAATAATACAGAATCATAGGACGGTTTGAATTTAAAGATCATCTGGTCCAGCCCCCTGCCATAGGCAGGGACACCTTCCCCTAGATCAAGTTGCTCAAGGCCCCGTCCAACCTGATGGTAGCAGTTAGTGCTATTCCGAATTCATTTACAGTGGAGAAGGCGGCTCTGAGGAAAAAAGGGTAACAGATTATTAACTAGAAAAATGTTTGTTTACTTTCTTATATATTGCTTAATGCAGATATAATGTGGATTTGTTGCTTTCCATAATGAACTCTTTTCAGTCTTAGAAGTACCTACTGTCTGCCTCTTAAAAAGGTACACAGTATGTTAATTGCAGAGCACTTCTCTTCCCACAAATTGTTTCATTCAAAATAATAGCAATACAATAAGCCTTCCTGGGTTTATGCAGGATTTGAAAAGGCTGGTCAATCCACAGTAGAGGATCAGGTTTTATCTCCTCTAAACCCTAGACCACCAGCAGGGACTCAGTATCCTCCAAACCTTTTCTAATACTTAATATCTGAATACTATTAATACTGGTTTTTAGCCTTCCTATAAAAGAATACAATTTCTCTTCCAGTGTGCTCAACACATTGTGTTAGTATCTGTCTACTCAGTTGTAAATAAGCTTAGGGTTTGAATGGTTTTACTACATGTTTCACAACAGCATTCTCATTGAGTAATTTGTTAGATAAAAGTAGGGTTGTGGTTGTTGGTTTCTTT